>CM021104.1:679040061-679189263 GCA_007115665.2 Sequoiadendron giganteum | reverse complement strand
TAATAGGATCTTAACTCAGGACAATTTGAGAATTCGGGGGTTGTGTTTTCCCAATAGATGTTTTCTTTGTTAGAAGGTGGAGGAAACTGTCAGCCACCTTTTATTGCACTGTCCATTTGCTACTGAAGTTTGGGGGTTGGCTTTTGAGAAGCTTGATATCCAGTAGGTTATGAGCAAAGACCTTTTGCCATTTATTCTGGGCTAGAATGGGCCTTTTCTCCATCCTCTGACTTGTGAAATTTGGAGGCAGACTCCCCCTATCTTAGGTTGGTGTTTATGGAAGGAGAGGAATAACAGGGTTTTTAGGAATATTGAGCGGAGCCCCAAGGAGGTGTTTGGAATTGGTGCTCAGCTCATTGAAGAGAATATCTCCCTCTTTGACGGGAAACTTCCTAAGTTGGGGCCATTGAACTACAAAATAAAAATGGCTAAGGAATGGCACTAGGATCTAAAGGCTAATGCCTTTGACAATTCGAAACTTTTAGCTAGGAAGAATACCAAATGGGAGCCTCTGGATTGTGGATGGTTCAAAATTAATTTTCATGGGGCTACTAAAGGCAACCCAGGTAGGGCAAGTATAGGTGGGATTATCAAAGAATCTATGGGGAATTTGGTGGCGGGGTTTGCTGGTGGCATTGGGATTCAGTCGGCTCTGGTTGCTAAGGCTCGTGTGTTGTTTATGGGCCTCAAAATTGTTGTTTCTCTTGGAATTGTCTATCTCCATATTGAGGGAGATTCCAAAGCGGTGATGGATGCGGTGGGAAAAGGTAGATTAATAGGTTGGAATACCAAGGACATTTTGTTGGATGTTCGCTTCCTTATGTCCAAATTAAGGGACATAAAGGTGTCTCACATCTTTAGAGAAGGCAACTATGTAGTAGATGCCTTAGCTAATCTTGGCTCAAGTTGGGATTCGGCTAGATGTTGGAGGAATAAGGAAAGATTGCTGCCAAATATTCAAATATTGATTGAGCGGGATAAGGCTTCCATGCGCTATAATGATATTCTACTCTTGGATGACGAAAGCTGATTGGGGGGCCCATTGGCTAATTTGGGTGGGCTGGTGGATTAATGTCATTAATGGGATGGAGTACAGGTGGAGCTTTCATGGTGAAACCATGAGTGTGATGGGTAGAGAGTGGAGCATCCACGTGTTCGTCCTTTGGACTGGTTGGATGCTTGCTGTTCTTAAAATTGTGATGAATTGTCAAGGTGGGGATTTATTTGAGATGATCAAATCTAGTTATGGCGGCGTGATGCGGGTTAATTGGAAGGATGTGATTTCTCATCTGGTGCGTGACCGTATTGTGCATGCTACTCTCTTGGGATTTGGGTTGATTTTTTTATCTCCTCATTGCATTTGGAGGAGTGTGTATATTTATAATGATGCGACTTGGCTTCTTTCTAGAGACTTCAGGCGGGCTAGTTTAGCTAGAGCTTCCTTTGGATTACTTTGGAGAGTTACTAAATTTAGTTTATCGCTCTATCCACATGGGGTTTCATGCTTTCCCTACTTCTTTGCCAACTTTTTCCTTCTATTATGTAATCATAAATTCTTTAAAATCTGTGGCTTATTTCCTCTCCGCACGTGTGATTGGTACACGGGGTTAATTTTGCCTTGCTGTAATTGGTTTAATTTGCATTGCTCTAATCCTTGCCTTAACTATCCTATTGAGATTATTTTTTGTGGCTACTGCTTGTGGTATTCCTTGCTTTTCTGTGAGCTTTCTATTCAGACTGGTGGTATGGGTGGTGATCGCATTTGGACAGAATCGGAAAATTGTGAAGAATTTCATAGCAATCCACTGGTTTGGCACATTTGTATGGAGGGAGGGATTGCTTCACTCATGGAAATATTACTCGGCCATGACCCCATTTTATCTGGTCATTTTTCCAGCTCTTGGAAGGACAGGAGGGTTTCCATTGGTGGGATTTCATTTGAAATCAGTGAGGAGGTGATTGCGTAGGCTACGGGTTTGCGGTTTGAGGGGAAGAAATATCCTAAACATACTAAAAAGTTGGACCATGAGATCCTTAAGGTGTTTTTCAGAGGTGAAGAGACCCCGGTTAGGAACCAGGCGGGGTTTGAAAGGGAAGAACTTCCTAAGCCGTGGGACCAGGTTTGCATGGTTTTGATGAAATATGTTACGTTGGAAGGTAGATTCAAAACTTGTTTCTTTTATCATTTCCCTCTGTTAAAGCATCTTAGGCATAAAATGCTGCTTATTTTTCTGTTTTTCCTTGTAATGGACCTGGAAAGTTCGGTGGACAAGTGTAAATTATCGACCAACTAGAATCCTTGTGACCTCCCACCGATCCTGCTCCATCAAGGACTAATTCTCCGCCTGTATCAATTTCATCTCACACTCTACCCACCTAAATCCATCACTGTTGTCTGTGTTGAGAACATTGAACCCCTCTCTACGGTGCATAGCTCCCCGACCGAGTCCAAAATTCCTCCTCGAAAGCCAAATATTGATAATATGGGTAATGCTTGTACCAAATTTGCCACCAAAAAGCTTAAGGGTGGGTTAGGCAAGGCCCATGCCAGTGCTACGAAGGGGCTTTGTGAGCTGAAAGCCACTGAGGCTGCCACGGCTCCCTCTATCACCAAGTCGAAAAAAGCTAAGGAGAAATGCATGCAGAATGTGACTGTCAAAGATGGCAAGGGTAAGAATGTAGTTAGGAAAGATTCTAGAGGGGATACGGTTGTGGGGAACATGGAGATGACTGGAGGGGAAAGTGCTCAAAGGAGATCAGGGAGGTTGGAAAAGAACAACAAGAAGAGTTTAATCATCAAGGACTTAGAGGAGGAGTAGTTGGACAACAAGGGTTTCAAGGAAGATGAGTCTGAAGATGTTGAAGATGAGATGGTGGAAAGGCCCTCGCTTACTGCGGAGGACAGTAAGATCCCTTTTTTTGGCTTTGGCTCATACTCTCCGCAACCGTGGGTCGATGAAACTGGTGAGGCTTAGGATGCTATGGATGCTAGGGTGTATTTGGCAAGGTGGCGAAGAAATTGGACACTCTGGAAAAAAGATTTTGGGGTCTGACCCGCTTTACTATGAAACTAGGTCACTTTGTTACGAGTACCCTGTCTAATGCCATAAAAGAGGAACTGGAGGGGAACAATAGCCAAGAAAAAAAAGAGTGGGTGGGAGACGAGGTGGTGGAACTTTGATTAAGAACTAGGATGAGGCCAGTTAGTTTGCTCCTGATGCTGGTCTGTCGGCTGTTTCTCGGCTGTTGGTGTGCTGCCTTTGGGGTATCCCTAGTTTTTCTTATTTTTTCTGTTTATGTTAGCTATTTAAGACTTGTCCTTTTTTGGCCCTAGTGGCTCGTTGTGTTGGGTACAGTGCCTTGTAAATGTTGTTTAACTTTTCAAAAACATGAATTAGACATAAATGAGGATTACACATTTTATCATTTGTATGAAAAATTAGGCCATTTATATTCAATGGTTTTTAAAGGGTATTTCCTAAACATGTATCTTACATTGTGAAATTACAAATCTAATGTAGGTTCACTTGTATCTTAGATATCACAGGGATCAATTCAAAAATATTTGTAATACACCTCCACGCTCTCCATATCCACCACCTTCACCTCCACCTCCACCCACTCCACCTCATAATCCTCCACCTCCACCACATAAAACAGATGGTGCTCGCTTGCAAGAACAAACCAATGCCAATGTTAGAACCATTTAAGATCAAATCAACATTATTTAAAATGAAGAATTTATTGCACCACCTTTGAGAATGATTGCATCTAGGATGCAAACTATTATTGATGATATTAGGGCTATAGATGAGATCTATGATGAGCATCGACGATTGCTAGAGGAGAGGAGAACTTTTGATTCTAAAAAGGAAAACAAAAAGAAATGAAGAGATGCATTAGAGAGCCACAACACTTTATAAATTAATACAATGATCTTATAGTTATGAATATATGAATTTGGTTCGATAGATATTTTGTGTGATGAATTTACGAATTTGGTTGGACAGATATTTTTAGTGATGAATTTATGATTTTGGTTGGATGGATATTTTTAGTGACATGAATTTATGAATTTGGTTGAATTTATGAACTTATAATGTTGAATTTATAATAGTATATATTTTATGACTATCCACTAGATCATGTGATTTCTCCTGTTGGAAAAATGTAATATATATATGCGCTAAACATAAATGAGCTTTTTGTGAATGTTTCAAGTTTATCTTTATTATGTACATGTATTAAAATTACATAGTTCTAGATCTTAAATTTTGAAATTTGTATGTGTATATACATAAAAATGGTCTGGAGCACAATTAATTAAATATTTGATATTTAATTAATAAATCCTAATTCTTCTACTAATATAAATAAATTGATAAATTTATTTATATAGTTCATCTCTTGATTCTTCTATTTCAAAAATCAGTTTTCCTCTTAAATTAATTAAATGCACAAATTAAATAATTTGTCATTTAGTTAATTTCCCTCCTTCATTTAAATTTGAATTTTTAATTCAAATTAGTTACATTTCTCCATATTTCTCCAACTTCCTCCAACTCAACCTCCACATCATCACAAGTCACGTGATTTCTTTTATTGCTAATTTCTAAATTAGAAATATTCTGCTAACCTCCTAACCTCCTTGGAGACACATGACTCCTTCTTTCAATTGATGCTCTTTGACACTTGGAAGATTTTCTCTTCCAAATGGAGTAGCCTCCATGAAATCCTCCAACCTCTTTTTTCTCTACCGTTGATGTCTCAGTATCACAATCTTAACCGTCCATCTTTGCCACCTCATCCCAAGCTTGGAAAAACCTATAAATAGAAGGCAATTCTACAACTTTTCAAGGAGGATTGGATCACAAACTTATGTTGCAAAAATCATATTGGCAATTGAGATCATTTTAGTTAGCATTTGTCATTTTAGTTCATATTAGTGTTATCATGGCAATTTTAGTTTTAGCATCTTAATTTTTTGCATTTTCCTACATCATTTCATTTAGAATTACATCTTCAATTACAACAATCATCTTAGCATCATTTTAAATACAATAGCATTACATCATAGATCATTCATCATTGTAATCAAAAATATAAAAAACATGTAGTTGTAGGAATTTAGCTTTACATTTCATATAGCATCTCATTTCTTGGGTTGTCATCTTGTAAATTCATGTGCAACACACAAATTTGAGAGCATGAATGGAGAGATCACTGAGAATAGAGAGCAATGAGATGATTTGAGAGGATAGTCATAGCAGTTCAATTTTTTATTTCAATTCCTTTTATGTAAAACATCTCCATTGATGTGTGTTTAGTTTTACTAATTACTCCACTTTTATTCCCACACACAATATGTACACATAGTTTCTAATTGAATGATGTATGCATGCATTATGCATCGTATATGACATTTTAAATGTATGTACATGTGAAATTTTGAAATTTGTATGCACTTGCTCAAGTTTAATCAATGCATGTATGTGTATTTATATGTATGCACATCCTATTTAAACAAATTTTCATGTACATTTAAAATTTAACTATTTCTTGTATTTTTGTAAGTTTGTATGTTAATTTTGTATAATTTAATGCAGGTTAAACCACTTCTATAGATATCATGGATCAATTTAACATTGATGATATCCTCAATCCAGCACTTGATCAACTCTAGCTCCAACCCCTCCCCCTCTACTCCCTCCACCTCATATCCCACCTCCACCACCTGCTAGGTTAGATGAGGCTCGTTTGTGAGCATGTATAAATGAGCAAGTGGCATCCATTCAAAACCAAATCAATGCTATGAAAAATCATGCATTGATTCCATTGCATGTGAGATGGTTTGCATCTATAATGCAAAACGTTGTCGATGCCATTAGGACTATCGATTCTGACTTAGATAGGCATCGACGAGATAGAGAGGAGATGAGACGATTTTATGTAGATAGTCTCTGGTATAAATAAATTTTAGACCTAAAAATAACAAAATCCCAACCAGCCCCTTATTTTATCGACCCTAATACTCAACAACCCATTCCTCCCAATAAATCCAAAATATCCACGAGGTGGTGTATACATCCACAAATGAGTGCACATTTTTGGGATCGATAGTATATGGTATTTGAAAATACACCATGTTGGTATGTGGTGACTGATCATGCTATACTGTACACCCTTCATGTTGGTATATTCAGTGTTGGAAGATGGACTAGTAAAGCTGGAAAAGATACATGCAGATGCCAATCAAGTGGATATGTTTACAAAATCAGTTATAAGGGAGAATTTGTGCTCCTCTTCAACTTTGGTTGGTCTTCATGGTTAAAAGTATATCAAAGCAACAAGGTCCAAGGTGCTTATTCTAGTGGGAGCTATAAGTGCAACGATGTCGTCTAGGATCAGTATCCGAGTGGGAGAATTGTTTGGTATGGAGCCTAATCAGTCTCCAAGTGGGAGATTGTTTGTATGTGGTGATTGATCATGCTATACTATAAAATCTTCATGTATGTGGGGGTTTGGGGGAAGCAACCCCCGAGAAATTTTTTTCCCCTACTTTTTCGCTTCATCACCAAAAAAGGAAAAAATTGACTTTGTAGAACCCTAATTTCTAGAAGCTTCTTAAAGCTTATTATAAGTGGTTGGGATGGGTAGTTGTAGTATAGCATTATTCATGAGATTGTAATAGGTTTTTCACTGGATAATAAAATTATTGGATGGCTATGGTTTGGTGGATGTAGCCTCGATTGGGTGAACCACATTAAATTCTCTGTGTTGTCTTGTTTCTGCTATAATTTTATGTGTGTTTTATTTCTCTATTTTATTGATCAAATCTGCATTTAATTGTTAGATATATACCTTATAACCCTAACAAACCACACGCTAATCTAGAGGTCCCATTATATTTTTTGAGGAAACTACATGTAGAGTTTGTTATGGGGAAAATTCCTAATTATTTTGATTTTAAATCATTTCAGGGTGTTGGTGGAGGCATGCCACAATAGAGGTTAGGGGAAAGGTTTGATCCCCAATGCCTCGTGCATGCACAACCCCTTGTTGCTCCTCTTGGACCTACCATTCCCACACTTGTGCATCAATGGGTGGTGGTATCGACATTAGGATCCCTTAGTATGCTTGCAGGAGACATTGATCAACATGCTTCTGTGGTAGAGGGTAGGGAGCATACAAACCACGATGATGGAGAAGTTTTTTATGGAGTTGGTCCTAGTACAAGTCCACGAGTGTCGAGACCACATGTATGTACTAGCTACCACTATTTATGCTATGGACCCAATCAGGCCACACCCAATTCAGGTGGATGTGGAGATTCTGGTGGATCATCTAGTCGCCTCAGTTAATTTTTTATAATTTCTTACTGTAGACCATCACCATGAGGACAGTGTGACACAAGTATAAATATGCATCTACATGTTGAATTTACAATAATTTTAATGAAAGTATATATAAAAAAAAAATTGCAATACATTTTAACAATCAAACTGTTTGGTGTATAGATGATACTAACAATGGGGCAATCATCTACACCGTAGGTACATATGTCGAGGCCAGTCCTAGTCAGCAACCCTTATGGCGTACATTTTGATTTCAATTTTTAAAATTATATATGAAATAATTTTTAACTTGAGTTATAAATTTATAATGAACAATCATGAACATATGTTTTAAATATTTATGTTGGTTCAGGGGGTCAATTGAATTCCATGTCGATTCCACCTAAGGGGTTGTCGAGCTCTCCTCCACTGTCAATCATCATAGATCAGGAGAAGGTACATTTATATTGGAAATTATTTAACAAGTATGTTACTATAGTTACAATTATGAATTTTGAATTCACTATATGGGTTAGTGCACCAATTTGTGACACAATTTTGGCTCTTAAGATGCCACTTTTCTTTTGAAATCAGAAAAATCGGATTTTCTCGAGAAAATGAAGATAGTTATGCTCAAAATTTCAAGATGTGGAAAGAAAAAATGTTGAAGTGATCTGAGTCTAGTTTCTAAGCTACTATTTTTTTTTTAAATTAATGAAGATTAAAGGTCTCAAAAAGGGGGTGCCCAAAACAAGTTCTATTTTTATAAAAAAAAACAGAATAGCGCCTGAGGTCTCCCCCTTTCTTGATTGAATTTTTTTTAGAATTAAAAAAATCCCAATAGTGAGAAATTAGCTAACACCGTGTAGTTTATCCTCGTTCTTTCAGATAATTTTTTTAATGAATATATAATATTTTATGAATTTTTAAAGTGGACACATCCTGAAAAGCTGAAATTTGAGCATGCTCCCCCCTAAAATATTTTGCAAACTAATCGAAAATTGATTCTTTTTTTTTCATCGTGTGTAGAATGGAGTCTAGTTTCACAAAATGTATTTTTTTTCACGTTTTGATGAACGGATAAAAATCTATCCTAAAACTAGCACATGTTGGTTTTTGACCAAAAACAAAGGCATTTACAATAGAAGCCATGGATCAAAACCTTAACTAAATCAAAATGAAAAAAGAATTATATATTTAGATAGCTAAGAGAGAGGTTAACGCTATCACGGTTTTTCTATAAAATTGCATTGAAAGACGTGCAAATGAGACGGGGAGCATAGACGAAAATATGAGGAAATTTGGCAAATCCTGTCAATTAACACATCCAAAGCAGGCCATTTGGTGAGTGCCAAATTTGGCGCTCGCTAGATGGCCTTCTTTGGATAGAGAAAGAATTTCCCCTCTTTAGTCAACAACTTTGATAATGCTTAGAGTGCACAGTTTATGGTCATAGATGGATAGTTGAGGTTTTACCTTCCATACCTTCTCTATCTCATTATCGTAACTGGATAAATTTTTATCCCTCTGAAGTCTCTATCTCTCAGGTCTCACTCCCTCCCACATGACCTAGACTACTCTCTCAGTCCAATCCCCTCTCTTAGGTCTCTTTCCCTCCCACATAGGTACCTCAATAAATCTATCTCACTCCAACCCCCTTTCTCATTCTCCCTCTCTCTCTCTCTCCCTCTTTGGTCTTTTTGTCTCTCTCACTCCATCTCCCTCTCTTAGGTTGTTATCTTTATCTCTTTGTATCTATCTCAAGTCTCTCCTTCCTACCCCCTCTCCCTCTCTTAGGTCTGTCACTCACTCCCTCTATCTCTCTCCCTTTCCCTCTGTCTCACTCACTCTCTCTCTCCTTCTCTCTCACTCTCTCTTGGGTATCTCCATCCCCCCTCTCTCTCTTTCTCACATGCACACACACTCCCTCCCTCTCTCCCACTCCATCTCTCTCACTCTCTCCCACTCTATCTCTCTCCCTTTCTCTTGGGTCTCTCCCTCCCACCCCCTCTCCCTCTCTCTCTCTCTCAAGTATCTATGTCCTACCTCCTCTCCCTCTCTCTCTTTGTCAATTCTCCCCCTCCTACCCCCTCTCCTTCTCACAATCAATCCATCTATCTCTCTTCCACTCCCTCCTTATCTCAATCCCTCCATCTCTCTCCCTCTACCTCTCCATCTCTCTCAAGTATCTCCCTCCAACTACCTCTCCCTCTCTCTCTCATACCCTCTCTCTCTCCCACTCTCCCTCCCTCTCCCTCTCTCTCAAGTTTATCCCTCCCACCCCCTCTCTCTCCCTCTCTGTCTCTCAAGTCTCTCCCTTCTACCCGCTCTCCCTCTTTCAGGCCTTTCTTTGTCTCTCACACTCCCTCCCTCTATCTCTCTCCCACATCCTCTCTCTCTCTCCTCCTCTCTATCTCTCTCCTCTCAAATATCTCCTCCCACACCCTCCCCACTCTCTCTCCCTCTATCTTAGGTATCTCCCCCACCCCCTCTCTCTCTCTATCTCTATCTCTCTCACTCCCTCAATCTCTCTCAAATCCCTCTCTCTTTAGTACTCCCTCTCCCCTGAGTACTCCCTCTCCCTCCCACCCCCTCTCCATCTCTTAGGTCTCTCTCTCTTTAACTCCTTGTATCTCTCACATCCCTCTATCTCCCACTCCCTATCTCCCCTACTCTCTTAGGTCTCTCCTTCCAACCCCCTCTCTCCAACTTTGTCTCCCTCTCCTTCTCTCTTGGGTGTCTCCCTCCCACCCTCTCCCCCTCTCTTAGGTTTCTCCCTCCCACCCCCCCTCTCTCTCTCTCCATCTCTATGTCTCTCCCTCTCTCTCTCTCCCACTCCCTCTCTCTCTCACTCCCTCTATCTCTCTTACACTTTGTCTCTCTCCCTCTCTCTCTCACTCCCTCTATCTCTCTCCCTCTCTCTCAAGTCTCTCCCTCCCACCCTCTCTCTCTCTTTCTCTCTCTCAAGTATCTTTGTCATAACCCATCTTCCTCTCTCTCTTTTTCAAGTATCCCCATCCTACCCCCTCTCGCTCTCACAATGACTCCCTCTATCTCTCTTCCACTCTCTCCCTCTCTCTCTCCCTCTCCCTATCTCCCTCTCCCTCTCTCTCAAGTATGTCCCTCCCACAACCTCTCACACACTCTCTCTCTCAAGTAGAGGGTTTAGGGATTAAGGGTTAAGGGTTGAGGGTTGAGAGTTGAGAGATTAAGAGGGTATGGGGGTTGAGGTATTAGGGTATAAGGGTTAAGGTTTGAGGGTTGAGGGATTAAGGTTAAAGGGTTGAGGGATTGAGATTGTAGAAGGGTTGAGGTATTAGGGTTTAAGGGTGTAGGATTGAATGGTTAAGGGATTAAGAGGGTATAGGGGTTGGGGGATTAGGGTTTAAGGGTTGAGGATTGAGGGGTTGAGGGATTAAGAGGGTATAGGGGTTGAGGGATTAGGGTTTAAGGGTTGAGGTTTGAGGGATTAAGATGACATGGGGGCTGAGGGATGGGGTTTAGGGTTAGGGTTGAGGGTTGAGGGATTAGGTTTTAAGGGTTGAGGGATTAAGAGGGTATGGGGGTTGAGGGTTGAGGGATTAAGAGGTTATAGGGGTTGAGGGATTAGGGTTTAAGGGTTGAGGTTTGAGGAATTAAGAGGGTATAGGGGTTGAGGTATTAGGGTTTAAGGGTTGAGGGATTAAGACTGTAGAGAGGTTGAAGGATTAGGGTTTAAGGGTTGAGAGGTTGAAGGATTAGGGTTCAAGGGTTGAGAGTTGAGAGTTGAGGGATTAAGAGGGTATAGGGGTTGAGGTATTAGGGTTTAAGGGTTGAGGGTTGATGGTTGAGGGATTAGGGTTTAAGGGTTAAGGTTTGAGGATTGAGGGATTAAGAGGGTATAGGGGTTGAGGGATTAGGTTTTAAGGGTACAGAGTAGAGGGGTTGAGGTATTAGAGTTTAAGGGTAGAGGGTAGAGGGATTGAGGCATTAAGAGGGTATAGGGGTTGAGGGATTAAGAGGGAATGGGGGTTGAGGGATTAGGGTTTAAGAGTTAAGGGTTGAGGGTTGAGGGTTGAGGGATTGAGAGTGTATAGGGGTTGAGGGATTAGGGTTTAAGGGTTGAGGGTTGAGGGATTAAGAGGGTATGGGGGTTGAGGGATTAGGGTTTTAGGGTTAAGGGTTTAGGGGTTGAGGGATTAAGAGGGTATAGGGGTTGAGGGATTAGGGTTTAAGGGTTGAGGGTTGAGGGTTAAGGTATTAAGAGGGTATATGGGTTGAGGGTTGAGGGTTGAGGGATTAAGAGGGTATGGGGACTGGGGGATTAGGGTTTAATGGTTAAGGGTTGAGGGATTAAGAGGGTATAGGGGTTGAGGCATTAGGGTTTAAGGGTGGAGAGTAGAGGGGTTGAGTGATTAAGAGGGTATAGTGGTTGAGGGATTAGGGTTTAAGGGTAGAGGGTAGAGGGGTCGATGCATTAAGAGGGTATAGGGGTTGAGGGATTAGGGTTTAAGGGTTGAGGGATTAAGATTGTATGGGGTTTGAGGGATTAGAGTTGAAGGGTTAAGGGTTGAGGGATGAAGAGGGTATAGGGATTGAGGGATTAGGGTTTAAGGGTAGAGAGTAGAGGGGTTGAGTGATTAAGAGGGTCTAAGGGTTGAGGTATTAGGGTTTAAGGGTTTAGGGTTAAGGGTTGATCTATTAAGATTGTATGGGGGTTGAGGGATTAGGGTTTAAGGGTTAAGAGTTGAGGGTTGAGGGATTAAGAGGGTATAGGGGTTGAGGGATTGGGTTTATTGGTAGAGAGTAGAGGGGTTGAGTGATTAAGAGGGTATAGGGGTTGAGGGATTCGGGTTTAAGGGTAGAGG
Organism: Sequoiadendron giganteum; assembly: GCA_007115665.2. Taxonomy (NCBI): domain Eukaryota; kingdom Viridiplantae; phylum Streptophyta; class Pinopsida; order Cupressales; family Cupressaceae; genus Sequoiadendron; species Sequoiadendron giganteum. The sequence continues at coordinate 679,177,082 of CM021104.1, read as the reverse complement.
GTAGATGGGTTGAGGAATTAAGAGGGTATAGGGGTTGAGGGTTAAGGGTTGAGGGATTCATATTATAGAGGGGTTGAGGGATTAAGGTTTAAGGGTTGAGGGTTGAGGCATTAAGAGGGTATAGGGGTTGAGGGATTAGGGTTTAAGGGTTAATGGTTAATGGTATAGGGTTTATGGTTTAAGAGTCCCCCTCCCTCTCTTTCCCACTCCCTCTCTTAGGTCTTGCCTCCCACACTAATTCAATACATTCTTTCCCTCTCAAGTCTCTCTCTCTTAGGTCTCACTCCCTCCCATGCTACCTAGATTAATCTTTCACTCCAATGCCCTCTCACAATCCCTCTCTATCAAGCCTCACTTACCTCCCACCCTAATCTCTTAGGTCTCTCCTTCCCACCCCCTTTCTCCCACTTTGACTCCCTCTCCTTATCTCCCAGGTGTCTCCCTCCCACCCTCTCTCCCTCTCTCTCTCTTATGTTTCTCCCTCCCACCCCCTCTCCCTCCCCCCCTCTCTCTCAAGTCTCTCCCTCCTACCCCCCTCTCTCTCTCTCTCCCACTCCCTCTCTCTCTCACTCCCTCTATCTCCCTCCCACTTTGTCTCTCTCCCTCTCTCTCAGGTCTCTCCTTTTCAAATCAACATATTTGGTGCTCACACCAAATTTTTTCTACCTTGAAACGGTAAAATAGGGGTTGACCCCAAGATTCAGGCCCAAATTCTCCTGTATTTGTCTGGTTTAGCACTTTATGCAAGTCTTAAATGTCTTTTTTTATGTAATTGACTTCATATTGTACCAATATATGTTTGATCCATCAACTTTTTACCACCAATCTGCATGGTAGACAATGTAGGAGAAGAAATTTTGAATTTTCTACATCATTTTACATTATCTGAGGTAATATATTCATTTTGGTAATATTGAAATGTTTGTATTTAGTATATTTTTTTGTTTTTGATAATATGAATTAAATTTCTTTAATGATTTTATTAATCATAACAATTGGACATAGAATTCAACATTGAATTAGATGGGATTTGCATTAAAAAAATCATTTTTTTATGAGTTTGAAGAACAAAGAAATGAAAAACATGACATTTACTTAACATAAATTTACTTATGAATTATATTTGCATTGATTATAGTAGTCCATTTCCAACATGGCTAGTGCAATTCAATCTATTTCATTTTATTTTCAGCTAATTTGGAATTTTTTAATTTTCAACTAATTTGGAAAACCTAATAGCTTTCATCAATGTTAATGCAAGTGTCCATTAATTTTTTTGTTCCTTAAAAAAATCACCTTCATCACATGTGCTTAGATAAATTCAAGTGAGTTGACATAGTTGTTAATGCAAGTTTCCATTCATTCATACCATTTACCTTTCTAATAAATAAAAAAATGGGAAATTTTGTGCAATTGAGAATACTTATTGTCTTTCTAAGTTACCTCATTGCCAAAGAAATAGTGAATAATTATAAGATATAGCATCACAAACCCTTCTTTGAATTTGTATTCTTTATGACTTCGTTGACAATCAAAAATTTGGTTTTGAGAATAATAAACAAAAGATTCTCTTGTTTTCATTTGGTTGGCAAAAACTTGTACCCTAGGTTTGTGATGCAGAGCAGGGAGATAAAACCTTCAACAATAATAATTAGATAAGTTTCAAACAATCTTCAATCTCAAAACCTCAATTCAATGTTGAACTGACCAATTCACATTCACTTCCTTGTAGCATTCACAACAGAGAAAATTGTTCATATCTTATCATATCTTAGTCACTGGAACCCTCTCTAATGCATCTAAACACTAAACCCTTGCTTTAGGCATTTCTATTCTTGAAACAAGGAGGGTTTATTCAAAATCAACATTCGAAGCCTCTGGTGCAAGAGCACCTTGTAAGCTCAATTTTTTCAAAAAGGTCATCTTTAGTGACCATGGTAAAATTATAGTATTTTAGTTAATGTTAAGTATATTGTGTTCAGTAAGGTCAATTAGACCATTTTATAATGTATTTGGAGCTAAGGGAATTCAGTTGTGTCATAGCTTGCAATTTGGCTAAATGTGGTTAGAAAAGATGCTAAAAGATGAAAAATTTGTAGAGTTGGAGGGAGTTGGAATGAACTAAAAATATGTATAATAACCTCCAATTCCTCAAAGGAGAGGTTGTTGGTAGATTTGTACCCCATTTTTTTTATCAAGAAGAACGTTATTTTCAAGAAATTTATTGGTTTCTCTCACTTTTCTTGTTGTTGTACGACCTGTACGGACTCTAAGATGATATGAAACTAATTCGATGTTGTAGATTAATGAATTAGATTTCATTTCCACCTATTTAGAGGTTCTAACTCTTTGTATAGCAAAATTTATATTATTTTTACTGTTGTTACCTACTTTCACAGTGTTCTTGGATTGAAGAGTTTCATTATGTAATTCAACCCATTACGATTTTTCTGCCTACTATAACTTGTGGAATGGGTCCTCTAACTTTTAAAATACATGCCTAAACTATTCAAAATGTTTTGGGGTCAAGGTTTTGTGTTTGGGATGATGTTCGAGTATTGTAGTAGGGTCTTTTTATGGTGAAAATTAGGGCTTCAAGTGGTGTTTTGACAAAATATGGGAAGGATTGTCCATGTAATCTATTATTCACCATGTGCAGGGTCTAGCAAGTGTGTTTGGTGCTTTGTATGCATCTAGTAGGTTCGAGAGATAGGAGTTTCATTGAAACCCCAAGTATTTTACTTGAAATTGAGGGTTTGGTGTTTTAGGGGTCTAGAGGTCTTGGGCCTAGAAAAAAAAAGGAAATTAGAGGTTTTGATACATAAAATATTGTTGTTTGAGGATTTTGAGTGAAGATGTACTGTTTAAAAGGCACTCTCTTTGTAAATTAGGCCAATTGAATAGCCTTTTCCAAGGTGGGTCTATTGGAAGTCAATGTTGGTCCAAAGGAGTTGATGTTGGGGTTTACCTATGTTTTATAACTTGCAAATGGGTATCTTAATCATACCAATTTTTTTCAAGTGTTTTGGAAAATCTTGGTGAAAATTCCCTTGAACTGGGCTACCTATGCTACAAGGGAAAGCTTGGTAGAAGTTGGGATTTTCAGTTGAACATCTGATTTTGCATTGGAATCTGATTGATTCTCATTGATATGGTGTATTGAATGGTTTCCACCCCTCTCTACATCAAAAATGGTGTTTCTTGGTAAGTTAAGTGATCAAGTTGTGTTTAAGTCTATTAAGAGTCTTCCTCTAAATCTTTGAACAAGTTCATTGTGGATCCCTACATGTACTGCATCAACATCTAGCTACTTTTCTAGCTCTTCAAACACACTCAAAATCCCTATAATATCTAACCCTACATGCATCTAACTCCATCATGTATGAAAAATATTGTGTAGCATAGACATGTTTGATAATTCCAAATAGATCATTGCCTTATTTCATAAAATGCTTTGGTGTGTTTCATATTTAATGCAATGTAATCAGCAATATCAATATTTTCGTAAAATGCCTTACTTTTGTTCTATGTGTGTTTGTAAACATGTAGCATTAAAGGTCATGCCGAGGAAATGACCGAAGCCTCTAACACCGAAAGAACATGTAGTTAAAATTACAAGGAGAAGAGAATCGAAAAATGTAGCTCGTGAAGCAAAGGAATTGCAGCCCATACAACCAAAATTCTCGTGCAATCTGAGAGATGTCAAATTGGAAAAACAAAGGGCATGAATGAGGAAATTTTGTGGAAGGACATGAATGGATACCGAAGTTGGGGGCACATCATCAACCATAGGTGAAGCTCAATGCAAATCTCCTATTGAAGACGCATTGACAACATGTGGTTTTCCAAGTACATCAGAAATCACATCTCCAATTGAAGACACACCATCAACAAAATTGTGTTTTGAAATTACATCAGCAAACACATCTCTATTTGAAGGCACTCCACAAATGACATCTCAATTTGGAGGTACAACATCATTTACATGTCAATCTCAAGGTATGTCATCAATTGCACCTCCAATTGAAGGTATGCGATCTATCCCCGATGTTGTTGACCTTCCCAATATTGACAAAAATTTACATTTGAGAACTCCTCCTAGATTTTTGCATAGAAAACCTACATTTTTTATTGATATTGATTCCAATGTTTTGAAATAGATTCCTAATAAGATTTCAAAATGTACATGTCAAAGATATGCACAGAGGATATGGAGTTTATTTTTTGTGAAGCTAAGTGAGGGTGGAAGATGCCAACTATTTTTTGAAATGATGAGGCAAATCAAATTTAGGCCCATCATGAAGGCTCTTGGGCTAAGAGTTTTGAATAAATCAAGTAAAAATTCCATTGTAAATAACTTGATGAGTGCATATGAGAGCGTGGGTTCCACCTCACGCACAAAGGATAGTTGTGCCACACGACATGTGATGACAACAACACTGTTAAGCAGTCAAACAAGGAACAAGGTGAACCTTAAAAAGGAAAGAAAGTATTTTAAAATAAGTAGATCATCTGTAATAAGAGCCAAAGGAAGGCGTGAAAGAGTGGAGGATCCAAAAAATAATGAGTTATGGGCATTCTCGGGTAGAGTGCCACGAAAAGACATAAGAATTTCTCAAGGCTTGAGATCTTTAATTGTGAATTATTGGAAGGATAAAACAAGGACCTCTCCTAATAAAAGAGATGTTGTAAGAAGGAGAATTGGTAGTAAAAACTGTGAGCCACATCGAATGCATTATTTGGATACCACTCAAACCCAATTTTTTGCTAATTTTGTACATAATTTTCTTGAAATTAAAATATGTCAAAGGTATTTTGAAATGCTAAAGCCTTTTTATGTCAAAATAAATCACACACGCACTACTTGTTGTTGTAGGGTTCATATTGAGTTTTCTAACCATTATGATTTTTATCAACGTATATGTGTAGATATGCATACTGACAATGTTTTGCAGGAATATAACATAATGCCTCCACCTAAATCATCAAGGAAATTTTGTCTTCCATTTTATGTGAAAGAGAGGATGGTCAAATTTTTTACAAAAAATCATGTTTGGATGGAACATGTGATCATTGTGGTGGCATGCAACATTTTCCAATTTCCCAACACATGGCTAGTACACACACAATTGGAGACAAAATTGTGGAATTTGGAAAATATAAGACAATGGCATACAGTCTAAAAGATGGGAAAGAAGAAAAGAAGTGTGAATTGGTTAGTGATAAGATTCCAATGTATCAATTTATGGGCATTTTCTATGATTAGATGGTCTATGAGTATGCAAGGCATACACACATACCAAAATGGTTGGACTCACAGTTCAAGTTATGCAAGGACACATTTCCACTTTGTCACATCGTTTTAGTTGTCGACTTTGTTGAGAACTACACACTACAACCACAGAATGAGGTGCAATCATAGTACTACAACTCCATGCAGGTTGTGATATTTGTGCATATAGCATTCATTCATACAAATGATAGTACATAGGAAAATAGGAAAGTATTGAGGGAGTATCACTTTTACATCAGTGATGATCACACACATTCCATAGAGTTTGTGCAAGGTTGATTTCATATGTTCTATGTTGATCTAGCTAGCAGGGGCATATCATTTAGTCAACATATCATATGGTCATATAATTGTACATCTATATTCAATAACACAAAAATGTTTTATTGGTTCAGCAGGATGCATAGGATTAGTGGTGTTCAACATATGTGGAATTTCTCAGAGGTCGGGCATGGAAAGGGGGAGCATGATGGAGCAGGTGCATGTATCAAAAGAGCCATAGCACGAAGAGATTTAAAGTACACAAATAGTGTAAACTTGACAGATGCAAGACCAATTGTCCAATGGTGCAATAGTGTAATGGGTCCAGGTGGTGAAGGTAATTCTTTAGTTCATAGATTTTTTCATTTAGTAGATGATACTAACATTGCAAACTATGAGGATTGTTGTACACTAACAGGATCGAGTAAGCTACACTCTTTTAAAAGATCCAATGCAGGTACATGGACTATCCATACAAGGAAGATGGTATGCTTTTTTTATGCATGTACACTTCAATCATGGAATGATTGCGAGTCAACATAGTGGGTTGATGAATGGTCTGTAGGAATTCTAACCCCACTTGACACTTATCAGCTCCTGACGGCTCTACAAATCACGGAGATGAAATCATCCATTGACTTTGATCATGTATTAAACCTACTAGAACCAGGTAATATATCTTACTTACAAATTTTATTATGTTTCTCAGTAAATACATCTAACAAGATGAACATATCAATGCAGGGCACATTTATGCGGTGATTGTAGATGAAGATAATGAAGAGGGTACAAATTATTACCTCTGCCATTGTATCAAGGCCAAAAAGAAATTGGAGTCCCCAGTTATCACTAACTCATTTGACTCCAATTTTTGATGAAATTTTGTTGGAATATCGACAATCTATTGTCAGAATATTGAAGAATCACTGGAATAATTTCGATCGCTATTTTTCATCACTTTTCTGACTAGCTTCAAAACCTCGAAATAATGACTCAACTTTGTTGGTTTCTGCCACAAAAAAGGGGCCTAGGTGTTCATCAAAATATCGATGGAAATTTCATCAACCTAGCGACAAATAGTAGCTAGAACACAAGTGGCATGCATTTGCCAAATCGTCGGATCAACAACAGAAGTTCGTCAAAAATGTGACGAAATGGGCAAGTCATTACGACAAAATTTTCATCGGACGTATTGAAAATATCGATGAAAGATCAAGAATGTTACAATGATCCAAATTTCCTGAGAAAATATATCGAGAGGACTGGCCTGTGATCTCTATGATAAATATTCATCGGTGTGATACTCATCTTGTCTCATCGATGAAGCATGAGAAAAGCATATCGGCAAGACATATACCATCAGAGTAAGTTTTGAATGTCTACCTGACCTGCTATGTCACGCTGATAATATTACATCAGAAGGAGTCTTGACAACATACTTGAGATCAAAATAACAACAATAGTTCATCGAAATTGCAACGAAACAGGCAAGTCATAACGATGAAAGTTTCATCAGACGTATTACAAATTTGTTAGACACTTTTGGAGGTTTGTCGAAAGTTCGACGAAACAATGCAATCTTTTAAAAAAAAAAATTCGTTCAAATGTAGGCATATCGGTGAAATATCAAGATTGTTACACTGATCAAAATTTCTTGAGAAGATATATCAGGAGGACTGGCCTATGGTCTCAGCAATGAAGTTTCATCGACGAGATACTCATCTTCTCTCATCGATGAAGCATGAGGGAAGCATATCGGAAATACATATACCATCGGAGTAAGATTTGAATGTCTACTCGACCTGCTATGTCACCCCGATAAGATTACATCGGCAGGAGTCTTGGTGACATACTTGAGATCGAAAGAATAATTATCGGGGAGACTCACCACGTTGGGGAAACTGCAAAATATCCTAGCGATACATGATCTCTTGCTAATGAAGATACAATTGGATTGAAATAATTATCGGGGTGACTTCGGGTGATATTTGATGTATAAGACATTTCTGAAAGGACGTATCCTTTCAAACATTTGATGTATAAGTATCCATTTTTTGATATCAAAAGGAGAGAGGCGAATAGGAAAAAATAATACTGTAGATAGTTTTTTTTTTTGTAATGATGTTTTCATCAAAAAGACTTAGATTCATGCATGAAGTTCGATGAAGTTAATGAAGATATATGAATTTGTGGCTTAGTCTTTGGTATTAGTTGTCTGTGGAATTTTACAGTTATTTGATTGTCTCTATTTTGATGCTTTTTTGTTGTTCAAATTGGTATATCAAGTATATATTATTTTGTCCATACACATGTGTTGTATTTGTGTGATGTGATCATTTGGTTCTTTCAAGTAAAGATTAAATCCTTATAATCAATCACAGTAACTGGAAAGTATTAATTGGATTAGTAAGAATAATCAAATAATTAGGGTTGGGCATTATATAAACCACTACTATCACGACTATTGAAACATGCTCAGGTACTGGGTCCTTTCCCCTAGATTAAATTAAGGAAAATATTATTGTAAACACAATATGTATAGAAGAATATGAATGTAAAGGAAAATGGACATTAGCAAAACATAAATGTAAATAAAAGTAGTGTGCGAAGAAAATGAATCTAAATTGGTCTTGAACAAATAAAATCACACCCAATTAACATTAAGTTATCTTGAACTTGTACTCATTTCCATTGTCAATCTTGAAGGTTACTTTGATGCCTTTTACAGAAACTCTCTGGCCATGAGGCAAGAGAAGGTGGAAAAACCAAGTGTATATTAAAGACTTCCTAACAATAAAAAAGAAACAAGCAACCGCTCAACCCTATTAGAATAGAATAATCTTATGAATTGATTTTATTTGTTTTATTGGCTAATGGATAGTGGACCTAGTTCTCTTGAATTGAGATGCTACTAAGATGTGTTGACTAGTGATTTTAGACTACCGATATTCTACTTCAATCTCTATAAGTTACTTTTGTCTTAAATATATTCAAGATAACTCTACAAAAAAATTCCTTGATCTCTTAGAAATTATACAGATTATTTTTTTAATACTTCTCCATTTTGATATTTTGTTTCAAAAATTCATAGAAAGATATGTAATTTCATATTTGAAACTTACATATTTTAATTTTACTAGTTCTGTAATTATAGGATATGATTCCAACAATTGTGAAACGAATTGGCAATATCCTGGATGAATGAAGTAAACTATACAATTGACAGGTGTAAAGCCAAATTCCTTAACCCTTTCCAGCATCCTTCTTGCCTATTCTAAAACATGTGCTTTGGAAAAGGGCATGAAAATCCATCTAAGTATATTGAAAAAGAGATTTTTGTTAGATATTATATTACAGTAAGTTGAATGAATGTACAAAATTTCATGGTTAAGTGGAAGCCTCCCATCAACAACAAGATCCAAATATCCATGTATCTATCTCAATCAAGTGTCTAAACCCTTCAGATTTGTCAAATTTTCCACTAACTTGTTATGCACAAAAGTCAAATTTTAGAGACCACTAAAAGCAAAAGAAACAGAGCTTTGAACCAAATCCACACACAACACAATATTCATAGTGAAAAGTTAGCACTTTCTTTCATCTTTACATATTGGTTTGATGCTTCAAATGATGCATTTCTTATATTGAAAAGATTATCTTATTAAGATTTTTTTTTTTTTGAGAATAGTTTAATATTCTCTACTTAACAGGGCCAATCACGTGAAGGTGGAAGCTCATTTGGCCCCTCCCCCCCTCACATCACTCTCAATTACCCATACCCGATCATATAAAATTAATGATTCATTCATCCATTAATAATATATAACATTCATTTATTCATCCTACATTAATAACATATATCATTCACTCATTAATATATAATATTCATTCATTAACATATTCACATTCATTCATTCATCCATTAATAACATATAACATTCATTTTTTTCAATTTTTAAATATTATAAAAAATATGGTTGTCATAATATGATTACAATCACTTTTTTTTTGTTTCTTTTTTGTAGCTAAAAAAATATAAAGTAGATTATCGTTTTCTAAATCATCTATCCCCCCTTAAGTTGTTTTGAGCTTTGCTCATGATCTTAATGTATGCCTAGTCGTGTACTCACAATGTGGACACCGCTGTAAGGGGGGGTCTGCTGCAATAGAAAAGAAATGTTAAATTGATATGTTTTTTTAATATTGTTACAAGTATTTCATTAATTAAAAGAACATTAGAGTGGTGCTCTTTACCTGATGGGGCCACATCATGTTCCTAATCTTGTCTTATAGCCTCATGGTCAACATGTTGAACACCCTCTAAATCCTGATCTGGATCTAAAACATGAAAGGTTACATTAATTAATACACCAATTGCAATTAAATATTTTTAAAAGAACATTAGAGTGGTCCTCTTTACCTGATGGGGCCACATCATTTTCTTGATCTTGTCTAGCCTGATCATGCTCAAAATGTTGATCACGCTCTACATGCTCTAAAATTGAAACATGAAAGGTTACTTTAATTAATACACCAAATGCAATTAAAGATGTTTAATTGTATTAATCCAAACTGCATTTTGTATAGCACATGAATACATCCAGTACTAGGATGCACACCATCGCCTTCATCTGTAGGTTGTGCTCCACCCTCACTAGGATGCATTCCAATTTCATGTGCATTATTATCATTGCTTGTTTATTTAAAACAAATAGGCACATTATTACTTTATGATGGAAATTAATATTGAATAGATTGGACAAGTATTCAATTTTAAATAAAATTTATTGAGTTTATTTACCTGTATTTTGGATGCAATGGAAGATTGTGTTTTTCTAGTCAAGACTCTTAGGTATTCAACCAGGGCTCCATAGCCTTGCTAGAAGGCAATATTCAGGTCCTCTTCTGTAAGCACTCTGTTGAATTCAAAGCCATATATTTTTGCATAAGATCATGCATTTTGCTTCTATGGTGTGATAAAACCAAAATTGTTTGCAATTTATTATTTGGATGTAATATTTCATTTATTGATACTTACAATTCATGCGGCTAATTCCATATAACCACTAGGGCCAATTTTGTGTTGCCCGTGTTTTTCTAGTCTTGTCTTTGTTGCCTTCGATGTGTCAGGCAGCCTATGAAAAATTTGAAATACGTTAGATTATGTAAAAATAAAGAGTAATCAGTATATAATTACATTGTTGATAGTATCACATACCTTCCTTGGCCCGGTGGTGTCTTTCCTTTTTTCTTTTCAGCCTTCTCCTTTCCATCTGACACCAAGTCCTTCCAATCCCTCTCTGGAATCATGGGGGGACGCTCGTACTTTATATTCTTCTCTAAATGTGACCTATATCGGTTCCTCACATACTTTAGATAGGTACTAGCTTTCTTAAGGACCTTGGTTTGGTTGAATTTTTTATCACCGAAAAACACAACTAAATGTTTAATGAGCTCATTTTTTAAATCTTGATTTTGGGCATTCCACTATGTACATATGGTGGGCCCGAAGAGCTCCAATGTAATATCACTTAGATGTTTATAAAAAACATCATTTCCTGAAAAATGATCATGGGATCATTAGTCTAAAAAGAGTGATCAATAAGTAAATTTCAATTGGATTATATATAATAATAATTAAAACATTTTAAAGTACCTAGGACCTTCTCTATCTTTATGGGAATGAAATCCTCGGTCACCAAAAATGTGATCGACAATGTTCTTGTACTAGTAATATGGGAATATCCAGGAAATGCTTCTAAAACATCACCAGTACTAGTGGCCTCTACATCCCCAGGTACATTACCTGACACATGTTCTATCATGTGTTCGCTGCCAGAGGGGACACTACCGGATGCCTGCATGGTATGTGTTGCCAAAATTTCAGTCGACAATATAGGCACAAATGATGGGGTCGGATGATGTGATGTATGCATAGGAAGATCACGATGGACACTTGTACCAACCCCTACTCCTTGGGCAGCACCTGCAGTACCCTGATTAAGGCAAGCGACATCATGAGGAAGCAAAAAATCTTGTAAAAACAACACATATTTTAGTTCATGACATAAAAGAGTACAAAATATAAGACCATGAATGAACTTATGTTATAATTAAAGACCTCATGATATCTTGCAAGTTTTGTGCTCTCTTAGTCAATATTTTAACCCTCTCTCTTATCTCATCTATTTGAGGCACTATGAATAACAACTGAATGATTTCTTCATTGCATTTTTTTGGGTCTTCCTTATCATATCGAGAGGATTTGTTGAATATGTGATGTCATCATCACATAATAGTGACTGCACCTCCCTATGGATGCTCTCCTCTACAATTAGTGCCTTTCTCTGATCAGTCGACCATAACAAGACTCCTCTACTGCTGGTGCCTTTCCCCGATCAGTCGACTGCAACAAGACTCCTCTATTGCTGGTGCCTTTCCCCGAATAGTTGACTACAACAAGAATATTAAAAACATTATCGAATTAACCCAATAAACTCATGAAAAAAACATAATAATAAAACACTGAGATTCCTATGCAGGTTGGTAATATGTGTGGTGAGCATGTTAGGACTAAACTTGACAACTGCGAGGAGTTTCGGAAAAACCCTTTGGTCTGGCACATTTGTGTGGAGGGTGGCATTGCTCCTCTTATGGAGTGCTTGTTTGGTCATGATCCTAACTTATCAGGCCAGTTTTCCAATTCGTGGAAGGACCGTCGAGTCTCCATTGGTGGTATCTCATTTGAGATCAGTGAGGAGGTCATTGTGCAAGCCATAGGTTTACTGTGTTCTGGGAAAAAATACCCCAAACGCACCAAGAAACCGGATCATGAAAGCTTAAAATCTTTTTTCAGAGGTGAGGAGGCCCTGGTGCGGAACCAGTTGGGTTTTGAGAGGGATGCTCTCTCGTAGCCCTAGGATCAGGTGTGCATGGCGCTGATGAAGTACGTTACTTTGGAAGGTAGGTTTAAAACCTATTTCTTTTACCACTTCCCTCTGTTAAATCATCTAAGACATAATATGTTGCTTAGTTTCCCATTTTTTCTTTTAATGGACTTGGAAAACTCGGTCGAAAAATGCAAAGAGTCGGCTAGCCATAGCCCCTGTGAGCTCCCTCCACTCCCGCTCCATCAGGGGATTATTCTGAGACTATATCACTTTCATCTAGCTCTCTTTCCTCATAAAGCTATCATGGTTGTCTGCATTGAGAACATTGAACCCCTGTCAACTATGAATATTGCCCTGATCGAGTCTAAAAGTCCTCCTCAAAAACCTAATTTGGGCTTTGCGGGGAACCCAAAGCAAAGATAACCACCAAGAAACTTAAGGGTGGTCTGGGTAAGGCCCATGCCAACATAGAGGAAGGTATCTATGAATTGAAATCCACTCAGGAAGACTCGGCCTTTAAGGCCACCACTGCAAAAAAAGGAAAGGAGAAAGGCATGTTGGCCCCGAAAGCTAAGGATGGAAAGGGAAAGAATGCTATAAGAAAAGAATCCAGAGGTGATACAGTTGTGGCGACCACTGAGATGACTAGTGGGGATAATACCAGAAGGAAATCTGGGAGGTTGGCTAAGAACAAAAAAAAGAGGTTGATTATTGAAGACTCGGAGGAGGAGTAGTCTAACAGTAAAGCATACAAGGAAGAAGAAACTAAAGATGAGGAGGATGAAAATGTGGAGGGGCCTTAGTTTACTCTGAAGGATAGCAAGATTCCTATTGATGGCTCTGCCTCTCACTCTCTGCATCCCCTAGTTGAAGAGCTTGGAGAGGTTCAAGGGAATATGGACATCGGGCAGGAGTCTTGCGATGTGGTGAAGAGAATGGACACTCTCGACAAAAGGTTCTGGGGGTTGACCCGCTTCACCATGAAGTTGGGCCACTTCATCACGAGCACTCTATCTAATGCTATAAAAGAAGAGTTGGAGGGAAACAATAACTAGGAGAACAAAGAGTGGGTGGGTGATGAGGCAGTGGACCTCCTGATTAAAAACTAGGATAACGCCAGTTAGCTACTCCCTATGCCTGTCTGTCAGCTCTCTCTGTGGTCACTATGCTGCCTTTGGGTTGTTTCTGATTTTTATTTCCCTTATGTTTGCTATTTAATTTTGCTCCTTTTGACCCTAGTGGCTTGTTGTGAAGGGTATGACGCCCTGTAATGTTGTTTAACTTTTCAAAAACATAATAATAAAACATTTTGCTCGTATCTAATTTATACAATTACAATAGGGTAAACCTGTCAGGTAGAAGCTCCTGAATATGGATCGTGATCTGAGCTCTAGGCTAGAGCCTTCCCTGTATGATCAATGTCTCGCTATGACAAAAATTAAATATAAAAAAACATTACCGAAAAGAAACCAATAGACTTACAAAAAAAAACATAATAATAAAATGGTATATTGGAGTCACTAATTGGAGGTTGGGTAAAATGGTATATAGTACATACCACCCCCATAGTAACTGTGTTTGTATCTAAGCGATTCAAATTGTAATCAATTAGCAACTATTCCCCTGCAGTTATTGATTTTATTGCATATACAAATACATGGTTTCCCTTGTGTGCCTCGAATATGCAATTGGGTTGCTTATTTGTTGACCCAGGTCATGTACTATTTATAAACCCTATAATATTCCCTAATGCTCTTTTCCTTTCGTTAATGTACATAGCCACTCCTTTATTTTGATCCTTATCTTTTAGTTGTATATAATTTGCTCATAGTGCATACCTATGCATACTTCATGTATATCAAACCAGCTGCATCCAATCTTTGTAACTATAATAGGGTTCGACATACTCCATCAATTCAGTAAATTTTTTGTAATAGACCTTTATGTCGTCCATGCAAAATAGGCCCAAACCATGTAAGGGTGATGGTGTATGTGATATATCCTCTTGTTGACACAAAAATCAGTGTTTATTGGAGGAACTTCCTTGGGTGCCCATTGTTTCCATAGATGTTTGTACCTCAGGGGCACCTCGATGTCACCTATGCTCTCATCATCATAAGAACATGATCCCCCTTCAGCAAGAAAAAATTTCACGCATTTACGGAATTTTATTCTAATATTTTGACCTCTTGTTGATCTCCCTCTTTTAGACCTACTACATGTCTCACTTTCCTTTTCTCTTCCTGAATTTGCCTCACTTGAGGAAAATAGATCTAACAAATACCTATTTGGTGGTACCTGCACTCATAAGGATGTTGGATGAAGTTATTTCATGGTGATGTGATCCCAAGGTGACATTATGATTAATCTATCATTTCTTCGCTAGAATTTGACAAGTTATAAGCTAATCAAGTCTTGATAGATTGCAAGTTATTGTTACTACCATCCAAATTTGTCCATCACAAATCAAATTTACTTAACATTTTAAATCCCAAACTTTGTAACAAGTGTTAACTGTGACTATGGTCCACCAGTTACACAACCAAGGCCTCAAATGTATTCTCTAATTGTAATCAAAGGTATTTTTATCTTCATTCAAGTAAATAAACTTGAAGGGAAACACCACCAAGTGGTTTATTGGACGCCTACATGACTGAAAATAGCAGAAAATTTACATTTAATTTCCATATGTCTAAGTGGTTAATGGGGAGGGAGTGTGTCCTAGGACTGGTTAAGTCATCATAATTTTATGCTTTGGCAATAAATTTTTTTTCAGTCACCTTAAATCTTCCTATGTCTATTTTCTAGGAGACTTTTGGTATGCTTTAAGGTAGGATGAGTGGTCATATCAATGTTCTAGTTCTCTATGAAAAGGTTTAAACATCTTAAAATGTTGAAAGTTAGTGCTCATAGTCATTTGAAACAACAAAGTTTTGATTATGTATGATGGTAGGATTTGAGAACTTAAAAGAATTGGCTACCCAACAAACTTAAAGTTAAAAGAAAATTTTTTAGTTTAAGGGGTTAGCACTTTCTTTCATCTTTGCATATTGGTGTGATGTTTCAAACGATGCATTTATTATCCCACTTCTATCATATTGTATTCTTGGTGGAGCTTTTAAATTTTTCCCCTTGTAGGTTTATTTTTTCCACAGCTCTAATTGGTTGGGTCATGGATTTTGTTTTCGAGAGTTGACTTGTTATTGATGGTGGTCGGTTGATTAAGTGGTCTTTTATCCCTTTTTGATTGTGACTTTACCAGCCCTGTTTACCCATCCTTTCAGTTTTTTGCGTTGTGACCATATTATATTTTTCATAGTGTCGGGCTAATGAATTATTTTAGATTAAACCTCTAAATAATATTTTTGACTTTGAGGGTCATTTCCCCGTCCACCTAGTTGGTCCCCTTCTTTATAAATAACCTTTTCACATGTGCAGATTGCGTTACCGTCGGATGAAGTGATTTTAATCTTGACCATTCCTTGTAGACCTCGCAAGGTTTCTGCTAATGTCATAAATATGGTGTGAGGCATGCGAGATGCTGCCACCTATTGCATTTGATGGTGGGGTCTATTTTTTCTCACTGATCAATGATGGATACTAGTGTTGATAGATTTTAGATTACCGACCCACCATGGTCGTCCCTCGCCGACCTCATGCAATTAAAACTGCAGTTTCAATAATGTTGGGAGGTGCGCGATTTGGTGATGCGTGGACGCTGATTCCATATGATGGATGAGCAAAGGTGGTGCTCATTCTGTGCTGATGTGGTGCCCGATAGGTGAATTTCTTGTTCATTTGGTGACTGGAGAATGAATGTGGCATTTTCAAACTGTTTTGACTTAATTTGAGCCATTCTCCTGGCCAACATTGCTTTTGATCAACGGTTTGTATTCAAAATATATTGGTGTTGTACTATAATTGTTTTATCTCGTGAGAGTGAATAGTAATGGTTGAGTTTGACTCTGCCTGCATAATTAAATGCTAAAATTTGTGAATTGCTATTTTCGTGGTGTAGCTCTACACTGAGGAAGAATTGCCTGGTATTGAGTGAAGCAAGCCATTGTTGCGATTTTTTTTCAATCTCATTGCCCTGGATGTTCTGTGAATGAAACCGTAAGTAGCACATACTCCATTTCTTATAATTTAAGAAGATTATATGGTTGTTTGCTGAACAATTAGTGATTGTTTCCCATCCTGTTCCTGAAGAATTCTTTTAATAGATTTTCTTTTAGAGCTTGTCTAGTTAATTGTTGGGGATTCTAGAATCATGAGGTATTTTTCTGTTTGAGGCTATAGGGGAGAAAATTGTAATTACTTGCCATTTGCAATTATTGAAAACCCTAGCTCAAGTTATCATCTGTCTGATATAAATGGCACCCAAGGCCTGAGGTTTTGTTTCTGAAATCACTTCCAAGTCTTTCTCCCAAGATGTTATTGATTTGTTGAAGCCCTCTACTAACAAGAAATAGGAGGGAAAGGTTTTGTTCTATGGGCCCCGACTCTTGGAGGGATTAACAAACAAGTAGTGTGCAATTTGAGATGGTGAGTTACCATATACTGGGTGGCAATTATTCTCCAATTGGTTTGGGAACAGGAATTTGTCGGTCCCTTTGTGTAACTCGTGGAGGTTAGACTTGGGTAAGTTGGTAGTGCCTAATTTCTATATGGATGTAGATCTTTTAAAGGATATTGTTGTGAGATATGATCATGTCACTCGAGTTGTCAGAACTCATGCTGGTGTACAAATGATTAAGATAACCAAAGAATAAATCATAGAGATTTTCAAGTTGCATGAATGGAGTCAAGATATGGTTCCTATCAACCTTGAGCTTTTTAGACAAGAATATAGAAATACTAAGGGTTTGTTTAGAACATCCCTTTTGATACTCATTTGGCTATCTCAGGAAGAGGAAAAAATCAGAAGAAGGTAGTGATCGACAGGAATGAGTCTGAACCTTTTCCTGTGGACTATTTCTCTAGTTATTTCAAGAAGATTGTTTGTGCTTTATGTCAAGTTCTTGGAGTCAGTTTAAAGACAACCTTTCCTACTAATATTATGTGTATGGCAGTAAATCTCCAGCACCCGGGTTTCAACGTGGTGTATGATTTTTTCACTTATCTAGCTGAGAGATTGCACATGGGTCTAGTAGCTCTAAAGGAGGGGAGGAATTGGGTTGGATTTAGGTGGTTTTCCTTTTTAATCCACATGTTTCTATATAAGGGTCAGGCTGTGTTTGAAAAAGATATGGAATTAAAGAAGAAGGAAGGTAGTATTGAAATGCCTGTCCAATATTGGACTAGGATTCTTGACATGCATGATCATAAGTTTGATTATGTAACTTTCCATAATGTCTTTGGATCTAAATTAAGAAAGGCTCTGGTTCGTGAGCCCCCAAGGATTCCAAAGGAAATTCATGATTTCTTGAGGCGAATGGAGAGGAGACCTAAATTGAACTTAATGAACAATTGGGGAGACATTATCCCCTATCATAACACAACAGTTTTCAGAGTTTTCGGCACCAATGTCAATCCAAAGGTTCTGCCAAGGGAGGTGCCCCTTAGAATTGGATTTCTGGCAATCATGGGGCAATTGGGAGGTGCTCAAGAACTACACCTGCCAGTTGAACAGAAAAAAGGTTCTTTCTTCCTTGAATATACAACATTTTCTGATTTTTTTATGGCAAAGGGAGGATGGAAGGAGTTACATACATTACTTGGGCCTTATAGGCTAATAACTATGCACCCCAAGAATCATGATCCCGAGGGTTTTATCTCTCAAATGAAGGTGAAGCATCAGACAGGAACCTTTGTCCACAATTCTACTTTCCTAAAGACATCATCAGGGATATTTTTTATTTGGAATTAGAAGAGGAAAGAAAGGCAATGTACATTTCCTATTCTAAAATGGTAAAAAGTAAACAGGAGAGAGTACCTAGTTTCAATCCCATACCTAATACCAAAGGTTAATTAACCAGGGTGATATACGCCATTGATAATTTTGAGAGTTTGGTGGGGGTTTTGAAATATGAAAGGGGAAAATCGCAAACTATCGAAGAGTACCCTAAAGTGAGATTGGAGGAGAGGCCTACTTATCAGCCCCAAAAGAAGATAAAGGTTTTTTATAGAAGAAGGGGAAGTAGGGCTCAAGATGTTGCTAAAATTATTGCACCATCCTCTTTAGGATAGTTAGTTCCAAATGTTGTTGATCTGGAATCTCCCCTGAGGTTTTCAGAGAAGGCCTGCCCACCATCACCAAAGAGGCAAAAGGTTGAAAGAGTAAGGATGGTTGATTGTGACGCTGATGATGATGATTCCATTATTATGACTCCAGATGAAATGCATCAGGGAATGCCATCAAACCTAGTTGACACTGCAACAAGTTCAGGGGCAGTTACTTTGAGGTTAGGCAAAGATGAAATCAAAGGAATAAAAAGTAATGATGATTCGAGGATAGAAGCCTACAAAGAGCTCATGATGGATGACTCTTTTATTCAAACTAACGCTTTCAAAGATTTTGTGTGGAGAGTACATATTGCATTATATTGTGAGAAAGTGGCACAAGATAGAATTTTGCAGCCTGAGCTTCCAGAGAAATTAATTCAATCTAAGGTCAAGGAACAGATGAAAGACAAATTCAAAGAAATAACACTAGAGTAGGGCCGAGCTTTGGTACAAAAAATTGGAGTCTTGCTACTTCCTGAATGGGATATCACTGATGTTGTGGTGTTTTCCACAATAAGAAGGGCCAATAGGCCACTTCTTGCAACTGATGAGGAGGCTACATTAGCACTCAAAGGATCAACCTTTAGTGAGGAATGGGATGCTTTGGCAATATGGTCTCTATCCACTGGGTCTAAAAAGCCAATTGTTGCATAACCATCTGACTTCAATGGTCACTTGATTGTGAGGAGAGTTGCCGACACCCCAACACTGGAAGCTGTTGATATGGTTGTGAATGTTGCCAAATTCACCAAGGCAACTATTGAAGATTTGACCAAGGACTAGGATACTCTGAGAGGCCACTATAATGACATTATTATTGAATATAATAAGAGTCAGCAAAAGGTAGTAGAGTTAGAAACTGAATTGGCTTTGTTGAAGCAACAAATGGATACCATGAAGTCTCAAAAGCAAGCCAGTTCTAGCCACACTATTTTTGACCCACTAGTAGAGTGGTCTCAACCTTCTGCAAAAACACAGTCTTTGGCTATTGTTCCATATAATATGGGACAAGTGCCTATTGCAATTGAGAGGGCTACTAGCCCTGGAGGGGGACTCTCTAGGGAGAAATTTATTCATCGGGTTGAAGAGTATGAGGAGATTGTAAAACAAATATGGGATGCAACAAGGAGAAGCAATTCAGTAATGGTGGACATGGTTTTGAAAAATTTAAACAAAAGGGTCCAAAGTAAACTAAACAGTGTTCATCCAAATTATGTCCTAATGTTGCAAGCACTAAAAATGTTTCCAAGAGATAAATAATTGGCCATCCCATTGTTAAAAAGATGGGGTCCTAGAATGGAGAAGTTGAAATTCATGGCAATAGGGGCAAAATAGCATGGGGATAAATATCCTATTGTTATAGCAACATATCAATTGGTCAAGGGAATTTTTGAGGAGAAGTTTCAGGGAGTTTTTGTCCCTATGGAGTCCAAGATTAAGTTTTTAAAGGATGTATATGATGGAAAGGACTTGACCCCATTACTACATATTTTGCACAGTCGGATGAAGTCAAACACCTGCAGGTTTGGAAGGATCAGATGAACAATATAATGATGTCTCAAACATATGAGATATGCAAAAATGTTGACATCTGCATGCTAGAGAATACATTGGAAAAGTTGTCTTTTGTTATCAGTTTCTTAGAAAACTTTGACAAAAAGGCCACATCGATAATGGTGACGTATGCACCCTATCAAAACAAGCTTGATTAGGTTGTAGCTTTCAAGTGGCCCTTCGAGGAGGATTTTGAATTATGGAAAAAGGTGTTCACTGATGAACTTGAATTATGAATGTTATAGTCGAGAATTGTAAACTTGGTCATGTATAATACAGGCCTGGCCTTAGATATTATATTTTAAAAATGCTTTCTACTTTTGACTTCAAGTATAGGGTGTTGAGGTTGAGTTAGTACTATAACGGTTAAGCATGCCTTCGATGTAAAATGAGCGGCCTTTGGAGCAATATTTTCTTTCCTCCATATCAACTAATGATGATTCTTGTCTTATGGTCTCCATTCACATAATAGAATTGTAACTGAATTGGGAATTAGCGGTCCAATCACAAATGGACATGTGTACTCTCTAGCCTGAAGCTTGTTGGCTCCCTTGTTTTATAAAAGGGAATTCTAGGCCGAGAGAGAGGTTTGTTGAAATATCCAAAATATGAGAAATAAGAGTCTAGTGATATAGAGAGTATGAATTGTAAGTCCAGGTTTTAAAGTTTTGAGTCAGATTGGAGAACTTAGTTAATCATGGGGTTCTTGAGCATGTTTGTATCAAGCTCGTAAATATTTGGAGTTTATTTTCTCTCCTATTGTATTATTTTGCATGGATTATTAATGAAATATCGATCTAAGATGATTTTCATTTATCTTCATTTGTTCTTTACTGTGAATTATGTTTAACTATCGCTCTGGTTCAAAGGATCGATTAAATGCTTAAGTTAATCAGTAATTTCATGCAATATAACAAATAGAATTCATAAAGAAGTAATAAACTCAAGTACAGATTTATGGATTGTAATGCAATTCAGAATAGATCATAAGTGTTCAGGATGAAAGTTACCCTATAGTTCAGTTTTCTCTTTTGACTCTGTGCATTGGGATATGGCACTAAAATTCTGATCACATTTTATTCTCGCATTTTTTATGTTATGGCCTCATGATATTTTACTCAAACATTTCCTATCAAGTTACTTTAAGTTAAGTTTGTGATTCTCTGTTAATTGATTCTTTGTTAATTGGACCTGAGCCTTTTCAAGGAATAGCCAATTTCTTGAAGGATTTTATCTTTTAACAATAATTGGGGAATCTATTTGTTGCTTACCTATATGCAAGTGAATCATTTAAATGATGTATTTTAAGAGCACATGATAGGGAATACCCTCCTGGATTTTACAGAGTCCGAAGTGTAGGAGAATTAGCCTTATTGCTATTCTCATTAAGTTGGCCATACGTTTCCTAGACTTCTATTATTGAATGTGGCAAGTTCATAGGAGATTTTAGGAAATAAGTGTGGGTTTCAGTAAAAAACACCAACAATTCCCATCCCATTACAATTTTTGGAGGATTTGATACCAAAATTTCATATCAAATACCACGTTCTTGAAGCAATTTTCTGTGTTTTTACTATTTTTCTGAAGTTCTTTTGTTTTGTATGGATCCGTACAAGCTTGAAATGACCTAAGATCATTGGTGTAGATAAATATATGTGCTCCCTTTCATTTTCATTTGTTTTGAAGTTCTCAATCATTGTTTTGTGGGAGAAAACAATCAAATATAGGGACTGCCCTGATTTGTCTATGTAAGGGTTGGAGGGCTAAATAGAAATGACATCCACCAATCCACCCACTATCTTGGAATTTTAACTTGGTGGATTCATGTGAAACATGGTATGATAGAGGTTCATTACATTTAGGGGTCTGTTAAAGCAAGAAACTTGGCATTGAATTGATGCCCTAGGGATGACAGTGGCAATTTTCTTGTGAATTTGTGGTTGTTAAGTCAAGGTTTATCAATTTGATGGATATCTTGGTAGATTCATGGTGAAACTATTTTATGGTCCAATCTCTACTTCAAAACAAAAATATCTCTAAAAAATCTAAGAGCTATAATGGGATGGCATTAAAGGAACCTTCATACGAAGGATCTTCTAATGAAGGACCTTTGAATTAAGGTCCTTCAAGCAAAGGTTCCTTTTATAAAGCATTTTGGATATGAAATATTTACAATAAAAAATATCTTCATTTGAAATTCTTGGCATGGTATCATTTTTGAATGAAGGTTCTTCATTCAAAGGTCATGACGAAATCACCTTCAAATGAAGGCTCTTCATTCAATTGGTATTTTGTAATTTTGAATGTGTGATAATAATTTAGGGTTAAAAATAAACCCATTTGAGCCTTTTATAAATGAAAGGACATTTGATGCAATCATATGCCTTGTCAAATTTTTAACTTAATAGTAAGGGAATCGTGAGTAATTTGTTGGGCCCATTCAACAATCTCCGATGCAAGGATTGAATTTTCTAGAATGTATCTACTATCAAGAAAGCCAATTTGTTTACCTGTATGACTATATCTCAAGCAATAGGTTTAACTGTGATGGCAATGATATTGAAAAATATTTTGTAATCTAGGTGTTGAGAAGCATTATTGGCCACCATCCTAGGAAATATTCTTCATTCTCACTTTTAGGTGTTAAAATTTAACAATACCTTGATTGATGAAATATCCCAAAGAGCCTTTATCCATGGTATCCAAGTACACATATCAGCAGTCTTCTTTTATATGGTTTGACATGATTTAAAGAACTTAGCTAGGAATTATTCATTTAACCTAAGGTTTTCTCATAATGCCGTCATTGGAAAAGTATGATCAAATTCTTCTATTATGAAGAATTGGTCTATGTGCCTCTAGTAATCACTATAAATTTTTGTAAGGATAAAATGAGTAATTGCATCAGGTAGGAGAGAATCAAATTTGAGTTCTTCAAAGACTATATTCCTCTATTCATAATTTTTAAGGGTTGTGTGTGGAGGAGGTTATCACTACCAAGAAGGGAGGAGACCTTTCCTTGCATATGTTTGTGGTGGAGGTATTAAAGAATAATTGGATGCATCTATTTCCATTCATTAGATCTAGCTTAGCCTAGCATATACTTGGGCTCCTTTTCCCCTATAAAATTCCATTTGTTTGAGTTTATGTTATGTAAGCGTAATTATGAGCTATGTTTAAATATAAGAGGTGGAGGAGTCCAAAAGGAAATAACCCCTTTTTAGTTGTACCTTCAAATTTTTTCTTATTGTTTTATGTTTTTAGCAACTTTGTGGACATAAGATTTGAGGTAGGTTGTACAAAAAAGAATAACATGTTCCCACCAACAACCAAGATGTGGGTAGATTATGGAAGTTTTTCCAAGACCTGAGGTTGGTCGATAAAAATGTGAAAGAATAAGCAATTTTATTTTTTGTCTTATTTTATACCATTTTACGAGAATGGGGGTGCCAATGTACAAGAAGATCTTTGGAAACTAGGCATGAAAATTGCAGGTTAAAAAGAATGGGGGTGCCAAACTTACAGTACTCATTGTCCCTTAGTCATCAATTTTCCCTAAGTGCCCTCAACCTCATCCTCAGCACTGGTATTGACCTTGTTTTCACTCCTCCATACTCTTCCTAGACGCTGGTATTGACCTTGTTTTCACTCCTCCAAACTCTTCGTCGGTGCTAGTATTGACCTTGTTTTAACTCCAAAATCTTCCTCGGTGCTGGTATTGACCTTGTTTTCACTCCTCCAAACTCTTCCTCAGCGCTGGTATTAACCTTTCACTTCTCCAATTTGACGAGCTACAACTTGGTTTCGTTAGGTTTTAGAGTATGTTAATTAAATTTAAAATTATGGCGCCATTTAGCTAGGTTTTAATATTCTACAATATAGTTAAGTATATATTAGCTATATTTTACATAATAAATAGTATAATTATTTGACTTATTATAATTATATATTATATTCTTTAACAAAATTATTAAATACATATAAAATTATTAAATACATATAAAATTATTATAATTAATAATTAATAATAAGTATATTTTCATATAATACAAAATATAATTAATATAATATATATTTAATATAATAGTAATATTAGATTAAATTATATATAATATAATTATATTTATTATTATATAATAGTATATATAGGCTTTTACCTAATATTTTAGAGGATTTTACCATTACACTACAGATGGTTTACCATTAAATGGCAGTTGAAACTTGTTTTCCAATGACACAAAAGTGGTTTCCAAGCATGAGATTTGTTTCAAGCTCAAATCTCACAATATATGTAGCCTATTAGCTAATACAAAGAGAGATAGAAACTAAAAAGATAGAGTGAGAGAAAGAGATGAACTTAGATAGATAGGGAGAGAGAGAGAGAGAGAGAGCATGAGAGAGAGAAATATAAAAGATACAAAGGAAAAGAGAGAGAGGGAGAAGAGAAACTAAATTTTGATAGGTTGTTTCATGCCAACAATCCAAGGATGGCATGTGTCCTTTTAATTAACTACTACATAATATTCCTAAGAGTCACATAAATATTTATTAAAGGAAAAATCAAATATCAAGTTATCCTTTACAATAAAATTTTCAAATAATATAAGGACTAACTTAAGAATAAGAATACCCCCTTGGCTCACTTCTCTAATGAAATAACATTGGCCCTATTTTAAAAACAACATATGAGTTTTCCCTTTTAAAAATATTATAAAATAAAGTGACTTAGGAAAAAATTAAATTATTGTTTAAAAATTGTTTCCATCACATTACCTAAGATTACAATAAATAAGATAATTCACTTAGGTGTACTTATTTATCTTTGGCATGAAAAGGGGACATGATGTGGCCTTAACTTATAAATTTGAAGAGACAAGATACAAGGCCACAAAAAGGAAAGAACTAAGCCACTAGTAGGGATGGATCATGATCATTTGTATTTCCTCAAACATAAACATGGTATGGGTTATCCATAATAGGCTCCCAACTAGTAGTCACACCCTCTTTATTTTATTCTTTAGTAGGGAGTTCAGAGTCACAAACAAGAGGAATTAGCCAAAAAAAACAATCATAATATTTTTAGATTTTGACCATCTAGAGGCCCCACTATTACAAGACTTAGAAGAGGTAAAAGGTGATTAGGATAATTTAGACCAATTATGATTAGTTAGGTCCTTAGCTCTTCTAGGAGGGAGCTGAGAAGGATGTGATTGTGAGTCATATCTGCTATGGGAATTTTGATAGTGTCTATGGTGATATCCACTAGGAGGGGAGTGAGCATTATTGGAGGGTAGAATTAGTGGCACTCTGAAAACTATAAGCAAGGTACTACCCTAGTGATCCAAAAGAACCTATACAAGAGACACTTCAAGTACAAATTTATTTTATTGTAGTTGAATCTAGAAGGGAACATTGGAATACATAATAGCCTTAACATAGATTGTAGTGAGTATCAATAGAATAACCAAATGCAATAATATAATTTGTATTTCCAAATGATAAAAATAATCCACCTTAAAAATATATTGAATTTGGATTAATATAGTAATAATTTTGGGCCAATCTCCCAAAATAATCATATTATATGAAAAAGGTTTAGGCCTAAAAGGCTTTAAAAAGTCATAAATCAAGTTCTACGTAGCCCAGGCCCTAGGAAATAACTAGAACATGTGCTTGGTATTATCTTCTTATTCACCTAATGTAAAAAAATGATTGACAGCACATAATTCAGTCAACTTGGAACTAATGGGAGTACCTTGGTAGATAATATAGTAAGCAAAGTGGGAAAGTTTTGGCTCAAGGATAATTGACCTCATAGTATAAATTTTGTAGTGCCAAGAGTCCATAGAAGTTTTTAGTAATCATTTGTAATTTAATTTTGAAACCTTATTAGGTTAGAATAAGTCCAAGTATATACCTTGCATGGTTTTTAATTGAAAAATGATGTATATGGATACCATTTCTAATATTTCCACCAAGGTTTGAAGCTTATCACCTCAATTTTGTGAATCAAATTGAGGGGAATAAAATCAAGAATAGTTTGAAGTAAATTAGAATCCTAATTTTTAAAGTTTTTCTTTAGACCTCTTGGTAGACTTAGAGGAAATACTAGGCAATTTCTTCATTCCTTTGTGGAAAATTTCAAGGCATGTTCCCAAAATTCTTAGAAAGGGGTCAACGTAGCAAGAAATAATAGGAGACCACCAAATATAATGTTAATTAATAGAAATACCATTTATGAAGTCATTTCCATCCCACATAAGTCATGGCTTGATGGCTTCCCAAGCATTCTACATGATTCTAAAGAAAAATGTGCCATGTATCTAGATAAGATCCTTCATGATGCGAAGATTATAAAAAATAAGTCCCTTCCAAGATTGATTCCCATTGGATGCCCTTGCAAAAATATGATGTCTAGTCAAGACCTTCCAATATTCATCCCCTTATAAGGCTCAATTAATCCATTTAATACACAAATATATGCATTGTTGTTGAATATAAAGAAAACCAAGCCTATTATATTCATGAGAGAAATAATAAAACTCCTAGGATACTTTTTGAAACCATTTTCCTTAGTTAAAGAGAGGCCATAAAATATACCTTTGGATTTTTTCAATCTTCAAATATGAGGATTTGCAAGGTTCTTAGCAAGATGAGTAATGGAAATTTGTGCAACAAGAATTTTTTAACACACATGGAATCTCCTTGCCAAAGAAAGGGGCTTCATAATTTAATATGATAATTTTTCTCAGCTCTAGAAATGATATGTTTCCTTAAAGAGGAAGGATAAACCTAAAAGGAAAAAGAGATGCATAGGAATATCAACACTTCCTTATGATCAACCCCTTTCTATCCATAGGAATTGAACCAATTGGGCTTGGCTAAGAAGGATTTCCTATAACATTGAGTTTTATGCCACTATATATTTGACCTTAAAGATTTCCAGAAAATATCTAGGCATTGAATATCCTTAATAATGTCACATTTGTCCTCCAAGAGAGTGAGAAAGGAGTCATTAGAAAAATGACCATTGAATAGTTGGTCTATAGAGTTAGAAAAAGTATCACCTTTAATAAGGTTCCATGAAATACTATTAGCCAGAATATATCCAGAGGCTTCCATAAAAAACACATATAAAGTAGGAACTAAGGGGAAAACGTGAAAAATTGAATGAAAACACCAAAAATCCTCAAATTTATGTCCATTCATGGTAATACAAGTATAACAATCATAACTTTTTTTTGAAAAAAGTAAAAAAAATTGAGGAACAAATCCTAGATGACATAACTAGTCCAAATCAACACCAGCTTGGTGGCAAGAGATTAATGAAATTACCACAAGTTTTAAGTAGAAGTAAACTGCCATTTTCAAATACTAATGCTAGTATGAAATTGTGACTAGCTAAATGGAAATATAATTAGAAAATTGTAACCAACATTTAAGTGGAAATAATTAAAAGAAACCACACTTTTTGCATGGTTGAACCAATTTAAAAATTCAGTCAAAGGTGATAGTAAGAAAATTAAAATGCACCTATATCAAATATTTAGTCTAAGAGTCAAATTTGGATGGAAAAGTTAGTAAGAAGTAGTGTTGAAAGTGGAAGATTAATCATGAAATCATGGCTAATAGAGCATACAAAATATATTGGAAAATTCACTTTTTAGATGACATAACTAGTCCAATTCAACACCAGAGGTAGCAAGAGATTAATGAAATTACCACAAGTTTTAAGTAGAAGTAAACTACCGTTTTAAAGTACTAATGCTACTATTATTACAAGTCGATGCTATGTGATCCTTTTTCTTACAATAATAACATACATTTTTATTTTTTAATTATTATTACCTCATGAGTATAATACATTCTCATGTTGAGAATCAACTTTTAAATATTTTCCATTGTTCTTTTTTCTTCTCCTAATAGGGCCAAAATCACATCTTCTTGTGTTTGAGAAGTTATTGGACTAAGCATAGAAATAAAATTGTTGTTGTAAGTGGTGAATATGTGAGTAAGATAAAAAACACTTCTTAATACAACATTATATCAATAAATTAAACAAATTGAATCAATTCAACTAAATAATCAATTAAAATCATCCTATTGCTCTCTATCTCCAAAGATTTATTAAATCTAAATTGCTCTCAGATTATGTAAGCAAATAAGACTGTTAAAATGACTATCTAAAGAACGAGATGATGATAATATAATGTTAAATGATAAATCAATTAAACTAGCATGATATTGATGTGAAACAGATAATTATATCTACAAGAGGCAGCCATGATTGAAAGCTTGAATGCTTGATGCTTGATGTCTGGATTCTTGCAGAGTAAGAGTGCAAAAGCTTGATTATCTGGATCCTTTTCTTGGTTAAATGAGGCTGTATTTATAGATTTCCTGGCTGTAGAAATGCACAAGAAAAGCTTTGAAAGGCTTGGATTCAATCTGGAGAATTGAATCGTGAGAGATGGAGGAGATTGAGAGAAAGTTGGAGATTGTCTCTACCCATGAAAACACCAGGCAAGAGAAGAGGAAGAATTGATGGAAGAGGATTGAGAGATCAAATTCCAAATTTGTCTCCAATTTGTCTCCAAAACTTCTCGTGAAGTTTCAATCAATTAATTTGACATGATTTTGACATAAATTAGACATAGGAAATCTAATTCATTTTTGAGAGAATATGGATGGAATATGCCTTATGCAACAATTCAAATATTTTGATTTATTTGAATTAACAAAGGAGAGATAAATAATTTAATAAAATGAACTATAAGATAGTTGTTTATTAAATCAAACAGAAGAATATGGCAATTAATTAATAAAGTGTTTTGTCTTTATTTAATTAATTTAGAAACGATGTGATAAATTGAAATAGGGATTTGATAATTAAATCGAACAAAGTATCTATTTTCGTTTATTTAATTAAGTCGAGATTTAGAAGAAATTATGAAGAATGTGAATGTGAACTATATAAAATAAATATTTCTATTTATTCGATAGTAGAGGAAATTATGATAATTAATTAAATAATTCGTATTTAATTAATCGGATGCTCTAGACCATTTTTAGGTGTATACATTTTTCCCCTCTTTGAAGTGATGTGTTTACGCGTTGATTCGAAGAAATATTTTGCTGCTACTGCCAGGATTGATGATATGAAAATAATAATTCCGTATGCCCTAGACATGATTTTCAGATGATAATAATTTCATGTGCCCTAGACATGATTTTCAGATGATTTGATGATAATATGCCCCCTCAGGAGATAAATTAATGATTTGATGATTTGTTTGAAATTTTCAAAAATTTATGATTTTTTGATGATTTTATATTGTTTTGATTTTAAATAATTTATCGCCTAACAAAATGATGACAAAATAGAGCTTTCAAATGAGTTTTAATTAATTTCATGGATAAAATTAATCAAAATATAATAAAATCCACCAAAAATACGTTTTCAAAATTATAAATAGTGCAAAAGGTCATTTTCAAAGTCATAATTTGCTTTTTGAGTTCAAAAATCCTAGTGATAAAGACTCTTCTGCCAGCTGGAGCGAGATGCCTATCCCCTACCATACTCACCGATTTGAGCACGTTCGACGTCACAGATGGCCACCTGCGTATGGAGCTCCAGTATGTACCCCTCGACCTCCTCGTAATTTGTGCATTTTTGTTTTTTTATGCTTTTTAGGTCCTAGGCGTGTGTAGGTTAGTTTCAGTGCTTTGAAGCCACGTTGTAGCGCTTACATCCCAATCTAGCACTTCTGGTAGGTAGTTTAGCACTTTGAGTTTTAGCGCTTGCATTGAAAACTCTAGCGCTTCAATGTTGTAATGTAGCGCTTTCAATGATTTAGTGCTTAGGAGCAAAGATTAGCACTTTGAAGCTAGATTCTAGCACTTTGAGACTTTCAGTGCTTTGAATCGGTGAATTAGCACTTTCAAGGTATGTTCTAGCACTTCTGGTAAAGTGGTGCTTTGACAGCCTATTGTAGTGCTTTCATGCGAAATAATAGCGCTTCGAGACTTTTAGCGCTTCAGAAGCCTGTTTTAGCACTTCTGGTTGTTGAAATAGCGCTTTCATGGTTTTAGCACTTTGGGTCCCTGATTTAGCACTTTTGGATGATAAAATAGCGCTTTTGGGATTTAGTGCTTTGGAAGCCTATTTTAGTGCTTCCATATTAGAATTGAAGATTTGACATAGTGACCCTTGATTTCATCAATTCCGATCGTGTCCATTCTTCTGATTGGTATGATTGACAATCCACATTCTTGATGTTGGATTCGATGATTTAAATAAGACTAACTCTCATGATAGGCGAGAAGAAACCCCATTTATTGATGATCCTCATGATAGGCAAGGAAATGATTCAATATCTGATAAATCTCATGATAGGCGAGATCTAGAAATATTTTGATGAACCTCATGATAGGTGAGATTTGTTGATGATTTGAGAACCTTATGATAGGTGAGGTTTGATGATCGCCTATGAGTTTTGATCGAAAATTCATACCAAAGCTTTTGAAATAGACTGATAGTAGAATGACCTCTAATTCCTTGACATAGCTCACTGATTGTAGATTTTTTTTCGTTATGATGATAGGAGGATCTGGGTACTCTCCAGATGCGAGAGAGATTTTCGTAGATGACAGATTTGATATCGCACTTGACACCGGATGAGCTTCAAGTGATTGGCCAATGTGGCCTCACGAGTTTGCTTGATATGCCCCAGATTAGGATTAATCAAGGTTTGTTGACCGCATTAGTTGAGAGGTGGCATAGCGACCACAACACCTTTCACCTACCCACCGGCGAGATGACAGACACACCAGAGGATGTGTGGTGTATATTGTGCATTCCATTCATAGGAGAGATTGTGACATATGATTCGCATGGGACTAGCAGCAGAGATGCTCTCCGTAGAGTATTTTAGGATCAGGACATAGCGGGTCCTAGCATTCGATGGCGAAGGATTGCAGATTCTTATGCTACACTACCAGCAGTGTTAGCTAGATTCATTGGAGGATTCCTTTGCCCTGATCGCAGGTCAAAGGGATTCCTTGTTGGCTGGGGTCAAACGCTTGAGAGAATGATGGTACATGGTACCAAATATGCATGGGGGATGTGCATGTCAGCACATCTATATCATGATCTGTATTCAGTGGTATATTTAGATGCACGTAGTCTATCTGTCGGGATGACATTGTTACAGGTGTGGGCTTGGGAGAATTTTTCCATTTGTCAGTTGTTTCCTATTGCAGACAGACCAACTGGCAGACCATATGTTTTTGATACAGTGGTCGATTTACGTAGGCCCAGATGGGCAAGTTAGAGCACTGGAGATGAGTGTTTGATGACACTGAGATAGTTAGTGGGATGAGGATGGTGCAGTGTTGGGATTTTTGTGTGATTCCATGTACCTCATTGGTCGGACTCCCTTTGTTCTTGAGAGATTCTTGCTCCATCGGGTATACAAACAGTATGGCATTATTTAGTGCATGCCACATGGAGTAGCTCATTACGCCAGGCAACGAATGGATGTTCCTGATTGGGGTCCAACACTGTCCTATGATGTTCTCATAGAGGGGTACAGAGCATTACAACCATCTCCCTGGGACATGCATAGAGATACTTTTGAGGCAGTTGTGACAAAGGATTATGCAGCTTTCCTGGCCTTGGTCCCCCATCCTCGTATTACCATCCCTGATGAGCCAACACCTTTACCTATAGTGGAGGATGTGGCCAAGGGTTCTGCTGACAGTGGGGGTGGAGATGATTCCTCATCTAGCAACAGCTCAGAGAGCGAGAGTGGAGATAGTAGTAGCAGCGTTGACAGTGACGACGAGAGTGGAGGATACAGAGGGGCAGGGCCAGACATTAGTAGTGCACCTTCTTCTAGTAGGCCTCGCAAGAGGCAAGCAATGATAGAGTCGGCAGTCGGACAACAGAGACAGATAGTTGGGCTTCAAGCACAGGTCCAGACTTTACAGGCACAGTTGGTACAGGCTCAGGGTATGCTTGTGTAGACTCAGACACAGATGCAAGCCTAGGAATAGGCTCATGCACAGGACTTATCATAGGTATAGGGGCAGTTAGCCAGCATGTAGACATAGGTTGATACCCTAATAGCCAAGCGAGACAGCGCTCGACAGATAGCTAAGAGGGCACATGAGACAGTAGATACCCTTTAGAGATTGGCCGATGGCACCTCCATTGGTGATTATATGAGAGAGGTTTTGCAGGTTGGCCGAGAGGCAGAGTTCTACTGGGGCCGTTATCATGATGCAGTACCCA
Source organism: Sequoiadendron giganteum (assembly GCA_007115665.2). NCBI lineage: Eukaryota > Viridiplantae > Streptophyta > Pinopsida > Cupressales > Cupressaceae > Sequoiadendron > Sequoiadendron giganteum. Next base: position 679,144,564 of record CM021104.1, on the reverse strand, counting down.
TCGAGCGTCGAGTCAGTTATGCCCCATCGAGATCTGGGCGGACTCATACATGGACAGTCAGTGAGGGGGTGACACAGCCTCCACGTGGAGATTCCAGAGATCCAGGTCCATCTGGGGGTAGTGGTGGTATAGGTCCTGTTAGGCCTACTGATTCTTGCAGTATTAGGTCGTAGATGCCCTTGTGATCCTCTATGATGTACACTACAATGTAGCTTATTTTGATGATGTATTTTGTAGACCAGACTTTCATTGTATACTTGACATTTGTGATATATATATGAGATGCAATTGATGTGATATGATGATGGCTTTTTGATTTTTATGTGATGGATGCTTTTATTTATATGATTTTGTGATGATTTAAATCTAAATGTGATGATGTATATGAATGATTTTATTTAATTGAATGCGTTGATGCAATGATACATGCATGTGTAGAATATGATATATAGATAAATGATGTGATGCGATAATATATATGGATAGTTGGATAAATGATATTTATTTATGTAATGATTTTATGATGAATGATCTTTGATGGGTGTAAATGATGTGATTTCATTTATTAAGTGTATGGATGATAAATGATGTATGCATATAACATAATAATAATGATGATGTTTTATGAAAAATATGTAATAAAAGTGATGATGCATGATGTATTTAGTATAATGTATATCTATTATGATGCAAGAACATGTATGGATGATGATGAGATGATGAAAAATGGAATGATGAGATGATGATTTGTAACTATATGGTAACTGATGATGAGTTTGGATTTTATATCAAGTGTACTCAGTCTTATTCGTAGATTAGATAATCATTGATTAGAATCCTTTATGCAACAAATACTCTGTAGATAATGAATGATGATGGATGCAATTTAATTTAACCATGTCATGATGTGTAAAACGGATGTCATTTTAACATTATTTTGTGCTTGGTATCATCATAGAGCTTTATTGAATGTTGAAAGTGAATACAAGCATCGATGGTTATGTTAACCAATGATGACCTGAGTACTTCTTTCATGATTTTTGATATTGCAACCGAACACAATCATCGAGGTATAATTGAACCAAGATGACCTGAGCATTCATTGCATAAACAAATAGTGATTAATCATTTAATGTGTGAATTCTGAATGTCATCGGTGATACATTTGCATAGCACATCCCCTGATAATTCATACATTTATATGATTAACGTCAGACATCAAACAATAAAAATATCATTATTTTTCCTTGTTCCTCTAGTTCAATACATCATTGAGTTACTCCAAAGAAATGATAATCAAAAAGTTCAATTTATCCATTGTTTACTTATAGTGTTCCATTCGTTATTTAGATTTTAGATCATCCATCCCGATTTTGACATGTTTTTGACTTTTCAAGATTTTTGACTAAAGACCTAACCAACTAACCTATCTTAGGGGCCTCGAGGGCTGATCAAAGATTAGCCTTTCCTACATTACACACATAGAGACCACGTAGTTCGACTGACACAGATCTATGCTTTTGGATTTTTCCCATTTAGATTTTCCTATTTGACATGTTTTTGGATTTTTGATATGATATGGATGGTTGATGCTTTCTGATGATGATTGATATTGCGCTTTGATCTTTGTGTTCAATTTTCTACTACACTGTTGTTCGTCCTTTGTTGAAATTGATAAGTTGGCATTGCCCCTAATGATATCCAGATGTTGCCCCCAAGCTATGGAGTTATATATTGACCATGTGACATGATTTTGATAATGGATGTAATGATGGTCAGACAAATGATATGATATGAATCGATACTGACTTTCAGATGAATGATCCTGACATATATCCAAATAGATGGGAAAGCTGATCTTAGAATCACATATGACGCATGTTTCCAGGTTTTCACCATATGATTTGATTACACCCTTTGTGTTTTTGTATTTTTCTTATTTTTCTGCTTTTTTCATATTTTCGTGGTTTGCTAGGTTTTCACCAAGGAAACAATTTTCAGAATTTGCCCCATGCACTAGGAGATTTTAAGCATAGAATTTTCTTATATGAATACTATTGTTAGGTTCATCAAATAGATCCCCTTCTGACATTGATAACTAATATGGTCCTGATCCATACACCGATATGACGACAAATGGACCAAGCTAGTTAGGCTCAAATTTTCCTTTCTTTTCTCTGTCTTGCTGATTCCTAGGATTTTCCTTTAGTACTAAGTCACCAATCTGAAAGACCCATGGTTTTACCCTATGATTGTAACTTCTTGACATCCTCTGTTGATAAGCTATGAGATGATTAACTGCTTGTTGACAATGCTCATCCAGTAATTCCAATTCCTACAGTTGAGATACCCTGTAGTCTTCATTTGAAATGATACCTATGAGTGATACACGAAGGGAGGGAATTTCAACTTCAATGGGAAATATGGCTTATGATCCATATACCAAAGCAAACGATGTAGCTCCTATTGGTGTTCTTATGCTTGTTTTGTAGGCCCATAGTGTAGGGTTGAGTTGAACATGCCAATCACATCCAACATCGTTGACCATCTTTTTGAGAATTTTGAGTATGGTTTTGTTTGAGGCCTTTGTTTGGCCATTCCCTTGAGGATAGTATGGTGTTGAAAAATGATGTTGGATGTGGAACTTATCACATAGCTCTTGGACATCTTGATTCTTGAAAGGTCATCCATTATCAGTGATAATGGATTGAGGGATACCATACAGACATATTATATAGTTCAAGATGAAAGAGGAAATTTGTTTTCCAGTGATGTTAATAAGAGGTACTGCTTCAATCCAATTCGTGAAATATTTTGTAGCTGTAATAATGAACTTGTGTCCATTAGATGAAGAGGGATTGATTTTCCCTACTAGATCTAGTCCCCATTGACAAAAAGGCCATGTTGATGTGAAGGGATGCGATTCTTGTGCTGGTGCATGAACCAGGTTGCTGTGAACCTGAAATTTGTGACATTTCTTGACAAATTTATATGTTTCTTTTTCCATGCATGACCAATAATATCCTAGATGGAGGAGTTTCTTAGCTAGGGTTATTCTGCTTGAGTGAGTACCACAAATACCCTCATGAACTTCTCATAAGGCCATTTCAGATTCATTGCATTCTAGACATCAAAGTAGTGTACCATCAAGACCTCGACAATAAAGGACATTTGTGATTAATGTGTGTCGGGCGAATTAGTGAATGAAATTTCTTTTTTGGTTTTGGGATAAATCAGGAGGAAGGACATCATCTTTTAGGTAAGCATAGGTTTTCTCATAAATGGAGGGTTCATTGGCTTGTATTTGGCATATGGTAGCGGATTCTGGATTGTAATAGGAAGGACATGATATTTGTTCTACCATAAACTCATAATAAACACATTTCTCAGGCAATTGTAGTAGTGAAGCAATTGTAGCCATGGCGTCTGCAGCTTTATTCTCTGCTTTTGGAATTTGATCAAACTTGATATTTTCAAAAGACTGTTTCAAATAATCTATTTGTTGTTTGTATGGCATCAAATTTTCATCTTTGGTTTGATATTCGTCATTCACTTGATAAATGACTAGTTGAGAGTCCCCATACACCTGTAAGTCCATGATTTTCCATTGAATAGCCATTTTGACCCCAATAATCAATGCTTCATATTCTGCCACATTATTTGTACATTGAAACATGAGTCTATATGATTTTAGAATTGTGTGTCCTTGAGGGGAGATGAACAAGATCCCTACTCCCGATCCTTGTTGTGTGCATGATCCATCAAAATAGAGAATCCATTGTTGAGGCATAGCTATTATAATGTCTGCATCTGAAAATTCCATTATCATTGGGTAATCATTTGGTAGAGGAGCTTCAGCTAGCTGTTCAGTGATTACTTGTCCCTTGAATGCCTTTCTTTCGACATATTGAATGTCAAATTCACTTAGGAGCATAACCCATTTTGCTAGTCTACCTAATAAGGCAGCTTTACTTAATAGATACTTCAATGGGTCAATCTTATAATTAACCTAATTGTATGAGCCAACATGTAGTGTCTTAACTATTGAGTAGCAAACACTACTGCTAAGCAAGAATTTTCTATGAATGTATAGTTTATTTCATAGCCATTTAAAGTTCTACTGATGTAGTAGATGGTGCGCTCTTTCCCTTCATTATCCTCTTGTGCCAAAAGTGCTCCCAATGAGATATTTGTTGCAGAAATATATAGTATGAGTGGCCTTCCTTCTATTGGTGGCATGAGAACAGGTGGAGACATTAGATATTGTTTGATCTGATTGAATGTCGCTTCACATCTCTCATCCCACTTGAAAATAAAGTTTTTATGCAATAGATGATTGAAAGGATGACTTTTATCTGCCAGCTGGGAGATGAATCTTCTGATTGATTGAAGTCATCCTTGTAGTGATCTGAGTTGGTTGATGTTTCTAGGAGATGGCATCGCCATTATAGCTTTGACTTTTTCTAGATCCACTTCAATGCATTTTTCTGAGACAATGTACCCTAGCAGCTTTGTTGATGTAACCCCGAAGACACATTTCTTAGGATTTAACCTGACATTAAATTTCTCCATCCGTGTGAAGATTTTATCTAGGATATGTAGATGTCCTTCCCTGGTAGTAGATTTTGGCAAGATCTCATCCATGTAATCCTCCATGAATGTGTGCACCATATCATGGAATATTGTCATCATTGCTCTTTGATAAGTGGCTCCTGCATTCTTTAGACCAAATGGCATGACATTCTAGCAAAAAGTTCCCCATAGACATGTGAAAGCTGTCTTTTCTTGATCTTCGGGAGCTATTTTTATCTGATTGTATCCTGAAAAACCATCCATGATTAACAACATGGCATGCCTAGCTCTCAAGTCCACAATGATGTTTATGTTTGGTAGTGGAAAATCATCCTTCGGACACACCTTATTCAAGTCCCTGAAATCTGTACATATTTTGATACTATTGTCTAGTTTTGAAATAGGTACTAGATTTGATATCCATTCAGCATAATCTATAGACCATATGAATCCAGCATCCAATAATTTCTTTAGCTCCATTTTGACCATCAATGCAATGTGTAGATGCATTTTTCGTAACTTATTCTTGATAGGCTTGATTCCTGTTGGCAAAGATAAATGATGCATAAGTAGATTGGGATCTAAGCTTGGAATATCGGAATATGACCAAGCAAAGTTGATGCTTCTTGCTTTGAAGAATTTGATAAATTTCAGTCTCTCTTGATCAGTCATTGATTCTGCTAGATGTAGGATTTTTGCCTTCTCTTCTGTGCCAATGTCCACCGATTGTGTAGGTTCCAACATAACTGATGATCGCTCATGATAGTGTTCTGGGAGAGTGTCAAATCTTCCATCCTTTAGTGCCTCAGAAAGGTTTTCACCGTCGGATGTGTTCTTTATTTTTACTTTTTCCAGATCTAATGTGCCATAGAATGGTTTTCACCATTAGACCTATTTTCCCTGTTGTCAATTTTGCAATTGGGAGATTTGACACCCTCCTGCTGAGTCATATTGTTATGAGTATTATAGATAGCATTTTTATCAGGTCCGGTATGACATAAGAAATGCACGATGGCATCATCATTTTCAAATTTTGGTACAGTCAATGGTTCGATAGGTTCCCAATCAATAAGTTATGGATGGATTAATGGCATGGTATCATCGGATTGATTTAAGTCAATGGAAGTGAGGGTGAGAACAACAACATCATCATAATTGTCATTTGGAATATCAAGATCTATGATGGTACCCTCTTCGAAGTCATCTAGTTCACTCAAACTCTGTTCGTCCTCACTAGAGTCATCGATATTTAGTGACTCTCCCATGATTGGTCTAGACCCAAAGCCTTGGCCCTCCTCATGTGTAGGTGTATATTTTTGAATCACATTGACTGGAATATCTATGAAAATTAGATCACAAGGTAAGGCCCACTAATATTCATTTGATTCCATTTCAGAACCATCTCTAAAGTGAAGGATATTTTCCATAGCTATCTTTGTTAACTCCTGCTTCTCTTCTTCAGAGTATCCTAGTCCTGGTTTTTCTTTTGTGTGAAGAGTGAGAGGTGTGATAGGTTCTATGATTCCATCCTTTCATAACCCCACAGGCCCTTTTCCTTCATAACCCATCTTTTCAACTTTAGCTTTTCCTTTTCCATACTTGTCTGTGTTGATGTTAACATTTTTGATATCTATCTCAGATGTTGATGTTTCTTCATCCTTATAAAGTCAATCCAAGATTGCTTTATTGTTTGTTTCTTCTAATATGGTTCCAGATTTTACAAATGTTTCTTGAAGAGCTATGTTAGGTAAAGATGTCAGAGGTTTGATCAATGATGGTTGACCATATTTCCTAGGAGATGGCATTAACTATGATAATTTAAGCGATTTCTCCCTTGAGTACTGTCCCATTCCTTTATCTATGAACTGAACTTTCTTCTGAAAGTTATCTGATAGAGAAGTTTGTGTACCTGGATTGTTTGTCTCAACATGACTTGTTTCCTTTTCTTTACCTTTCTTTTGCACCCACTTGGTAGTGATGCTTGGAATTTGTTCATTCTTGGATGATGATGAACTTGAAGCTTCCCTGTTGTGAGGGACAAAGGTGTCTTGAGATATTCTTAATGTGTCACAATGTTGTGGATGATTATAATCAGCAGCTATAGTCATCTCTTGTCCATTTACTGGAAACTTTAGGCATTGATGGTATGTAGAAGGTACAGCCTGCATTTCATGAATCCAGGGTCATCCTAAGAGTATGTTATATGTCAACTCTCTTTCCAACACTTGACATGCTAGATGCTTGATCATGGGTACCACTTGAATGGGCAATACAATTAAATCTTGGGACGATCTTTCTTCCTCATCATATGCTTTGATGGTCATTTTCCTTCAAGCATCAATAGCATCATCAGAATATCCTAGTGCACGAACTAATTTAAGGGTGCAAATGTTCAGACTGGCTCCCCCATCTATTAGAACTCTCTTAATGCAATGATTATGGATACATACTTCGATATGCAATTTTGTGTTATGCGGATGGTTTAATGAGACGTCATCCTATTCAGAGAATGACAGACAATGCAGGGTAGTTAGGTGTCCCACCATAGCTTGGAATTGACAAACATCCAGATTCTTTGATACAGTTGTGGCAACTAATGCTTGTTCAAGAACTTCTTTATGTGATGGTGACAACTTAAGGAGCTCTAGTATTGATATTTATGTGGGGATATTTTGCAATTGATCAATCATATTATAATGAGATTGAGGCGTAACCACACGTTGAGATCCCACTCCTTTCAATATTACCTTGGATTGCCCCCTAGTCATGATGTTTTTCGGTTGATGTTCTTGATTCTCTCGGGGGGTGTTTTGCATTTGATTGATAACATCATAATGTGATGGAGGTGGAACTGCATGCGTAGATCCAATTCCCTTCAACATTACTTTGGATTGTCCCCTAGTTAGCGCATTGGTGGGTTGATGTTCTTGAGTTTCTCTTATTTTTAAGACATTTATTTGATTATCAAAGCTTAGCGTGCTTGGGAGTAAATCCAAAGAGGTAATGGTGTTGGTTTTGTTCTCAACAATGTTATTGCTAACTGCATGATCATGTTTGACTTTAGATAGACATAGGATTGTTCTATCATAGACATGATTAGTGTGCTTCCCTTTTTTGTTTGAAGATGATGCACCTTTGTCATAATTGGGCAAAGGATCTTTGAAGGCCAAATGATCATTGTTATTTTCAGGTCCTTCCATATACACTTTGTTGCTGTCCACCAAATATTGTACTGCATGTTTCAATTCCATGCAGTCATTTGTTTTGTGACCCTTATTATTATGATAGTTGCAATAATCAGCATCATTCCACCATGATGGTTTGACTTTTGGATCCCATAATCTAGCTTCCCATGTAGTGAGAAGGCCTCTGGTAACTAGTTCCTTCATTGTTGATTCCATTGACTGGCCCAAAGGTGTGAACCTTCGCCGATTTGACGGTTTTTGATACGACTGTGGTTTTATGATTTCAATGTTTTGTATGGTATTTGAATTGACATTTTGTTCATTGTTTTGATTCTTTGATGTGGATGCGGTCAAATTGAAAACTGGTTTGACATTTTGGGGATCATTTGTTATTTTGTTGATAGTCGTGTTGCAATTCTTTTGCCAGAATTTTGGTTTCTCACCACTTGAGTATTGATTTGAGGAGTTACTTGTGTTGTTTGTTTTATCATTAAAATGTTTTATAACTCCTCTCTTGACTAATGCCTCTTCGATTTTAAGACCATTTTCAATGACTTTCTCAAACGTTGGAGGACATTGTAGTTCTAATCTATAACTCATTTCTTCCGTCAAGTTTTCAATAAACAACTCCATCTTTTCCCCTTCAGGAATGGACCTTGGATACCTAGCGAACAAGCGTCGCCATCTTTGGAGAAAAGACAAGAATTTTTCTCCCTTGTTTTGTTTGAGATTATAAAGATCTTTGATTGTCACATCATGTTGGATGTTGAATGAGTATTGAGAGATAAATCTGTTAACGAGTTCCTCAAAAGTTCTAATACTAGGTTTCAACTTCGAAAACCATTCCATACATGATCCTCCCAAACTCCTTGGGAATAGTCGCATTAAATATGTCTCTTCTTGTGCAAACTCAAGATTCATCATTTTGAATTCTCTGATGTGATCAATTGGATCCGTTCTACCATTATACTTATCGTATTTCAGGATTTCACAATGTCTTGGAAAAAGTATCAAACCGACCATTGCGTCGAAAGGATAAGGACAAATATCCTGTATCGCATATCTCTTGGTAGTCCCTTGTGTCATATCTTGTATTTTTTGTTGTAATAGTTGCATTCGAGATGTTAAAATGGCAACCGGATCTAATGTTTGTGTAGGTTGTGGTATCTCAGTCTCATTCATTTCCGATGTTTCTTTCGAACGGTTTACATCAAAATCTTTTGGAAGTTTTGCCCTTGATTCGGCTAACATTAAAAGATATTTTTCCATATCTTGTTCTAGAATTTTCTCCATAAATATGTGAAACTTGGGATCTTGTTGAGCTGCTTGGATATCTTCTGAAGTTATTTCATTCTTATCATTGCAGTTCAAATTATTCCAAGGATTTTCTTCTACCATTTCTTGTGATTTTAAAATTTCTTGCTCTAAGAGTCTCTGTTTTTGGTACCTAGTTAGGATTGGCATACAAATTTTTCCCCTTTCTTCTGAAATGTTGATCTTATGTGCGGGATAGTGTCAATTTGGACCTCTTTAAATAAAGTCGAATAAGATGATCTATCTTATTGATGAGACAATATTTAAAAAGTTAATCGCTATACTTTGTTTCATGATGAAGGATGATAGTATCTTGATAATGAAACCTTAGTGTAGTAATTGATTGTGAATTTGATTTTGACATTTGTGATTTGCAAGATCTTGTTTCAGTTGATAAGATGAAGATTTGTATAAACCTTTCTGACTTTGGTTCCTAGACAGTGATTATGATAAGAGGAAATTTTATTCTGATGAATAACGTGGATAAAATGATAGACTGATGGACTGGTAAAAATATTGAAGTCTCTGTTTTAAAAGCGCTAAAATAGAAGCCAGAAGAGCTATTTCCTGGAAGCGCTAAAACAGAGTCCAGAAGCACTGAAATAAGTGATAGAAGCACTAATTCACCAAAAGCGCTAGAACAGTGCCTGGAAGCGCTGTAGAAATTGATGAAAGCGCTATTCTACTGAAAGCATTGAAATACAGACCTGAAGCACTGAAATATTTAATAAAAATGGTATTTTATTGAAAGCGCTAAAATATAGACCAGAAGCGCTGAAACAGTGCCCAAAAGCGCTATTTCCCAGAAGCACTAAAACAGTGACCAGAAGCGCTGAAACAAGTTTTCAGAACGCTTAAAAATTTTAATTTTCTATATTGTAGAATCTAGTCTAGCCTTGTGGCACACTGTATCAGAGACTGCGGAAGATATGAAGGATGAATTCATTGACTACGGTTGTGGAATTGCGTGAGAGCTCTTCTTTGAAAGAAGGCTCATGAATAGAGTGGTTCTACTGCATAGTCTAAAGAGTGACCCCTAGCAAAATCATGATAATGGTGAATGAATGTTCTATGTTGTAAGAAGAGTTTTCAATTTTGATATAGAAAACATTGTCTTCTGAATTTATTTCTATAACCAAGAGGTTTCTTGGGCCTTGTAACTTTGATTTTTCTCTTGACAAATGTGGTGGATTTCCACTTTCACAGCATGGATTTTCTGATTTGTTTTGACTTGAAATTTTTAGGATGATCCTTAATCTGTTTTAAATGAATTTTTGAAAACATGACAAGTAATTTTGAATAAGTGTTTTAAAAACTGAAAATACTGTGTATGTTCAAAAATCACGAATGATCTTTATTGATTTTGACGAGTTTTTTTAACAATTGTACACAAATCAAACAGACTCACACTTAAGGACAAGTAGGTCATCATTATACTCATAGCCCACATCTTGCAATTACATCAACTCACACAGCCGTGTCACCCCCTAGAGGGCACCCGTGTTTTTGTCATTGCCAGGTGCATACTCAAAGTGACGGAAGTGGATATTGAATCCCTTGAGCAAGCAGTCTTTGGTAATTATATGGTGAGTGTCTTGGGGGCAGATTCTTCCCTCCCCTTGCACCGTGAGTATGACAATGTATGGATACTGACTCGGTGAGAAACTACTCTATGGTTCATAGATAGGGTTCCATTCAGTGCGGCAAATAGATAAACTCCCTTAGGAGACCTCCCAATCTTTAGAAAAAATATTTTGGGGATTGTATCTTGCTCACTACCATCAAGTTGGACTTTCATCAACAACTTGCATTTTTATTATAGTGGGTTGGATAACCTGGCTTTGGTTGTTCCCACTTAGGTCGTTCCCGTAGGGTGAGTACTTTTTCCCACTACAGTAGGCCTGCTAAAGGATTTAACAAAGCATAAATGACATAAAATAAAAGTGAATCTGGCACTTTGGTTACCCAGTTGAGGGGAGAGCATAAGCCTAATCACCACAAGCACATCATATAAGTTTGTCCTATTTTAAAAGCCCAAAAAGAAATTTTCTAATCTATGTGAAGGTGTTGCTTCACAGAAATCATGATGTTCTTTTTAACTTCTGCTGTAAGAATGTGGTGACTATCCTAAGATTGATAGATTTTCTTTAAGAAAAACTTTGAAGTGACTATCCTAGATTGATCAATTTTAGAAAAATTTGAAGTGACTATCCTAGATTGATCAATTTTAGAAAATTGTGAAAAAAAATTAAAATCTGGCCGCGGATGCATCGGATCCAGACTTACTTTTACAAAAGCACTGGAATATTGCACCGAAGTGCTAAAACAGTTACCTGATGGGCTGAAACTCAAAAGCACTGAAACAGGAACCCAAAGTGCCGAAGTTTGGCATGGAAGCGCTAAATTATTGAAAGTGTTGAAATATGGATCGAAAACGCTGAAACAGTAACTCGAAGCGCTAGAAACCGAAAGCGCTAAAATATGAACCGGAAGCACTGAAATAGTGACTGGAAGCGCTGAAAACCGAAAGCGCTAAAACAACAACCAAAAGTGCTAAAACTTTTAATGGAAGCGCTATAATAAAAACACGCCGAGAACCTGCGTGACACTTTTCAAAAAATTGATAATTTTGATAAAATTGGGGTTAATGCCCCACGGTGGGCACCAAATTGTAAGTGATGAATATGTGAGTAAGATCAAAAACACTTCTTAGTATGAAATTATATCAATAGATTAAACAAATTGAATCAATTCAACTAAATAATCAATTAAAATCGTCCTATTGCTCTCTATCTCCAAAGATTTATTAAATCTAAATTGCTCTCAGATTATGTAAGCAAATAAGATTGTTAAAATGACTATCTGAAGAATGAGATGATGATAATATAATGATAAATGATAAATCAATTAAACTAGCATGATATTGATGTGAAACAGATAATTATAGCTATAGGAGGCAGCCATGATTAAAAGCTTGAATGCTTGATGCTTGATGTCTGGATTCCTACAGAGTAAGAGTGCAAAAGCCTGATTATCTGGATCCTTTTCTTGGTTAAATGAGGTTGTATTTATAGATTTCCTGGCTGTAGAAATGCACAAGAAAAGCTTTGAAAGGCTTGGATTCAATTTGGAGAATTGAATGGTGAGAGATGGAGGAGATTGAGAGAAAGATGGAGATTGTCTCTACCCATGAAAACACCAGGCAAGAGAAGAGGAAGAATTGATGGAAGAGGATTGAGAGATCAAATTCCAAATTTGTCTCCAATTTGTCTCCAAAACTTCTCGTGAAGTTTCAATCAATTAATTTGACATGATTTTGACATAAATTAGACATAGTTTAGACATAGGAAATCTAATTCATTTTTGAGAGAAAATGGATGGAATATTCCTTGTGCAACAATTCAAAATATTTTTATTTATTTGAATTAACAAAGGAGAGATAAATAATTTAATAAAATGAACTATAAGATAGTTGTTTATTAAATCAAACAGAAGAATATGGCAATTAATTAATAAAGTGTTTTGTCTGTATTTAATTAATTTAGAAACGATGTGATAAATTGAAATAGGGATTTGATAATTAAATCGAACAAAGTATTTATTTTTGTTTATTTAATTAAGACGAGATTTAGAAGAAATTATGAAGAATGTGAATGTGAACTATATAAAATAAATATTTCTATTTATTCGATACTAGAGGAAATTATGATAATTAATTAAATAATTCATATTTAATTAATCGGATACTCCAGACCATTTTTAGGTGTATACAGTTGTATTTTCAAACTATTTAAAAAAATATCCTTAGCATCTTCATCATCTAATAGAGCCTTGACTTCTACCAATTGTCTAATGAGAGATCTCAAATTTCTTATGTGTTTTGGCAAAGTGATTATATCTCTCATTTTGAATCTAAATAGTTTAAGTTTTAGGAAAAACTTCACATTAACTATTTTTGCTCCAAATATTTTGTTGAAATTATCCAAAATTTCCTATGATGATTTATCTAAATCTATATAATAAAATTTAATGTCAGAAAGGGAAAGACCAATAATATTTTTGACTTTATCATCTGTTTTATGTCATTCCAATAATTTATTTGCATTTTAGGTGGTGTTTTGTTCCCATGCATGATTATCTATTATTAATTTATTGCATTTGCATTTTTGTTTTCCAAGTACGAAATTTAAATTTTTTATTTTTTTTTAAGAATCTTTATCTTAAAAATATGAACTTAAAATATTCCAAAAGGTTAATCTCAACCTTATCACTCTAAAAATTACAACTTAAACATCCCTTTCAAACCTTGTAACTAGTTTTGAACCACTCTCCAATTAATTTTTCCTTATCACAAACATTGACACCATTTTACTATTCTAAACAACTTATTGAAACTTATTTAATTGTTTCAAAAAAAACAAATAAATAAATTTGAAAATATGACTTTTCAAATTTCACACTTCCTTCTTATTATTACCAAATGCCATTATTTTAAATGAAAAACACATGAATGTTATAAATGCATTATTTCTATAAGGAAACAAACCATATATCTCTTTTTAATGACCAACTTAAAGAAGATTGAAAATAGAAACTTGGTCGTTGTATAGGACATTGAAAAATTGATAACAAAGAATAAAAAAAACTACTACAAAGACCTAGGATAGGATAGGGGCCCACAATAGAACATTCATCACAAAGAAACTAGCCTTTACAGTGATTTTGCACTCACTGATTCCCTAAAGAAAACCTTATCTTGAGTATAATCCATCATAGTCACATATGATCACATCATTCTTGACCATTTGATATCATGAAAAACCTCCAAAATCTAGTATTCAAGTAACCCATATCATCGGCAAGACAAGTTCCATCTGGGTGAAATGAAAAGGTCATACTGAGCATATAGGTCTCAATGATAAAGTTCCATCGACAAGAAAACTGTCTTATCTCACCAATCAAAGCACAAGGATTTGTATCGGCCAGACCAACACCATCGGAGTATGATCCTTGAGTTAGTCTGAGTGCATTTGTCTTGTCGATGAAATATCATCGCCGAAACACTCATCTTGTCTTACTGACAAAACAAAGAAACATATTATCGCCAAGACAAACTCTATCAGAATGAGTTCAAAATGTCCTCCCGACCCACTATGTCATGCCAATAAGATTACATTGGTAGGAGTCTTGGCGACATACTTGAGATTGAAGGAATAATCATCAGGGAGACTTATAACATCGGAAAAATTATTGAATGTCTTAGCGATACACCATGTATTGTTGATGAAGAAACAAACAGATCAAGATAGTCATCGAGGTGACTCTTGGTGACATTTATATGAATTAGATGGATAGATTATGTGATATTGGCGTAATGTCTCCCCGACAAAAAGAATGTTTAATGAACGTTAGTCAAGCCTGAATAAAAGGATCTCCCAAAGTTCCAATTGTCTTGTTGATAGAACATTTAATGTGACAGTGGGTAAATTCAAAGATCAGCTACACTCGTGCTCAAAGTTAGGACATTAATGGCAATATTACTACCAAATGTGTCAATGATTTCTTGAATTGAGAAAATTAATTGAAGGCGAATTTTGCAAAGTTAGTAGCAGAGGAACGGACAAAGGGCCAAAGGATCTTGCATTCAAATAATTCTAAATAAACTTGTAAGTTCCCTGAAATTAAATTTTTGGTTTTGTGATTCATAAAGTGGAAAGCAATAGCTTAGGAAAAGAAAAAGGTAGGAAATAGAGGGAGAGTAATAACCCTAGAGGAAAAAAAAAAAAAATTGAAGCAAAGAAGGAACCGGGGGTAGCTGAGAGGAAGTTAAACCAGGACTTAATTGATCAATTTCCCAGCTCAGGACCTAAGGCCAGGCGATCTGCACAACTTAGGGTAGAAGTGGAAAAGTTAGAGGATAAATGCAAGCATATACAAGACATATGGACCCCAATTAGGGGATATGAGCTTTTCATTTTTCATTACCAATGAAGGAACCGATACGAACTAGTGTGCAATCCTTGGAAGTTAAACCTAGGGAAACTAGTCTGCCCCAATGTATTTGTAAATATAGAATTGGTGAAGATGCTAGCTACCTATTATAATCCAAAATGTAAAGCTATTATTGATCCATCATGAAAACTATTTATACATGTATCTAAAGTCGCCATCTGTGAGGTTTTTAACCTAGAGGGAGTGTGTGGTGAAAAAATTGTACCTAAACAGTTGGAAAAGGAATTTTGGAGGATGGATACTTTGTACAAGGGTTTGAGGTTTCCGCTACACAGGTCTAAGAAAGATGGTGTTTCAGTCCTACTGAATGAAAATGATGATCCCCCATTCCATGTTGATTTGTTTGAATCCTACATGAGGTACACATATTTTTCAATGTGTCAAGTGCTGGGAATGGAGGCCCCTGAGTACATGTCAATTTTACCCATGGTAATTGCAACAGACATCTAATGTCACAATTCAAGGTTTTTTTTATTATCCTTCACACATCTTTAAATTTCTTGATTCAGGACTGATGTCATTAAAAATTGGAGCTCCTATCTTGCACTTGGATACTTATTCAATCCTAATGCATATGATACTTTATTATGGACAAGAATTGTAGATGTGGCCTAAAAAATTGAGGGCTGTACAATTTGATAAGGAAGGAAAGTTATTACCAATACAACTTTGGACTACCGCCTAGGATTGCAGATTGGATAATTCTTGTTATCTACATTTTGAAGAGTTTTTTGTGAAACCATTGTATAGATTTTACAATCATCATTGTGAATACTCATTGTCCAATGAAATAAAAAGGATTTTAAGGCCTAAGGATTTCAATGGACCTAACAACCAAAATTAGGGAGACTAGTACTATCCAGAAGATGTGACCATGATAAGAGTATATGGATTTGAAGATGCACCCTTCATTTTTCCCAAGACGGTGCCTGATAGGATTGCATATTTGGAGATTGCTAGGAAATTGGACTTTTTAGATGTTATGACATGCTTCTCAACATATTGTTGCAATACAACATGAAGATGGGTCCACCGCGAAAAGGATTTGATCCAGAAGGGTATATTGATTTTTCCAAAAATAAAATGAACTTGGGAGGATACAATCACATACCCTATCTATATGATGATTTGATCGGGAATTTGGAAGTAGAGGAAGCAAAAAAAAAATTTCATGAGTATAAAAGGGGATTGCAAGATACATAACTATTATCTTCTGATGAAGAGGCATTTGGTGATGGTAGGCCTATCAATACAATTGATAAAATTTCCAGATTGAGAACTCAAGACTACAAGTATGTTCTCAGGGAACCAGATGTTGAAGAGAGTGTAGATACTGACACAAGGCAAATAGCATATAAATCATTTGTGGCTAATAATGAATTCATTAAAACCTCATAATTTAAAACCTTTTTGTGCAAATTAAAAGGAAAATCAATAACGGAATCAGTGGAGAATATTACACCAAGTAATGAGGAACAACTGCTAAATAACTTAAAATCAAGTGTGGAAGAAGAAATGAAGAGCATGACCCCTAAGAAAGGAAGGAAAATATTAGAAGGTGCAGGTTTCATGATCTTTCTTGGGTTGAATTTAAACCTTGCTTTGGTTTTTGATAGTTTTCTGAAGAATAGTAAGGCCACACATAAATTCACTCCTGAGGGGGTAACATAGATTTATGCAGGATCTAAGTATAACCCAGATGAGGGATCACTTATGATATGGGCCTTGTATCCTCCACACAAGAAATCTATTGTAATCAATACTTAAAAGGCTTTTGGACATGTAATGACGTTAAAAGTTGGTGAGGTTTATCCAATAGGTACAACAAAAATTGGCATTAATGTGGCCAAATTAAATAAATCCCAAATCCAAAAGCTAATCAAGGAAAAAGAAATGTATAATATTAATAATCAGAGCCTACTTAGAAAAAATGATCACTTGAAGGACATTATGGGAATCACGTTGGGATCCACAAAGAAATTGACTCATGGTGAAAGCTCACAGGCAAGAGACAAGTGGGAAGAATCAAATACGTACTCACAAGGTAAATGTGATGCACTCACTGCAATAATAAAGAAGAGGTAGACCAGTTTAATGACTTGGTTGAGTAAGCTCTGGGGAAAACATTCACACAATTTTATTGCACTACAAGAACATAAGAGGATAGATGGTAGGATCCGAGAGAAGTTCCAGGAAATAGACCAAAGGGATGCTCCTGATAACATAGCTATTGATACTAGAAACCATTTTATGAAAAAACATAAAGACTTCCATGATGAATTGCAAGGTGATGAGTAGGGGATGATCAATGTCACAAAAAAGGGAGTACCAATGCTGTTAGAAGATGGAGGGGAACTAAAGGGAAAAGACATATGGATCAAGGAATGTGAGACGATGATGCAAAAATATTTGGAGACAGCCACATGAAATAATTTAACAATGGGCAGGGCATGTGAACGGAATGAGAAGATGTTCAAAATGGAGATAGCCATAAGAAATTTGTTGGAGGATGCTAATACACACAAGTAGCAAGCTTACTGAGATTATATGTCAAACATCTATTTATGGCTTAATAGAGCATAATTTCTAGTTTTTTATTGTTGTTAAGCAAAAGACATTTCTGAAAGGACATGCCCTTTCACAATTTTGATACATTTATATATGTTTCATAATGTAAAATAGATATAGGCGAATAGGAGAAAGATATAGTAGATAGTTTGCAATGAAACTTTCCTTTAAAAGACTCAGATACATGTATGAGTTTTGATGAAGTTAATGAAGATGTATGAACTTGTGGCTTAATCTTGGTATAATTTTTTTTTGGAATTATATAGTTATCTGGTTGTCTCCATTTTGATTTTTTTTTGTTGTTTAAATTGATATATCAAGCATATATTTAGTTTACCGATACACATTTTCTATATTTGTGTGATGTGATTATTTGATTCTTTCAAGTAAGATTAAACCCTTCTAGTCAATCACAATAACTGAAGAGTGTTAATTAGATCAATAAGAAGAATCACATAACTAGGATTTTCATTCTATCTCAAGTAGAGTTTTTCAGTCATTTACTTGCACATTCATACAAGTTATAAACTACATTTGTGTACCAAATAGTTTGAATTATTGCCATCATATATTTCAGTCATTTATCCATTTTATTTTTTAAATCTATTAACTGAACATATTCTAAAATTACACATACACTTTATTAGGATTATATTTGTTCATTGTAAGATTGCCATTGTGAATAGATTGTTGTAAACAAAATCCATCTTTGATGCCAAATGTAGCTATTATTTTGTTGCTTTTTTCAAGTTTCATTAACCAAGATATTTAGTGGGATGAATAAAGTTGTGTTATGACCCTTGGTCTCTTTAAAATAATTAGACAATATTAGGGAGATCGGGAAGGGCAGAAAACTAAAATCCTTCAAAATAGGGGTAGTTGTGGGTTTGTTGGTTTTCTTTGTATACTATATACTAGTTCCTCTTGGATAAATAAGTCACTGTAGAAATGAAATATGTTTGATTATCTACCTAATATTGTTTTGTGTTTTTGAAATGGAAGAGATCTACAACTCTATAGAAATTTCTATATGCTAATGGTCAAATTATTAGACTATTTAGATCGTTTTAATTGACTACTACATAATAGTTTATGTGTTGAAAGAATTGTTTCCATTCTTTGTAGTTTTTACATTGGAATACAAATCATATTTAATTTCACACCAATATACTTATTTCATAAATATATTTGTTTGATTTTTCCTTGCTATTTTCATCTTAAAATTTTTAAAAAATGTATTCTATAATATAAAATTATTTTCAAATTGGGACAAAAAGGATTCTAAGAGATATATTTAATCATAGATTTTACAATCATATATATCATTTAATTTTTATGTTGTAACTTCAGTACTTTTAGTTAAAATAAAAATAACTTTAAATTATATATACATATAGTTAAATTGGCAAAGTTGTTTGTTCATTTTATTGTTTACATCTGTTAACTGAACATATTCTAATATTACACATACACTTTATTAGGATTATATTTTTTCACTGTAAGATTTCCATTGTGAATAGATTGTTGTAAACAAAATCACATCACTTAAGTCTGCTCATTTCGCAAAGGTAGACCCACCTAGGTTTGGCAACACCTAAAGAGAAGAAGGTTCAAATCATTTGGCCTTGTTCTTTACCCTAAAATGTATCAAGCAATTGGAAACCTCTTGAGTTATTCTTACCTGTGTTTTTGAGAGCTAACAGCCTCCAAAGCTCCAAATCCACAAAAAGATTTCACTTGTACGACCAAATTCTTGCCAAACCCAGAAACCCTTGTTTTAGACCAAAATCATGAGGGTTTATTGAATATCCTACTTTCACAACCTCCCAAACCTCAAAACCAACTTAGAAAAAACCCATTAGGTCTATACATGGATAAAAATTCATAAAATCAGATCTCCCATACATATTTTGTTGAAACCTAGGCTTGAACCTCTCATTTCACATGCTTTTCTTCACAAAACTCTTGAGGACAACAATTATACCTTCTTTATTTCTCATCCTACGCCCTATTAATGCATACTAAAATTAAAACAGTATCCATGGGGCCTCTTACACAAGCTACTATAATCACAAAAAGTGTAAGAGCCCCTTTATATCATGTTTGGACTATAAAACCCTCAAAAATAGGGTAACTGGGCTGTATGCAAAGAAATGAAGATTTCTAACTCAAATAAATGCCTTAAAGCCATAAAATCAGATTCAAATCAAATCTAACACATATTCATGACATGGAATTCATTTCACATCAAAATATGGTTGTATGTGACCATACAGTGCTGCAAAACAGGAAAAATACAAATGTTTTGAAGAAAAACACAGATTTTGGAATGTCAAGAGCTTGTATTTTAAATCCTCAACCATCAAAAACCTTTACATTGATGAATTTATGCCTTTTAAAGGCCTTTACACCTCAAAAATCGAATAACCACCTCTACAATTGACTTTTAATCTTTTATGATCACATGAAACATAAAACACACTAATTTCAAGGTTGTTAACATCACTATTGAAATGTTTTAAATTTTTGACCTTTCAAATGTATTGAAACTCCTAGGACACCTCTAAGACCATTCTAGTGGATTGATAATAGCCTTATTATTGACATGAAACTAACCTTGCACCCTTTTACATGTAAATTCTCCAATTTTCCTTAAAAAGGCTACAAAACTCTTTAGTGCAAGACTCAAACTCATAACTCAAAACTTCACCTAGAGCATGACTAATGGTCTTGAGTGACCTTATTCACAATAAAAAATTATTGAAATGCCTAAACCAACCTATTGACCCCCCTAATTATCATCACATGATTAAGCATAGAAGATGAGGTGTAGGTGCTCTTGCACCACTACCCCATCCAAAATTTTCTCACATTACACAAAGCCATAATGTTCATCCAAGATAAGCCAATCAAATCCTACCTTATGTGTCCTAGTAATAAAATTGGGGATGATCCTAAAAATGAAATTACGAAGGGTGATTGTTCTAAAAAATCTAAACAACTTTGCAATTATTTCACTACTACGATCAATGTGTCATCTTTCATGAAATTTCCCAAAACACTATTCATTATGATCATATGGAAATTTCTAGGAGAGCTAAACTAGTTGTAACATCATGAATTAAAATTAAACATTAAAAAGTACATCATGAATTAATTATGTAATGGCACAAAAATTAAAAACATCATGAATTAATTATGTAACCACATACATCAAATATAATTCTATCAAGAAATTAATATCAAATAGATAATACAATTGCATAACTCATACATTTAAATGTCATTGATCTTCTTCTTCATCCAACTCTTTGTTTGTATCATCTAATCCAGATTCAACATTATAAGGATTGGTCATATCATCATCATCATCATCATCATTGTTATCAGTTTCGATAATGTCATCATCCACACAGATATCATCTTCATGAACATTAACTCCTACATCATCATGATCTAGTTCCTCCTCTTTGACATCTTCATCAAGAACATCATCAACTAACTGTTGATCCTAATCATCATCTACACCATCTTCTAGTTCTTCGGTATCTTCTTATTCCACCACATTATACTTTACCGGCCTTCCTCTTGGATCATGTCTAACAACAAATGACCAACCTAGTTTACTTGAAACCTCTGAGTAAAATACTTGCTCACATTGTCTTGGAAGAACATAGGGCTCATCTCCAGCTCGCTTGATCGACCTTGTATTAACCATGGTAAATCCATTATCATGTTCAATAACAGTTCTCTCGATATCATTTTCATTCAATCGTAGCCTATACCATAGGATGACTAACATAACTAATTTGAAGGACTTAAAGTCACACTCAAGTATATCATCCAAAATCCCATCGTATCGATCTTCTGAGACTTATGGATGTATGTCGCTTGTAGATGAAACATTAGTCACCTGAAAGACTATAGTTATCCCAAAATCACAAGTTTTCTTTGTGTCATCCAACTTTTTGATTCAAAATTTATGACCATTGCACCAAATAGCCTTGTGGTGTTTCACCTGCAATATGTCAAACATGTAAAAATTATTGCAATATCGTCATTTGATAAACATATTTATTCTTGGCCGAATGTATGCAAAGAAGAAAATCTCAACATATATATACATCAATATAATTGAAAATAATTAAATAATATGGGTGATTAATATATTTATACATACCTATTTATCTCTTAAACCATATGCTAAATCAATTTCCCTTGGTGTAACATTGGAATCTCCATTACAATGAGCTTTTTTAAATGAAAACACACCTTCCCATGTTAATGCATGACCAGATTGTTGACATCTTTGAATCCATACCATCATCCAATCAAGATTTGTTGCGACATACAAATTTAGTGCATCCCACTCTCAACCAACTATATCAAAAAAATTGAAATTCACAAACGACTTATAATTAGTTAATTACCATTGTATATGACCTTAATTTATAATTGATGTATATTGAAGATTAATAATTAAATAAGTACAATATACATAATAACCAAATGTAAAATTTATTCTAATTAATCTTCATGACCATCTTATAATTACCTCTCACTTTCCTCAATCTACCTTTCCCCATCAGGTACTCCGCTTCAAATTTCTTAATGAAGTTGGGATCCCAAATGCAATCTACATGGATCTTTGCTGCAAACTTAGGAAGATATTCAGTAATGTACACCATGGTTTGGTATACCATATGTCCCTCCACCATAGCACCCTTAGGATGTGCTCTTTATCTAACTAAATCCTTCAAAAATTTCAAGTGCCTCTCAAACATCCACATTGACCTTGTGTGTACAAGTCCACACAATTCAATCTCCTCAACTTGGTATATGAGGTAGTGTTCTTGTGCATTGAAAATTTTTGAAGGTAGACACTTTTGCATTTCACACATTAGATGAGAAATTTTTCTCTTCCAATAATTTATATCTTCTTTATGGATTTCTTTAGATAACAACCATCTACAAGTGATTTAAGGCACAAATATATTAACGAGATTAAACAAAAATATACAATATATTACATAACAAGTGAAACAAATGAAAATTATAAGATCTATACAATGAATTGAGAAAATATCGCTACTTACCTCATGTATTTTCCAAGATCATATATAACTTGCTTGACATTTTTGTCGAAGTTTTCTGGGAGAGATAGAGGTAGAACATACTGCAACAATTATAAAATGATCTTTTCATTATTTTTCCAAAAGTAGTAAACATAATACACTAAAAAGTACACACAATATAAAAATATATATATATAATATACCAGAATAATTACCTTAATGAAGGTATGCCAATCATACTTTTTCATCCCTGACCCATATTCACCTTTCTCTATTGTTCTATTGTATATGTTCGTAGCGAATCCTGTGGGAAATCAAATTTTTGTACGACTTCTTTTATAGCATTGCTTTGTTGCTCCATTAATAACCAAGGAAGTGCACTTATATTAATTTGGTCTCCATCGCTATTTAATTGAATTCCATTTTTCATTGCATGATTAGCTTCCTGAATGTCACTACAAATTTTGACAATTTTTTCTTTGTCATACCTTCCATCCAATATTTTCCATAATGTTTTCGTTATATTCTTTTCAATATGCATTGTATCAAACAAATGCACAATTTTTAGCTTCTCATAGTAGGGTAACCTACTAAATTGTCTGGGATAACTTTTCAGTCCCTTTGGAAGCCAACCATTAATGCCTTGACGAACTTCATGAAGCATATAAGTTAAACAAATTAACAATGACAATCATTGTCAATTACAACATGAGTAAACACAACACAAGATAAAAATATAAATTCAAAACATATCATATATGATAGATAAACAATTTGATCCAATGTATAACCTTGACGATTAATTCTATTATATTCCAACTTCCATAAGCGAGGTGTCACTCTTCATGGTTTTGATGTAGTCTCTTCTTTCCCATTGAAAAGATATTTTTCAATAGTTCGATACTTATGATTTCTATGGAGGAAGTGCCTATACTGATCAAACACCTGCTTTCCTAAACTTGTTGAAGGATGATATTTCATCTTTGGACCACAAATTGGACCTGCAAATCATATATAATTGGATTAAATATGCCAATTTTTATAATTATATATAATGAATAGATTATTTTAAAAACATGCATGATATCTACTTCATAAAATTAAATATCATTAAATTCATGCAGTCGAACGTTATAACATACCACAAAAATGTGTAAGCCCTAGGGCATCATGAATTGTCCATACAAGCATTGCATGGAATTGAAATTTTAGTTGTCCTATTGGTCTAGATACGTCATACATAGTGACACCATTCCAAAACTTTAGTAACTCGTCGATAAGAGGCTCTATATATACATTCATATCTTTAACTTGGTACTTACCTAGTTGAATGAACATAAACATTACATAATTATTATAGCCATTTTATTGCAATATATATAAATTATTGTACATGACTATTAAATAGAAAAATATAAGTCATTATGCAACAAATAAGACAAATGAGATGCTACTACGTTAAAGAAAATTGATGAAAAAAAATACCTGAAACAATCATTGCCAACATTATGTGCTCCCTCTTTATTGACATCCATGGAGGAATTTTATTGTTGATGACAAAAATAGGCCACATCGAGTAAATAGATCTCAGCTTCCAAATGGTTGACACCGTCCGCTGCCAATGAAAGCCTGAGATTATGAGGTTCTTCTTTAAAGTGTGGCCATTTTTCCTCCATGTCCCTAAATGCAGAACCATCTACAGGCATTCGAACAATGTCATCTCGACTTCTATTCTGTGTATGGTAATTCATAAATTTTGTTAAGCTTTTGCACCTAAATAATTGTTGCAAACGTGGAATAATGGGAATATAATGAAGAACTTTGCGAGGCACCTTTTTTGCTAGTTGATTTATTCGATATCTACTGATATGACATTCCAGGCATTCTGTTTCAAATTCATGTTGTTTATGATATATAATATGATCATTGGGACATGCATATATTGCTTGATACTCCATTCCAATATCTTTCATAATGCCAGATAAATCTCAGTATAAGTGAGGTAAAATATGTGACAGTGGTAACAAAAATTCACCAATCAATCTACAACAAAAAATAATTTGTTAATATAAAGAATATTAATGGTACATATTTCATCCTTTATTTACTAGTGATGAACTAACAACAATTAAAATAGATGAAAAAATATGACATATATGACATACCTTAACATTCATGAGATTGCTATGTTGGATAAACCATTCATAACCTTCAAGTTCACCAACAAAAATACACTAGAAAGAAGAGTTGTTTGGGAGCCTTCATAAAGGGGCTCATATGCCTTCTCAAGTACAGGTAAATCATGAACATCATCAAAGTCATCTCGATCAACATGATCAGCTGTGCCACTAAATGTGTCATGGATTAATGTATTTGTACCATCATATTCAACTGTTCTTTTTGGTGCATGATCATCTTCTTCCATAGGATCATTAACTTCATCTTCTATATTCATAGCTCCATGTTCCTCCACTTGCAAAACCACATTCTCTGGGTCGTGATAATCCATATCATGTGCCCTAGGGCACCCCACCTTTATAATAATGATAGACAAATAAACCATGATCATGATTAGGTGATTATATATATATATATATATATAATGTTAAAATGATATAAACATTTACAAATTCAATCAATATAAACACATATAATGAACAACTTACCAATAGACGATAATCATGCCCCCCTTCAATGTGACCATGCTGCCTACAATGTTTCTCAGTTGTTGTGATTAAAATTCTTCTCATCTTTAAGCCCTTGCAATTATTGAAAGGATAATAAAATTCACGTCACCCTTTCTTTTCAATATAGCCCACAATATATCAAGTGACTCTTCATTTTGTTTTGGACTAATATTATCTAACATGATTTTCTTTACCAAGCTTGAATATTTAGATCTTCAAAAAATATCAAACTCACACTCCAATAATTTTTAATCATAGACAGGTAACAAAATCTAATAATTCTTATATTTTAGACCAAAAAAATTCGACATGCAACCACCCCTGCAAAAGAGAAGATAGTATGAAGTTAATGACCTCAAAAAACACTTTAAAATGATAATTCTAGAAATTATTAATTTCTGATTTTACTATGATTTCCAACTGTTAGACTCCTAAAATCAAAATACTGAACTTGCACAATAAAATATGGAAATGAAATTCTGAAAATGCACAAGTCTAAAAATGAAATCTAATGAGATGTTGCTTTAAAATATGATTTTCAAAACTGGAAGTACAAATTTGACTTCACAAATTAATTCTTGAAATAAAATAGTATGCAATAATAAAGAGTTTCATTTGAAGTGGACCACCCTATTATATGCCTTGATAAAGTTAAAAGATCTATGAATTTTATCTACAATATAGCCTGCATAGTCATAAGTCTTATTCACATCCTTGCTTTGGATATCAATAGGAAACACCATTAGATGGCCTCCTTGAAAGTTCAATCCATTAAGGGAATAATGAAAGGGTCTTCCTTAATGATTACATCCATCTGACAAAAAATAATGTATGGCTGAATAAGGATGATATCATTTTGAAAGGCTAAAATGATTGCGAAGACCGATCCTAACATATTTATGTTGAATACAATACATTCAAACAATCTTGTATAGACCTTCACTTCCATACTCTCGACAAATTTTTTTTGTAAGGACAACACTTCATTTGCCTAGTTTTGTAGGTTAAGCTAACTCTTGTTCTCACAAGCAATTTCAAATGTCTCGTACACTTCCATCTACTTATTAAGCAAGTCTCTATCTAAATTGACTTCAACATTACAATATTACTTCAAAATATCATAAGGCCATCCTTTGGTTTTATATGTCAAATCTATTGCCATTTGTATTGAATTTTCTTCCATCCATGTAACTCATGTTTTTGGTCACAATGTTTATTCCAGAATCCATATATAACTTCCTCCCTCCTATTGACATATAATTAGTATGGAATTCTATCTTGACTTTTAAGCTAAATATTAAAAATTGGTTAGAGCTTATACTATGCAAAGGATAATAAGAATAAACCATAACCTTATCAACAATTGAAATAGATAAGGGGTCCCTCTATTCCACACATATTCACATAGACAATGGACATGATATTTGGGGTTCCTACTCTTACTGTTTTTTTGTTTATTTATATAATAATAAGGTTACACTACAACATTTTTGTTCTATTTTTATCTCCTCTAACTCATATTTCCTCTTATACATTCAATCATAGTAGTATTGTGATTCCTGTAAGAACATTATATCATGGTTGAATGAAAACAATGTTCAATTCCATGAGGCCCAAATAATATTCATGCATTGGTCTTGAAATGTCATCAAACTGAGACTAGTCATTGTTATATAGTATCAAAGTTTCATTGATACTGTTGGTCGGTATGATTTCTCATGTGAGCTGATTAAAGATTGATAATCATTATGTTTGACAGTGTATTGGCCAGTTTACTTCCAATATTTGGGATCTTTTCTATCTACTCCATTGTAAATAATAAAGTCTGTAGAAATTTCCTTCCAATTTGAGTGTTGGAAGTCTTTATTATTTATAGTGGAGTAGATAGAAAAGATCAATGTTTAATATTTTAATATATTTTATTTTTTCATTGTATTTGATCAACAAATATAGTTTGATGATGATTCTTTGACTAGTGCTACAATATTAGTATCTCAGGGTATTATATATGAAGATATAAACTACATTTGTATGATGCTTGATGTTATACCCATGTCTAGTAGTTATCACCATAATTGTTATTATTATGTATATGCAATATAGGGATACTATAGAGGTAAGAAGCAATGAGAAAAGATAAAAGATTTAAGGAAATGGACTTCAAAGAAAGGCATGAAATTTTAATGTAGATTCTCAAAAGGAGATCACAGTCATGACTATTCAAATAAACAATGATTAGTCCATGTCATAACCATGAAGGGGGCATTGAAATTAATAATAATAGTGATAGAGCAGTATGATGAACTTTAAAAGATACATAAAGAAAAGTAATTGAGCAGTTAAGAGGGATTTTAAAACATCATAAATCTTGTCAAGGGTTCATTTATTTCATAGCAATATGGTAAACTAATAAATATTTCCATCTCACAAAGTTTCAAAAGAGGACAACCTACAAGTGTATTAAGGAGTGCATGGACAATATCTCAAGGAGCTACCACAATTAATTTCTTCAAGTGTTATGCAAAGCCATTGAAATAAAATGAATAAACTCATGCATAAGCTAAAAGACAAAGGATAGTCAAGTTGCTAGAGGGCAGGTATCACAAACTATATGGGATCACTTTCAACATAGATGATGATGTTTCTAAAGGATCTCCCATTATGTCTATTAAAGACTTACAAAGATATGATAGTCATATGTCATTGTCAAAAAGTAGCAGAGGTTTTGAATGATCTCGCATAATAGGAAAGAGAGGACAACATTTACACTAAAGGAGTTTATATAGTCCATAGAAGAAGGTCATATGGTTTCCATGAGAAAATATTGAAATAATTTGCATACTTTACAATGAAAACCATGAAAAAAAAATCCTATGATGCACTTTTACGTTTTTTGATTCATTTTTCCTAATAAGGTAAAATACTTTCTTTTAGTGTCTGAATCTACCATATAGAGATTAAATATGCTTACTCTCAAATAAAGTTGAATTATATAAACAATAGTTAGATGCCTCCCTTAACATAAAGGACAATATAAAGTACTAAGGAATTTTATATCCTTTATAAGAGATTGCTTTTAACCAGTTAAAAACTTGAGAGGGTAATACACAAGTTGCAAGGAAAGTTAAAATTTTATCATAAGTAGCTCAATCCAAAAGGAAAAAATTAAGCATGGAAAAAAATGAGTAGGTTGACCAGCTTCACTAAAATCACAAGTTATTTTTTATAACATCTTACATGGATATTACTTGATAAGGTAAGGAGTGCTCTTTTCCACTCAGATTCATATGGTGGCATATCTACACACAAATCACCAAATTGTCAAATAACTAAATAAATTGTATTACTTAATAAATTTGTTACAACATGCCATTCATGTCACAATCAACTCTTCTTACCACAAAAATTTTGGTTTCCAATTTGACAAGTTCATCTTTTGATTCTTGTATCAACTTCTGAAGGAATTTGGCAGCTTATACTTCTACATGAGGAGACAATTTCATCTTGTAAATTGTTCCAAATTACAAAAAAAATATAAATCATATAATTTGCCTGATATTTATAGCTTGCTAGATGTTTGGAAACATCTAAAAAATTTAAGTGAACTGAGAAAAATAGAGAGGCCTTGACCTTCATTTTTTCATTTTTTAGTTTGTTGCTCTAAATATCTCACAATATTTAGAATTCGGTTGCTTTCTTTCTTTCTTGTTCAAATAAAAAATACATACATTTGTATAGAGTCAAGATGAATTCAAGAACTGCAAGTAACAAATATACCATAGCAACTATTATAAGACACTAGCATCTAAGGTCTAAAATCTATTTCTGAAACTTGGCAAAGGGAAAAATGCATCTTTATGAAGTAGTCTTCAAAAATATCATAGCTAAATGGCTCTAACTATCCACTATCAAACATTCCCAATTCTTTGTTCAACCCTCTAGGCTTGAATCTTGATAGCTATTTCACTCTATAGCTATCCTTATGCCTTTGATATTATCTAGTTATGGCTCCCAAATCTTTTGAAAATTGATCATTAGAGTTAAAATTGAAACCTTGAAAATATAATCTTTGTCCAAATCCATCAAGAATTTTCCATCAGTTTTAAACAATTCTGTTATAAAGAATTTGTGAAGTCAGGTCTAAAATTTGGAAATTAAATTTTGAAAATGCACAAGACTAAAAATGAAATCTAATGAGATGTTTCTTTAAAATATGATTTTTAAACCTAGAAGTACAAATCTGACTTCACAAATGAATTCTGGAAAAAGACAATGACTGCCCTCAACCTGCCGATATCTTCTTGATTTTTTTCTAATTTTTCCCAAGAAAATCATCGAGCAAAACACTATCGCAATAAATACTCGAGCTCAATTTTATTTATGTCAGACACAATTTAACTTTGTAAGTCCGTCAAAATTTCGGCGAAAAATCTTCATCGAAACTTTGACGCAAAATAAGGTTCGTCAAAATTCCGACGAACGTCGGGTATAATTTTTTTTAAAATGAAAATATCACATTGAATATCACAAGTACCCGACGATACATTTGATTATACAGCTTTTGTTGAAAATTTTCATCCAATTTTGCAATCAAATGAGTTAGTGAATAGATAGAGAAAACATAGAATATCCTATAGGTTCGGTGGTTGTTATTGGAACATGGCTTCAAAGGTATCTAGTTAAGAATGTTTCAGTTTGGTTGTTTGAGGACTTTGAAATGCATCAGAAAATTCTTCACTACTCGAACGTTATCGTCACCACTAATGTTCATTTGATCAAATATAAGGGCATACCTGTGAACAAGAACTTGTGGAAAGTGCATGAGTCTGACCATGAGGCAATACTTGACACAATAAAGAGTAGAGCAGACCCGGATGGTTCCCTGGATTGATTTGTAAGTATGCATTTTTAATTTGTAAAGTCACATTACTGATCACTCTTTTGGACCAACACCTTGCAATCAAGTTTTTCACCATTAGTGTTTCATGTCATATGCATTTATGACTGTCATTGATCCTTTTCTGATTGTGACTATAGGTAATACTAAATTTTGTCAATGTATATAAGAAAAGAACAACATCAATTGGTGGTGCAAGTGTTCAGTGGTATGAGAAACATCGGTTGTTGGTGCATTTTTTGGTTGTCAAACTTCTCTTTCTTTTCCATCTTGTAGATTTATCGGATTCTTATATGCTACATGTTTTATGTTAAGCCTCTCAGTGATATATTTGAAATTTATACATAGGATCATCGAGAGATGATAAAGTAGCGAAGGGGAACATCACCATTGTAGGACCTTCAATCGAGCTCCTTATCTAGCATGAATGAAGGTGATAGTAGGTCTCATCAGCTGTGTGATTGACATTAATTAGTTATTGCTCTTTTACTGATTTTTATGTGAGTCTATGTCTAAGATCGAGAGGCTTTTGTAGGTTTTTGTGGACCAAATTCCTATGATACTACACAACCACAGAGAGGCTACTACCCATGTGTTTCGTAGGGAGAAGGGGATGTACATGTTTTGAACCATTTTGGAATGCAAATAACTGGGCAGCAACTCCTTTTGTTTCTTCTCAAGTACAATATATTTCATGATATGTGCTACAAATGGGAGGATTATTTCCTTGCATGTATTGATACAAGTATTGACAAGTGGGAATATTTTCAAGATTTTCTTCCATCACTAATGTAATATTTTTCATTGACTTAGTGTATTTTTTTATATACAAAAATTATGAGAAATTAATGCATGTAAATGTGGATATTCCTTAATATATGCCTCAATTAAATGTGTATATTACATTTAAAATTAGTTGTAATGCTTCATGGTTTACATTTAAAGTTTTCTTCAAGGAAAAACATGTGGATTTATGAGTAAGAATGAAATAATGTCTAATATAATTGTAGAAAGGCATATTTTATTGCCCCTACTGATGCAGAGGTGGTGGTAACCCAAGACACAAATTGACACAAATTCTCTCAAATATGCCAAGTAAGGCATCAACTTTCAATTAACTCAACCTTGTAAAATAACATCAAACTCAACAAGGACCCTACAGAGGTTGTCAACATCCAAGAAATGATAATTAAATCAACTTTGCACAATCCCCAAGGTAGATTCATTGAATTCCTCAAAACTCACCTTTTGTCAATCCTACCAAATTGGCAAGCTAGTGAGCTTGGAAATCTAGTGAGCTCACTGGCTTGCCAAATCCATAGGGTTGACAAGGTAGGAGCAGTGTATGCCTCATAGAAATAGATGCAACCTAGGTCATCTCTAACATACCTCAATTCCACCTAAGACTCCTTTGGAGCAACTTGCTAAAAACTTGAAAACAACACTATCCAACCTCACTTTTTCATGTAAAAACACCCCAAATGCCACCTAGGGCACCACCAAAAATCGGTATGCACACCTCGTGATGTAGAGTGGATCAACGAAGATGTGATTTGACACAACTTCTCTCAAATATTCTCACTAAGACATCAACATTCACTTGACTCAATAGGGTACCTCAACTTCCCAACCATGGACTCTTCAAAACAACATTAGGCCTTAACTTCCTTGTATCCCTATCAACTAGGACAGTCAACAATACAATTGGTTGGAGGTAAGGACCAGACAATTGACATAGGTTTCAGACCCCTTTATGCATGTCTCTTCAAACCCCCAAGACCTCAGGGTATAACATTCAATAAAACAACTACTATGTACCAATCTACAACACCATAAGGGGACCTAATGAGGCTATTCCAAACAAGAACCATGATGCAGAGTGGATAAACCAAATAGGAGAGATGACACATCTTCTCTCAAATATGCCCACTTGGACATCAATTCACCAAACTCACAATAGGGTAACCTTGCCACTTGACATGGGATTTTGGAAAATCAGACTGAGATAGAGGTTTAGACCAAATTTCTTACTCTAGAACATGTTTCTCCTGACCACTCCAGGACATAACACTGTAACTTGCACCTAAGGAATTCCATTTTCTCATCGCTCTAGTAGTTGAAAGTTGCAAAGTGGTGCAAATTTTTTTCTATAGCTTGTGTGACCAAATGAATTATTCCAATGTGTCTGAATAGGTATGTTTATGCTAGACATGGTCCTCTTTCACACTCAAACATGTGGAATCACTCCGAGCTACATTCAACCGGATCAATCCCTTAAGATTCCAAAGTGAAAAATGGATGAAAACTTCAGCATGCTATTACTCAAACACCATGATGCTTAGAAAATTCTCATCTAATCCTACAAGATTGTGTTGGGCCCATCTATAATAACCTCTCTCAGGTTTTTCTATCTCGCAAGCATTTTCCTTTGGTGGCGAATTTTCACTTGGGGAAAAAGTTGTCAAATGCAAGTAGTTGAAAGTTGCAAAGTGGTGCAACTTTCATTCTATAGATCGTGTGACCAAACAAACTATTCCAACATGTATGACTAGGTATTTTTATGCTATTCATGGTCCTCTTTCGCACCCAAACACGCGGAATCGCTCTGAGCTATGCTCAACTAGATTGATCCCTTAAGGGTCCAAAGTGGAAAATGGTTGTGAACCTCAACATGCTATTACTCAGACATTGTGATTCTTAGAAACTTCTCATGTGATCCTACAAGATCAAGTTGGGCCCCTCTATAATAACCTCTCTCATTTTTTTCTATCTTGAAGGCCTTTTCGCGTGGTGGCGAATTTTCACTTGGGGAAAAAGTTGTCAAATGCAAGTAGTTGAAAGTTGCAAAGTGGTGCAACTTTCGTTCTACAACTCATGTGACCAAAAGAACTATTAAAATGTGTCCAAATAGGTATTTTTACACTAGGAATGGTCCTCTTTCACTCCCAAACATGCGGAATCGCTCCAAGCTACGTTCAACCGGATCGATCCCTTAAGGGTCCAAAGTGCAAAATGGCTGAGAAATTCAGCATGCTATTATTCGGACATTGTGATGCTTAGAACCTTTTCAACTGATCCTAAAATATTATTTTGGGCCTCTCTACAATAACCTCTCTCATTTTTTTCTATCTTAGAGGCATTTTTCTGTGGTGGTGAATTTTCACTTGGGGAAAAAGTTGTCAAATGCAAGTAGTTGAAAGTTGCAAAGTGGTACAAATTTCGATCTACAGCTCATGTGACCAAATGTATTTTTCCAACGCATTTGGGTGGATAATTTTACACTAGGAATGGTCCTCTTTTGCACCCAAACATGCGAAATCGCTTCAAGCTACATTCAACTAGATTGATCCCTTAAGGGTCCAAAGTGCAAAATGGATGTGAACTTCAACATGATTGTATTTGGACACCGAGACACTTAGAAACTTCTCATCTGATCCTATGGGATTATGTTGGGACCCTCTACAATAACATCTCTTGGTTTTCTCTATCTAAGAGGCCTTTTCCCGTGGTGGTGATTTCTCACTTAGGGAAAAAGTTGTCAAATGCAAGTAGTTGAGTGTGTAAAATGGACTTTATAGCCATTCCACCCATTGTATCCTACTGTAACTTATTGTAATGACATAATTAGGGGTAGGGAACATATTTTCATGGTTTCTGGAGTAGGGGAGGTGATTTGAGTTGTTTGGTGTGATGCCCTAGTTGGCAATTTGATGAGTTTTGTTGAAATTTGGTGGTTTAAGAGTGGAAATAGTTGAAATCCTTTGGGGCAGCAGTTTGTGAGGGAATTTTAAGCATGTTTGATGCATTGGAAATTTTTTGAGTTGTGAGAATAGGATTTTCAATAAATCCACCAGTTTTAGGCTTTTAGGCATAGCAGCAAGGCAGTGAACTATTTGATAAAATGCTTTGGTAAACATGTACGAAAAATGTGGTATCATAGAAAAGGCAGTGAATTGTTTGAAAAAATTCCTCAAAGAAACATGGTCTTATGGTGATGGAATGTCATGAAAATCTATAGCTATGAGAATTTGTGACTTGATTATTTTGATTAATGATTGGAATTGTGTTTAGTGAAATTGTAGGACCTCCCCTACCACATCAATGCTTTAGGGTTTTATCCATAGTAGCAAGGAAATTAACTGTTTGATATAATGTTTTGATAGACATGTATCAAAAAATGTGGTAGCATATAAAAGGCAATGAACTCTTTGAAAAAATTCCTCAAAAAAATGAGGTCTCATGGTGATGGAATGCCATGACAATCAAAATCAATTTGATTGTCATGGAATTCCATCACCATGAGACCACATTTATTTGAGGCATATTTTGAACTAGCTCACTGCCTTGTCTATGGCTTGTCATGGCATTCCATCACCACATTTATTTGATGCATTTTTTCAAACAGTTCACTACCTTGTCTATGCTATTGCTTACTATTATGCTTTTGATATATTTTTTCGAAGCATTCATAGCTTGTTCAAAATCACTTGTTTTAGGATTTTAGCCATAGCAACAAGGTAGTGAACTGTTTGAAAAGATGCTTTGGTAGACATGTATGAAAAATTTGGTAACATAGACAAGGTAGGGAACTATTTGAAAATATACCTCAAAGAAATTTGGTCTCATAGAATGCCATGTTAAGAAAATGCAATTGGCAGCTGCTCCTAGTTATTAGATATGCAATGTGAAGAAATTGCATAACTTCTTAGGTTGACTTTGTACAAACTATATTGTAATTAAAATTTTGTCATCTATCAGCATCTACTTATTAGTTCTACAAAATGAAGTAATGCTTTGACTTTGAAAGATGTGCAATGCAATGTAATCAACGATATGAATATAAACTACAAAAATCCATTTTTTACAATTCATTAGTTAAAATATTTATTTTATTTGCTCTCTATATCTCTATATGCTATGGAAATACCTTTCAATTTAAAAAAAAATAAAATTATCTCTTGTACAATTTTTCCCGGTTTTTCACAAACTATTATACTTTTGGTTTGTCAATTTTTTCCCCAAAAGATTTTTGCTGCTATGCACTGGAAGCATGAAGCATACATGTGAATACACACAATATAGGTGAAGTATACATGTGAATAAGTGAATCATACATGTGAATAAGTGAGGCACAAGTAATTTAAGCATTCTAAAGGATACAAACCACCATGAATGGAACTTATTTACACAATACGCTTTAGATGGGGCTTATTGACCATTCAACAGTAATTAATTAAGCATTATATGTAAACAAAATCCATTCCTACAAAATTCAAGCATACAACTTACATGATACGCATGATAACATCATTCAAGAATGATAGTAGGAAAATAAGAGTTTCTTTAATCAAAAATCCGAAAGGCTGTACAATGATATATATTGATTAAAGTATATACAATATATCCAAAAAAACCATACAGGCTTAGTACAAAGGAGCCATATGGACATAAAATGTCATGTATATATCAATAGTACAAAACATATATTCCAAAATGCCACATAGGCATACAAAAAACAACACTAATACATAGTCATTTCCCTCTAGGGGAAGGAAATAGATCCATAATCACTTATCGCATACATATAGTCATCATGCACATTTACAGCATCACCACATCCATGATCTAGAGTGAAAATCACTTGTAGCAACCATGAAGTTATAAATTAAACAACATAAAAGTATCATGAAAATTTTCTATAATAGACCATAAAAGAGAAAGTCTAATGTCAAATCGACTAATCTATTCCATACCTCTCTCAATGGATCAGAACTAGCTATTGTTACAGAAAATCCATGGTCCATCATGCCACCAACATCACCAGGGATGTCTCTTGTCAACATCTAGAAATGAAACAATATCTCAGGTATCATGTTGATATAAATACCAAGAGGGGATAATGGAACATAAGGTGAAATAAGAGAGGGTAATGGGATGGGAATAGAAGGGTGATGTAGAGAGGGGGCTCAAACTCATTCAAAGTGACAACTTGCATTCAAGAGGCATCTAACAAGATTAAAATGGCATATTATAGTTATCCAAACGATCCTTAAATATTGATAACAATCTAGAGTCTAACTTCTCACTTTCACCCATGTAACCTAGTAGTAATGCAAGCTTAGTGTTTTCCTTTAACTCCCATTCTTTCCAAAACACTTAGCAATCAAAAGGTGGATTTAGATACCCATTTCAAAGTTATACAACATAGCTATTAACAAAATAAAAGTCTTTTGGACCAATCCCTTGAAATTAGACCCTCAACGTTGTCCTAGGCCAAATTTACAAAGCAACATAACTTTAAACTTAACACACACCCTTGAAACATTGAGGAAATATTTCCTATGCCCTCAAACCTCTAAAACCACAATCAACACCCAGGGTTGACAAATCCAACATAGAAAATTCCAAAACCCTCAATTTCATGCCAAGTTAAGAGGGTTTATTCAAAGTCCCACTTGAAAAACCTCCCAAACCATTCCACAAACTAATACATGTATATTATGACCCTAATATGCTCAAAACTTGGAAAAAATTCCACACTCATTGATTTCCACAAACCTTAGACCCAAGGCTCCATCTTCATGTGTTTTTCTTCACAAAACTCAACAAGACAACAAGTTTATCTCCTTAGTTCCTTCTCCACAACTCTAATCATGAAACCTACAACATACTCAGAATACCTAGGGACCATTACACTGGTTACAGTAGGTATAGTCGGTGTAAGGGACCTTAAATCATGATTTTGGCTATAAAACCCTCAAAGAGTGTGTCTTCGGCCTGTCACAGGAAAACTAGGATATTTACTACAAATCACAATGGATCTCCCTCAAACTTGTTCTAAAATATTGTTAACAGCTGCCACCACAAATTAAAATTATTTACATGGCACAATCAATCTGTACGGACTCGTACAGGCTTGCAAATGACAAGACAACTTAGAAATTTGATGAAAAACAGAGATATTCTTATTGCCAGTGCTTCAAACTTCAAGCCAACATTAAAAAATGAGTTTGCATGCCTTTTTAAAGTATTATCCTCATCAAACCAATGCTCAAATTCCTTACAACTACTTTTTAAACCTCTCATGACCATTGCATTACAAATTTGTTGAATTTATGCAACTCACAAATTTGGCACTTTCAAGTTTTGACTCTTTATATTTTCCTAGACCCTCTTAAACACCTTAACTATAAAAAAATAGACTAATGAGACCTTATTCAACTATGGAATCATGAATTACTCAATAAAACATCATTCTATCTACCTTGACACCCCTTTTCAACTTTGACAATTCCTTCCACATGATTTGCAAACTTTACAAGATGAATACAAAAGCCTCTCAAAGTTGATCAATTACAATAGAATAGTCACATTGGACCTTATTAAGACTCAAGGACTGAAATCAAACATCCTAACACACCTTTCCTATCTAATGCAGAGTGGTAGGGAAGGTAAACACACAACTATGATGGCAAAGACAATCCAATTCAATGCTTCTCTCAAATACTCTTACAAGGAGTCATAAACTCCATTATTGTTTAAGTGATCAACCCCCACACACCTAGGGTTAACAACTCAGACCACCCACAAAAGCTTGAAATAATCTGGATCATGTCACATTAGGACAAAACAAGGTTCAACAACCCTCTAGCACTTAGGTTTCAACAAACAACTATCACTATGGTGATTTAGACCTCACTCCCTCATAAGGCTTGTAGCCCTTACCCGGTAGGACAGTCAGAATAAAAACCACAAGGAGGATTTTCAAGAAATAAAACCCATGGATTTAGACAGCCCACATGGACCCATAAAAATTTACAAAACCTTTCCTCTTGAATGTCAAGGCATAACTCATAATGACCTTTTCTACCATTGCTCCAAGAGGCCTAAATCACAAACCTACACCTGGGTCTTGACTATATTGGATCTCCCCTTCACCCCAAAGCCCAAAAAAAAACTCATATATATTTTCCACACCTATTACCATCATTCCTAAGTTCCCCCCAAACAGATTTTCCAGAAACCAAGTAAAACTCACTTTTTTGCTTGTTAATTAGGCTTGCCACATAGAGATGTCAAGCCAAGAATCTCACAACACTTTCTCCAATGAGCCTTTCATTCTCCAAGACATTGAGGACATAATATTTCATGCATATAAATTCCATACCACTAGTATTTAGCAACTCTACAATGTGGGGATGGAAGAAACACCCATAATTCACTCAAAACCCTAATTTTGAGGGTTTTTAGACCACTTGGGAGTACAATTAAGATATCTTCCTTGATACTCAACAAAATCTCACCACTCCAATGCCAAAATTAATATTATTCAATTACCTATACAACCACTATAGGCTTGGAGCATGAAACAACATGTATAGACCGTACCAAGTACGGGATCAACAATTTCTTCAAGAAAACACAAAAATCAGCAAACTCTTTATTGAAAACTTCTTCAAAACTTCATAAAAATCCTTGCCTCAACCAAGAGAGGAATATATAAATCCTTCCAACCTCCTCCAATATCCTCCAACTGAAATTTTAATTAGTTGGCTGTTGGAAACACAAAAATAATTCATTTTTTACTCTTTAATGCCTAATTAAGGCAATTTAGCCAACTTTCACCAAACTGCCTACAAAGATACCTCCAAATTGTGTGAAAGGCATCCAAAACTCCTCAAAATGAACAAGATGAATCCCCTCAGGTGTCTGGCTACATCAAGGCATCCTTTTTGCTTAATTTTCCAAAATGCACTAGACTTACAAAGGAGGATGGAGACCTTCTTTGTACAAAAAGTTGGTCATCAAGACCAAAACTCCACCAAATCCCTAGGAAACCTATTACAAAGCAATGAAATAGTCCATGAGACCTTATTACAACATTAAACAAAGAAAAAAAACATAACAAATGATTCTAGGTCCCTTAGACCCATGGGTGCTCCTGCACCATACTCCCAAGCAAGAAAAAAATCTCAAGTCCTCTTTGAGATCAGGTCTTCTACAATAATCCCATGTTGTTTAATGTTAGTTTTAGACATCCAAGTGTCATCCTCTTTAGGTAGACCTTTCCACTTAACCAAATACGCCTAGTATACCTTCCTTCTAGTCCTCTTTGTCTCCTTGGTGTCTAGGATGCATTCAAGAGTCCTAGGTTGGCTTAGGGGTAATTCCTTAACCCACTATTCATCTTCCATTGGTGTTATACCTTATAAATCCTATGAATTCATAGAATATTTGAAAGGATACAAATTAGAAACATAAAAAATAGGAGATATTGCCACCCCAGGAGGTAGCTCTATTTCATAAGCATTTTGGCCAAACTTGTAGACCACCTTGCAAGGTCCTATCTTCTTCATCATGAGTTTAGTATAATTTCCCTTTGGAAGTATCTCCTTATTCAAGTGAGCCATCACCAAATCTCCAACCTTGTATTGAACATCCCTCTTCTTCAAATCTTCTCTTTCTTTGTACTTCTCAACATTCTTTTGTAGATTTTCCTTCACTTGTTAATGGATATCCCTGATTGTAACAGAAAAGTCCTCTCCTTGAGAACTTATCCTATCAACTCCTTGTATATCTCTTAACTCATAGACCCCTCTAGGGTGCATTCCATAGACTAATTCAAAAGGGCTCCTACCAATGCTCCCATTCATGGATTCATTGTATGCAAATTTAGCCTGAGGTAAAATCAGATCCCAAGCTTGTCCATGCTCCTTGGTAAGACATATAAAGAGATTTCCCAATGATATATTCACCACTTCAGTTTATAGATCTATTTTTAGATGGTATGCAGAGCTAAAGGATAGGTTTGTGCCAGGTTTCTTCCACAAGGTCCTCCAAAAGTGACCTATGAACTTAGAATCCATGTTAGAAAAAATGCTTAAGGGAAATCCATGTATTCTAACAACCTCCTTAAAGAAGAGACCTGCTATAATATATGCATCATTGGTGCATTTAAAATGAATAAAATGAGCCATCTTACTAAACCTATCAACCACCACAAAAACACTATCAAAACCTCTTTGGGTTCTAGGCAGCCCCAATACAAAATCCATACTTACACTCTCCCAAGGCCTATTGGGTATGGGAAGTGGTTGATAGATCCTTGCATTTGATGAAGTTACCTTTACTCTTTTATAGATTGTGCATCCTTACACAAACTTTCTCACATCCACTTGCAGCCTTTTCCAATAGTAGTACCTCCTCACTTGTTCTAAGGTCTTATCAAGGCCAAAATGACCTCCAAGACTCCCACTGTGTTTCTCCTTTATAATATTCTCCCTTATTGAGCATTTAGGCACACACAATTGGCTTCCTTTGAAGAGGAAACCATTCTTCAATAAAAAATCAGATTATTCACCATGAAAAGTATTCAAATGTTGATCAAAAATGTTGTATACCTCCTTAAAATCTGCATCTTCATGATACATTTCTTTCAATGCATCAACCCCCATTCTTTGGAGTTGGATCTCTTACACTACAAGTGCCCTTCTACTGAGAGTATCTTCCACCTTATTTTCTTGGACCTTCTTATCCTTTATTGTGAATGTATAGGCTTCTAAAGACTCCACCCACTTCATGTGCCTATGATTGAGTTTATCCTATGCATTCAAGAAACTCAAAGCATGATTATCAGTATAGACAGCAAATTATCTAGGTAACAAGTAGTGCCTCCATTTTTTGAGGGCTTGGACCATAGCATACAATTCCAAATCATAGGAATAATACTTCCTCTTTGCTTCATTCAGCCTCTCACTGAAAAATGCAACCAGTCTGCCTTCTTGGCTCAAGAAATCCCCTATTGCTTGGTTACTAGCATCACATTCAATTGTAAAAACCTTATCAAAATCAGGGAGCACAAGTATAGGTTTTTGTGATACTCTCTTTTTAAGATATTCAAACCCTTTATCAGCCTCATTGGTCCAAGAAAACTTACCCTTGTTACCTCCTTTGATGGTGTCCAAGATGGGTGCACAAATTTGACTAAAGTTCTTGATGAAATTTCTATAAAAGCTTGCAAGTCCATGAAAGCTTATCACATCTCCCATGAATTTTGGTGTTGGCCAAGTAATAATAGCATCCACCTTTGAAGGATCCATCTACAAACATCCCTTGGAGATGACATATCCAAGGTACACTAGTTCTCCCTTCATAAATTCACACTTTTCCATGTTGATCAGTAGATTCTCCTCTTGTAACCTATTCAATACCATGTCAAGGTGCTTTAAATGTTCTTCTTTAGACCTACTAAACACAAGAATATCATCTAGATAAACCACAATAAAATTCCAATGAAAGATCTCAGAACCTC
This sequence comes from Sequoiadendron giganteum, assembly GCA_007115665.2. Lineage (NCBI taxonomy): Eukaryota > Viridiplantae > Streptophyta > Pinopsida > Cupressales > Cupressaceae > Sequoiadendron > Sequoiadendron giganteum. The sequence goes on along the minus strand of CM021104.1, from coordinate 679,102,943 downwards.
ATTCATAAGGTGCATAAAGGTGCTAGGGGCATTTGAAAACCCAAAGGGCATCACCAACCATTCATAGAGGCCCTTATTAGTCTTAAAATTTGTCTTCCATTCATCACCCTCTCTGATCCTTATCTAATGATAATCGCTTTTCAAATCAATCTTGGAAAAGTAGTATCCCCTTGCTAGGAAATCCATAAGGTCCTCCATTCTTGGCATTGGGAACCAATATCTGATTGTGATCCTATTAATGGCTCTTGAATCAGTGAAAATCCTCCAATTCCCATCCTTCCTTGGTGCTAGGATAGTAGGAACAACACATGGGCTCAAACTCTTTCTCACTAGCCCCTTATCCAACAAATCTTGCACTTGTCTTGCAATCTCCTCATTCTGAGTAGGTTTCATCTTATATGCAGCCTTATTGGTAAATGTATCCCCTAGAATTAGATCAGTATGGTGGCTTATATCCCTAATGGGAGGTAGGGAAATAGGTAGTTCATTTACTGTTATGCCCTTGTAGCTTTCTAACAACTCTTGGACCTCTCTAGGTGCATCTTCCTTCTTCTTTGTGGGCAGATCTGCTTCACTCTTTGGCTTCATAATCAGGAAAAATCCTCTTCCTCCTCCTTCATTTAAGTTCTTCATGAACTCATTCTCACCCACCATGAAAACACTAAGCCCTTCATTCTTTTCCTTTCCTTCTTCTATGAGAGGTGTGAGGTTGTAAATCACCCCATCCTTCACAATGGAGTATGAATTCTTCTCCCCATCATGATTGGCCTTCCTATCAAAATGCCAAGGCCTCCCAAACAACAAGTGGCACACATCCATATGGAACATGTCACATAATATATTTTCCTTGTATGACCCAATGTTGAATTCTACCCATACTTTCTCATTCACCAAGACCTATTGTCCTTTACTAAGCCATGAAACTTTGTATGGGTTAAGTTGAGAAATCCTTTTCAAATTCATTTTTTCTACAATATTAATTGAAGCAAGATTATCAGTTGATCCCGAGTCCACTACTATCTTACACACCTTACCTTGTACCTTGCAATTTATTCTGAAGAGTGCCTTCCTTTGTGGGGGTTCTTCAGGGATTGGTGCCTTGAGCAATGCTCTCATAATCATCAAGTTCTCTCCAACTTCTGATGTGATTTTTACTGTAGGTGAGGTCACACTTTCTTCATCTTCATGTATCAATTGATTCCTCCTCTCTCCACCATGAGAGCTTGATCCTTGATTTTTAGGGAATTTGAAGGATCGATGCCCAGGCTAGTTGCAAGTGTAACATCTCCTTGAAAACTGATTGGAACTTCTCCCTCCATTAAATATACCTCTACCATTGGGTATCCTACACCTAAATCCCCCTCTATTGCTTGAGTCTCCACTTAATTCATTAGGATTATACTCCTCTTCATGTTTTTGGGACTGATTTCTGCCCCCAAAGCTGCCTCTACCTCTGAAATTCTGGCCTCTTCCTATATTTTTCTGCTCTTGTTTCCTTATTATCTTCTCTTTAGCCTTATGTGAAATTTTTATGCAATCCTCCATGGTCTTGGGTAAAACCAAAATTACCTCATATTTTATGTTGAGCATTAGGCCATTGATATACCTGGCCACTCTTTCATTCTAACTTTCTACATGATCACATCTCATACTGAACTTGAAGAATTGTTCAGTGTAGGATGAAACATCCATGTCTTTTTTCTTCAGATTCTACCTCTTTTTGAACTCTTACACCTCATGATTAGTAGGAAGGAATTGTGCATTTGACCTATGCACCATTCTATCCCATGAGTTGATCATGGACTTACCTATCTTCACCCTTTCTCCTTGGATGAAATTCCACCATGTCAAGGTAGATCCCTTCAACTTTTTTTTGGAAAACTTCACCTTCTTGTTCTCTTCCATTTATTTATATTCAAAATATTTATTCAATGCCTCTACCCATTCTAACACTTCTTCCACATCCATCTTTCCATTGTACACCGGTAGGTCAATATTCACTTCAAAGGACTCTCCCCTTGATGCTTACAATGCTTTAAGTATTCTTCTCTCATGAGGGGGTATCTCTTCCCCCTGAGGGTTCTCTCCACCTTCTACAACTCCTTCACCCTCTGGCTCTTCTTCATAGGAACTCTCTTCCTCCATGGCCACTCCTCTTCTTGTGTTCATTTCCTTTAAGGCCTCTACCTCTTGTCTCAAGGCCTTCAAATCCTTTGCAACCATCGGTCCAAGTTGTTTTGGAGGCATGATGTCTTCCCTTCAACAATTACCTACAATCAATCTCTGATACCACTATGATGTAGAGTGGAAGGGAAGGTTAACACAACTATGATGGCAAATACAATCCAATTCAATGCCTCTCTCAAATACTCTTACAAGGAGTCATAAACTCCATTATTCTTTAAGTGATCAGCCCCCACACACCTAGGGTTCACAACTCAGACCACCCAAAAAGCTTGAAATAATTTGTATCATGTCACATTAGGACAAAACAAGGTTCAACAACCCTCTCGCACTTAGGTTTCAACAAAAAACTATCACTATGGTGATTTAGACCTCACTCCCTCTTAAGGATTGTAGCCCTTACCCAATAGGACAGTCAGAATAAAAACCACATGGAGGACTATCAAGACATAAAACCCATGGATTCAAACACCCCACATGGACCCCTACAAAGTTTCAAAACCTTTCCTCTTGACTGTCAAGGCATAACTCACAATGACCTTTTCTACCGCTACTCCAAGAGGCCTAAATTACATACCTACACCTAGGTCTTGACTATCGTGGATCTCCACTTCACCCTAAAGCCAAAAATAACACTCCTACAGGTTTTACACACCTATTACCATCATTCCTAAGTGCCCCCCAAATAGATATTCTAGAAACCAAGAAAAACTCACTTTTTTGCTTGTTAATTAGGCTTGCCACATAGAGTTGTCAAGCCAAGAATCTCACAAAAATTCCTCCAATGAGCCTGAAATTATCCAAGACATTGATTAAATAATATTATAGGCATATACCTTCCATCCCACCAGGATTTAGCAACTCTAAAATGTGGGGATGGAAGAAACACCCATAACTCACTCAAAACCCTGATTTTGAGGGTTTTCAAACCACTTGGGAGTAAAATTAAGATATCTCCCTAAATGCTCAATGTAATCTCACCAATAAAAATACAAAAAAATATTATTTAGTTACCTATCCAACCATTATAGGCTTGGAGCATGAAACAACACATATAGACCGTACCAAGTATGGGATCATCAATTTCTTCAAGAAAACATAGAAATCAACAAACTCTTTATTGAAAAATTATTCTAAACTTCAAGAACAGCCTTGCCTCAACCAAGAGAGGAATATATGAAGACTTCCAACCTCCTCCAACATCCTCCAACTGAAATTTGAATCAGTTGGCCATTGGAAACACAAAAAGACTTCATTTTTGACTCTTTAATGCCTAATTAAGGCAATTTAGCCAACTTTCACCAACCCGCCTACAAAGATACCTCCAAATTGTGTGAAAGGAATCCAAAACTACTCAAAATGAACAATATGACTACCCTCAGGTGTCTAGCTACATCAAGGCATCATTTTTTTCTTAATTTTCTAAAATGCACTAGACTTACAAAGGAGGATGGAGACCTTGTTTGTACAAAAAGTTGGTCATCAAGACCAAAACTCCACCAAATCCATAGGAGACCTATTACAAAGCAATGAAATATTCCATGAGACCTTATTCCAACATTAATAAAGGAAAAAAAACATAACAAATGATTCTAGATCCCTTAGACCCATGGGTTCTCCTGCACCACTATCAGACACTTAATGAAGAAACATAGAAAAGAGTGGTGCCCCTGCACCAAAGGGATTAATGGAACATAGGATGGACTAGTATAGATTGATGGGATGGGCTAGGATGGGATAAAAAAATACAGGGTGGAAATTTTGAGATTAATGGGATGCAATTATTAGGGAATAATGCAACATAGGGTGAATTAGGAGGTGTCTAGGGTTTGACTATAGTACACGAAGTGCGAACTTGACCTATGTGTAGAAATAATAGAGAAGAGTTATCTAGGATGAAGCGTGGATAAATATGGTATAACATAGGATGATATAAAGGAACATAGGGTGGAACATATGGGATCATGGAACATCTAGGGTGATATAATAATTGTTACAATAAGATGGGAGTAGGACATAATGACACATAGCATGGACTAGAAGATATTAGTGGGATGGGCTAGGAGGGGATCATGGAAAATAGGGTGAACTATTAAATGTTAATGGTAAGGGATTAGGAAGGAATAAAGGGACAAAAAGTGAATTAGGAGAACATAATGTGACACGATCAATGAATACTTGAATGCAATGTTTGTGTTTCTCATCAATTTTTTAGATTTATACATACATAAAATTATGAAAACTAGGTAACATAGATTTACAATACCATTAATGAATAAAGGCTACCTGAGTGTATGTTGTTTGAGGATATGAATCGTGAGGTGTGGAGGAAGAAGATGCACCAGGAAACTGTTTGAAATCCAAAGAATGTTATGAGACAAACATTCAAATATAACATTCAACTATTCAAATGCAATAATAATATCTTTAATAATGGTTGCGTACACGTGGACTCGTCATCGAGAATGTATAAGGGTCTGTAGGAATAGAGCATGCCTCATGAACAATGTGACCTTGAAATTTCATCATATCAAAATTCTACTAATTTAGTTATTCTTAAATTTCAAAATATAATTTAATAAACAACATTAAAATAACTTGCTAAATTTTACGTGAGTGTCAGTGCTGAATGTATCATTTAGAATATCATCTATGAAATCCATCACCTCTACAATTGATGTAGGCTATGTAGTTACATCACAAGCACCCTGATAATCATACGTGCAAACAACACCACAAGAGCCACAATGGTGGGGTTGAGCTCGGGACCTACACGTCTCCTCCACACCAGACTCTACTAGAGGACTCACACACTGTAAAATGGTCAGGGTGAGTGAGTCAATCGACTTCATCGTGTCCACCTCTACATTGTCATTAACAATGGAAGGGAAAACGACATGCTCCACCATGGGTCTTCCCAAGGCTCTCGGTGCCAATTGTGGATTACGTTGTGCAACAGGTCTATCATGTGTGGAGCCCCAACCTCTACCCTAAAAGTTTAAGATGTCAAAATAGTTTGGCATTTTATTGAGGACAAACTTGCAATAGAGTTTCCTCAAAAATTATTGCAGCACCTCATAGTTATTGCATGGAGGTTGGTCAAATAGGGCACACAAGTTGGCTTTGCTAATTTTTAGTTTTTTGACATCTACATATGACAAACCACTAGCATAAAATTGTCTCATCTCATGTCTCTTATTTGACCAAATATTCATTTTCTCTCTCATTTCTCTTACATGAGTTACAATTGACTTCAATGATTTGGAAATCCCTCTCCTATAAGGGTGGGTTTTGACATGCTCGGTTAATCTTGCAATTAATTGTTGAATGTCTCTTTTATTTTTTTCAATTTGATTTTGAATATTTTCTTGTGTTCCTTGAGGATGCCTATGAATTGATGGAGGGGTTTTGGGTTGTTCTTGTATAGGAGGCTCTTCATGAGGGGGTGATTGTGAATTCTCAATGTTTCGAGGTGGAGATTCATTCCCTAAGAATTAGAATAAATTTTTATTATAAAAACCTATTTAAATTTGCATTCTAAATCAAATTCAAAATAAATATAATAAAATCACATACCTCTTTGCAATCTTTGACCTCTCCAACATGTTGGCAGCATCCTCATGGAAAATAGAAACCTAAGGATGCAAACAATGGAAGATATTCGGTGAGCACGAGTTGTAGACCTAAAATCCTCTTCCTCAAGTTGTGGGTTGAAGAAAAAATGAGGGTTTGAAACCCGATTTTTGGCTTTTATGTCAAATAATCCATTTGGTGCACTCCAAATTGCTTATTTTGGGTTTTTTTTTAATGTTTTTTCAATTTGGCACCTAAATTGTGTCACAGATTGGTGCACTTACCCATATATCAAATGTGCATGTACATGTTTGTAAATATTATAAACGTTAACTATCTATATGTATGTCTAGGTTTATACAACAATGAGAATGGGCATCGAACAAACATAAGATGTTGTCGCTACTTGTGATGCCTCTGAATTTCAGATTGTTTAAAAACGTTTCTACACAAAATGTGCAAACTTGAATATATATTATTTAACCTAATTCAAGTATACATGCTTTAAATTTTATCTTGTAGGATTTTGTTAGTGATACTTTTTTCCATGAATCAATCATAGTTACACCTCCAAGAGGGCATGTAGAGCAGGCTCTAGATATCATGGTGTATACACCTAAAAATGGTTTGGACAATCTAATTAATTAAATACAATTTATTTGATTAATTAACCTTTATTTATTCTACTACTAAATAAATAGAAATATTTATTTGTATAGTTCAATTTTAATTCTTCTATTAATTATCTTAATCACATCATCCCATCTAAATTAAATAAACAAGTTTCCAACTTTGTTTTATTTAAGTATCATATTTCTTCCATATTTATTTAATATAAATAGACTTCTATAGTTTGTTTTATTAAATTAAATATCTTCTTTGCCTAAATTGAATAAATCCAAATATTCAATTGAAATATATTCTACAACTGGGTATGTGTAGGATCATGATGGGCCAAAAAGTGGCAATATCTAAGCCATATGATGGCCCATGTGGGTGACGACTTTTTTTTACCCAAAATTGATAAAACGGAAAAGGTTTTTAGAGGAGATTCTCAGCTTTCCACCATATAAAATATGTTTTAATTTGAATTTAATAAGTAATTATTATTTATTTTCTATTAGAATTACGAATAAAGTCCTGATTGATAAGCTGATTGAAAAACATCTATAACTTGCAAACGGTATCACATTTTTTGAATATAAAATATGTGTCACATTCTATGCTTTGCATACTATAAGATTAAAAAAAAAAATGAATTTCATGAATTTTTGACCAAGTTAAGGTGGTTAGACGGACGAGATTTTATATTTTTTTAAAATTTTAATAAAAAACTCATAATTAATTAATTACTTGGAAAAAAATTATAAAAAAATATGCATCGCATCCGTACATGAGTCATCTACTTATATCTAAAATATTATAAAAATATTACCATTTAGTTGTGGTTAGGGTGGTCAGATAGAAACCTACTTCTTATTTTTACCTTGAAATTTAAATACTACTACATTGAAATTTCAATTTTGCACCAAATAGATTTTTAAAAATAAAATAAAGGTCTAGTAGTTTAGAAACTACATTTAATTTGATATAGATTCTTTTTTTACATTTTTTTGAAATAATATAGATAAGTTATTCAAATTTTTATGTCAAGTTGTGTAACTCTGATTTTCTGTCTTTTTATTGCCACTTAAGGGCCTATTTTTTCCATGATGATCCTGCACATACCCAGCTATTTCCTCTTTTCACTCAAAATTTGCACCTACCAAATTAGATATGAAATGTCTAATTTAATTAACTCAACCTTCACAGGAAAATTTGGAGACAAATTTACAGGCAACTCCTCAATCTATCTTCCATGAATTTTTCCTATCCTCTGGCTAAAAATGTTTTTGTGGGGAGGAACAAACTCCATAATCAGCTCCAAATCCTTCATCCTTCACCCTTGAATCTTCACGATCGAATCAATACCTCTGATTTTTTGCCCCTTCACAAATTTTTTGCCGGGAATCTATAAATACAACCTTTCTCCACAGGAAAAAGGATCCCAATTTTGTGCAATCTTACTCTGCAGAAATAGCATTAGAGCAATAGCAATAGTAAATCATTTTAGAGTAGCAATCATAATCATGGATTTTCATTTAGCTGGATCTTAGTTCGTTGTATTTTCTTTTATCATTTTCATGTCAAGATAGTTTACAGTAGCATCAATATCATTCAACCATCATCGTTTAGGATTAGATTACTGCATTCAGCAGTATCTCATTCTCTAGATTGGAATTTTAACAGTCACAATGCTTACCAAATCTGAGAGCCTTATGATTTAATAAATCTTTAGAGATAGAGAGCAATAGGATGCTTTTAAGAGTTTTCTTATTTTAATTAGATTAATACTAATTGATTCTCCTAATATAATGTCTTATTAAGAAGTGTTGTTTGTTTACATACTCATACTTATTACTAAACTTATAGTTTGGTGCCCACCATGGGGAACAACCTCATACATAACATTTATTTCTGAAAAGTGTCCTTATAGGTTCCTGGCGTGTTTGTTTTAGCGTGACTAAAATATTTTCTAGCCCATCTACCAAATTCTCCAGTGCATTTGACGGCTGTTCCAGTGCATCTACCAAATTCTCTAGCACGTTTGATGATTGTTCCAGCACATCAACCTTTCAGTGTCACCAATTAGGAAATTTTTATTTTTGGCGCATAGACCTACTGTTTTAATGCTTTCATCAATTTATGTAGCGTATAGATCTGTTTTGGCGTGTTTAATAACTCTTTTAGTGCATCTAACCATTGTTGTAGTGCATCAGATTATTTTGCAGAATTGTTTTAAGATTCGAAGTCTAATAATTGTTTTATGTGTCTCAAGTACGAAATACGCTTTTCAAAGACATTTGCTAGAAAAAAAATACGTCGGTTGAGACAAAACTCATAAATTACTAATGATGTTTGCAGGGATTTAAGTTCATTTTATGTGTTTTTCCTTTGGTTAAAATAGTGCATCTAGATTAATTAAAGAAATAGTTTGAACCCCATGTTTTTCGTGATTCGAAAGAAATAGGCTTATGCTCTCCCCTTAACTGGGTGATCAAATTACTATACTTGCTACTTATGCTTTATTAAATCCTTTAAAAGGCCTACCATAGTGGGAAAAAGTACTTACCCTGCGGGAACAACCAAAGCCAGGTTTTCCATCCCACTCTAATCAAAAGTGAATTTGGGGAAACCCACAATTCAATAGAAGTGTGCAAGATAAACATTTCCAAAATCTTTGTTTTAAAGACTGTATCTTGAGGGAGCTTATCAATTGTCACTCTGAACAAATACCCTTTCTATGAACTTTAGAGTAGCATCCAAACTGTGTCAGTTTCTGAACACTTCTTATATCATAGTGCAAGGGGAGGGAAGAATCTACCCCCAAGACACTCACCATATAACTATCAAAGACCCTGGCCAAAAGTGAAGGATTTGACTTTGGCTAAGACTTGGAAAAGGCAAAAACACGAGTGCCCTCTAGGGGGTGACAAGGTTGTGTGAGCTGACATAGTTGCAAGTTGTGGGCTATGATATTTTAAGTGACCTATTTGAGATAGAAAAGGGCTTGATATGTTTGTCTTTGTGTCAAAACCTATGAAAATTGAAAGAATCAAACCATATTCTAGAACACTCACTACATGTTTAATGCGTAGAATCTAAAACAACTATTTACAATCTGGCTTTATTGTGTGAATTTTTTTTTCAAAGGTATCATCGAAATGGATCATCAAAATTTGAGATTTACAAGAAAAATACCCATTCATTGTCTTCACTGGTTACAAAATTACATCCTGGAACTACACATCTTATTGAGGAAAACTAGAACAAATAAACAAAACTATGAACATACTAACAATTTCCAGTTTAGTGTGTGTATAGTCTGTTTTAGCGCTCTTAACCACTGTTTTAGCGTGTACACCTACTGTTTCAGTGCATCTATCAACTAGTCATCAAATTCACAAGTATTTTAGTGTGTCTATAGTCTGTTTTAATGCATTTACCCTGTTTGACAGTGCATCCACAGTCTATTTTAGTGCATCTACCTTTTGTTATAGTGCATCCACTGAACAAGAAAACAAAGATCTATTTGAGACTAATATCATCAAAACTAGGATCTTTGTCAGAACAAAAACCTTTTCTCAGTCCAAGACAGTGCCCTAGACTTGAAAAAATAGAACTTACAAGTCAAAATTTATCAAATTGAACCAAGATCTTCCAACCTTAAGGTGTCTAAACTATCACACAAATTATGGATTATTACGTCGAGTTTCTTTATCAGGATTTTGTCATCCCACAATCAAGAAACAAAACAAAATAATCAGATTTTTAACTTAGTCTCATCAATAGAATTTATCATTCTATTTGACTTAAGTTAATATCCTTGACACCCAACCCAATGAAAAGATCAAAGTTTAGTGATAATAAAAAACACTTGTATGCCAATCTTGATGAGGTTACAAAGACAAAAACTTAGAGAAAAGGACATTGAAACACCAAACACCATGGCTGAAGAAAATCCTTGGAGGAGAATCCACCAAAATGACACAAATGAAATAACCCAAGAGGAAATCCAAACATCACACAAGATCCAAACTTCCATAAATTTATGGAAAAGGTCTTAGAACAAGATATGGAAAATTACCTTTTGATTCTAGCTGAATTAGGTGCAAAATGTCCAAAAAAAATTGATGTCAATTGATTAAAAGAAACACCTAGAATAACTGAAACTAAAACACAACACACACAAAACATAGATCAAGTGGTTTCCCTAACACATCAAATGTAAAACTTACAACAACTTCAAGATGTGAAAAAGGGAACCACGAAAAGGTACTCATTACAAGACATTTGTCCTTATCCTTTTGATCCAAGTGTGGACATGATACCTTTTCCTAGACATTGTGAATTCCCAAAATATGATAAGTACAATGGTAAGATAGATCCAATTGACCATGTGAGGGAATTCAAAACCATGAGTTTAGAATTTGCACAAGAGGAAACGTATCTAATGAGGCTATTTCAAAGGAGTTTAGGAGTTCAATGTATGAAATGGTTCTCTAAACTACAACCAGGGATTTGAACTTCTAATGAACTAGTCAACAGGTTTATCTCACAATTTTCCTTTAATATTCAACATGAGGTAACAATAAAAGACCTTTAAAAAGAAAGGTGATACATTCCTCTCATTTCTACAATGATTGCGAAGGTTGTTTGCTAGGTATCCTCATTCTATACCTAAAGAAGAAAAGATGGAATTATTCATTGAAAACCTAACTCAAGAAATGAGCTATAGGCTTGAACTACAATGTCCACCCACATTTGAGAAAGTGATTGAGAATGGACTCAAGATCGAAGAAGCTTTGGTCAAAATAGGGGTGATAAAGCATTACAATGAAGGATCAAACAATACAAGTTCCTCAAATCACTATGGCAACAATGACAAGCCAAAATTTTGGCAAAAGAATAAAAATACTCAAAACAATGATATTGCAAATGACACAAAATGTGAAACCAGTATTTAATTTGACAGCTACTACTGAAAAGACCAATCAAAATAGTGAACAAAACATCAAACAAAATGTCAATCAAAATAAAAATCCAAACAATGGATAATCCAAATTTCAATGATATCAAAAATCATCAAACCGACGATGATTCACACCATTGGGACAAACACTAGAATAAAAAATGAGAGAACTTATTGCAAATGGACTTATCACCTCACGTGAAGCAATATTTTTGGATCCAAAAGAAAAACCACCTTGGTGGAATGACACAGACTATTGTAACTTTCATAAAAACAAGGGACACAAGACAAATGACTATATGAAGTTAAAACATCTAGTCCAAGATTTGAATGATAACAAAAAGGTATTCATAGAAGGACATCAAACTAATAATGATCATACTACATTTAAAGATCCTTTACCAAATTATGAAAAGGGATAATCTTCTTATACAAACGGTAAAGGTAAAAGTGTCAACTACGTTTATGATGGCACAATATTTTGTATTTCTGCAGTTGAGAGTGATCTTGTCACTGAAAATCAAATTGATAACATTGGAAACAATGACATCATACCATTAGATCTAATATCAAACATAGACACATCCAACAATTAGGTCAATGTCATTAAAATCAAAGAGACACAAAATTCCCAACCAATCAATGTAACAACAAGGGGGAAATCAAAGGTAATATTGAAAGGAGTTGCATCTAAAACCATTACTCCCCATTCAAATCAATACAACATAGTTGAGAAATTACATAAAATACCTACATAGATATCGATATTAGAACTCCTTAAAATCTTGCCATCCCATAAGGAGGTTTTGGAACAAGCTATTGTGGCCACCACAGTACCCAATAACTTGGATGTCTATCAATTTCAAGCTATGGTGAGACATTTAACCATGCCTCATTTTCTATAATTTTTTGAACAATATGATGTATCACTTAATCATCCTCGTAACACTGCACTTCATATTGAAGTCTTAATCCCCAAACATTGTGTCAAATGTGTCATAACAGATGGTGGAGCTGGTTTAAACATTTGCACTTTAAAATTGATCTGTGCACTAGGTTATTCTGATAATGCTATTGATGCCCAAAGGAAAATGACAATAAAATCCTATGATGAAGAAGAGAGATCCTCTAAGGGATTGATCATGTTTCCTATTCAAGTAGGACCAATGGTGAATAATATAGCTTGCCAAGTGCTAAAAAAAGATTTAACATATAATATACTCTTGGGACGTCCATGCATTCATGAAATGCAAGCGGTACCTTCAACTTATTATCAGTGTTTAAAATTTCCAGCCAGTGGACAATAAGTAACTATATTAGCTGACTACAACAATCCCCAACATTGTAACATGCTTAAAAAAGCTCAAGACACTTTTGTGCCCCATAATAGAGAAGCAAGAACTTCTAGTTCATCTAACGGTGAAAAGAAACTAAACATTGTATCCAAATGGGTTGAGAAAAAGGATCAGTCAAAGGAGACAAGTGTTGTTGACTCCACTTTAGCAAACAATAAGGGTCATTTGAATTCTCTATCACAAGAATTTCAAGAAAAGATCCAGTTAACTGACAAAGGCATGGGAGAATATTCCATTAGGCAATCTTTATGTCTTTCATAGTTGCTGCCATCTCGAAGGTCATATGGAAAACCATCAACAATAACATGACAACCATCACAACCTACCACAATTCTAGATGAAAGATTTGTAAAATCAGGTACTTTAGAAGATGAAATAGAAGACAAGGTCATCCTCAATTGGCTATACAAAGATGAAGAAGCATCAACATCATCAAATATCAGCATAAACACAAATCAATATGGAAAAGGAAAAGCTATCTTAGATAAAATGGGGTATGAGGGACAAGGACCTCTTGGAAAAATAAAGGAAGGCATCATAGAACCCATTCAACCTCTCAAACTTTAGTCAAAAGATAAAACAGGACTAGGTTATACAAGGGAATCAAAAGAGGAAATGAATCAAAAAGTTGTTGAAAGAATCCTTCAAATGAGAGATGGTTCTGAAACAGATTCCAATGAGTATGGATGGGATCTTTACTCTAACATATCATACATAGATATACAAATTGAAATCATAAAAGAGTATGCACCCACACACAAGGAGGGACAAAGCTTGGGGACTAGATCACTTGTATTTGAATCACAAAATATTGATGACTCAAGAGAGGATGGACAAACATCGAGTGAGCTAGATGACTTGGAGGAAATTAATATCATAGACCTCGACATCCCTATTGACAACCCTGACACCATAGCTATTTGAACCCTCACTGCTATTGACCAAATTCAATTGGATGACTTTTTACCCTTAATACGTCCGGAACTTATCGACTGGGAACCAAGTAAACCTATCAATGTACCCATCTTTACGAATGATGATGCTATTGTAAATTTTCTTTGTTGTGATGACCCTGACATAAGTTCTAATCATAAATCTCATAAAGACACATTTAGTCATGAGGGTGTCAAATCTTCCAGTTGCAAAATTGAAAGTAGGAACAATGGATCTAATGGTGAAAAGCATTCAATGGCAGCATTAGATCTAGAAAAAGTAAAAATAAAGAACACATCTTACGGTGAAAACCTCTCTGAGGCATTGAAAGATGGGAGATTTGACACCCTTCCAGAGCACTATCATGAATGATCATCAATACTATTGGAGCCTACATAGTCTATAAATATTGGTACAGTAGAAAAAGAAAAGACTTTACATCTGGCAACATCCATGACCAAATAAGAAAAGCCAAAAAAATTCGAGTTCTTTGAGGACAGAAGCATTAAATTTTCTTGGTCATACTATGATATGCCAAGTTTAGATCCAAATCTTTTAATGCATCATTTATCTCTACCATTTGGAATTAAACCTGTGAAACAAAAACTAAGTAAGATGCATCCACATATTGCCTTCATGGTAAAGGCTGAGCTGAAAAAGTTGTTAGATGCAAGATTCATCAGATCTATCGATTATCCCAAGTGGATATCAAATATTTTCCTTGTATCTAAACCAGACAATAGTATTAGAATATGCACAGATTTCAAAGATCTAAATAAGGCATGTCCCAAGGATGATTTTCCCTTACCAAATATTGACATCATTGTGGAATTAACAATGGGACATGCCATGTTATCAATAATGAATGGTTTTTCAGGCTACAACCAAATCAAGATAGCACTCGATGATCAGGAGAAAACAACATTCACTTGTCCATGGGGAACCGTTTGTTGGAATTTCATGCCCTTTGGCTTGAAAATTGTAGGGGCCACATATCAACGAGCAATGACCACCATCTTCCATGACATGATGCATACCTTCATGGAGGATTATATAGATGATATCTTAGTAAATTCATATACCAAAGAAGGGCATCAAAAGATCCTAGACAAAATCTTTACAAGGATGGAGAAATTCCAAGTCAGATTAAATCCTAAGAAGTGTTTCTTTGGGGTTACATTAGCAAAACTCCTAGGATATATAGTGTTAGAGAAGGGTATCGAAGTGGATCCTTCCAAGGTCAAGGCTATAATGGAAATGCCACCACCAAAGAATATCATTCAACTAAGGTCTCTACAAGGTAGGTTACAATAAATTAGGAGATGTATCCCCCAATTAGTAGACAAAATTCATCTATTCAATCACTTGCTACATAAGAATGTCTTGTTCAAATGGGATCAAGGGTGTGAAAAAACTTTTAATCAAATAAAAAATATCTGGTGTCACCACCAATACTCATGCCACCTACAGAAGAGATACCATTGATACTATACATTGCAACAATAGACATTTCTTTAGGAGCGCTATTAGCACAGGAAGATCTTGAAGGAAAGGAACAAGTTGTTTACTATATCATTAGGACTCTGAATGGCTATGAGATAAATTACACCTTAATCGAGAAAGCTTGTTTTGCAGTGGTATTTTCTACCCAATAGTTGTGGCATTACATGTTGACTCACACAGTTAGGCTAGTAGAAAATATTGATCCATTGAAATATCTACTCACCAAGGCTGCTTTAACAAGGAGACTAGCCAAGTGGGTCATGATGTTAAGTGAATTTGATATCCAGTATGTGGATAGGAGAGCAATCAAAGGTCAAGTGATTGTCGATCAGTTAGCGGAAGCTCCATTAACCAATGATCATCCTATGAAAATTGAGTTTCTTGATGTAGACATTCTTATTGTGACAACACAATAATGGAGGCTTTATTTTGGTGGGTCATACACACAACAGAGGTCTAGTGCAAGAATTTTGTTTGTTACACCTCAAGGACACACCATCCCAAGATCTTAGAGACTAATGCTTCCATGTAAAAATAATTTAGTTGAGTATGAGGCACTAATCATTGGCATCAAGGTAGCAATTGAATGGAAGATCACATAACTATGGAGATTCACAATTAGTCATTTATCAAGTAAATGATGAATATCAGATGAAAGATGAGAAATTAATTCCATACAAGAAGTTGATTGATGATCTCAAAAATTAATTTTTGGATATCAAATTTGAGCAAATTCCAAGGGAAGAAAAAGAATTTGTGGATGTTATGGCGACAATTGCTTCTCTCTTGCATTTTCCAAAAAAATGTGGTTGTTATGAGTTTATGGTGAACAAGTGTCTAACCCTATCTATGATAATCCTAAATCTCAAACCATGTTACATTTAGATGATATTGAATCCTCAATCTATGGAAATACCTATGCTTACCTAAAAGACAATATCCTTCCTCCCGATCTTTACAGAAACCAAAAATGCAACTTCATCTGTCAATCCACCCGACATACCTTAATTTTTGATGTACTTTACCATTGAGGTCTAGATGGTACTCTTCTTCGGTGTCTAGAAAATAATGAATCTGAGACAACCTTACGTGAGGTTCATGAAGGTATTGTGGAACTCATTCAAGTGGGATAACTCTAGTAAGAAAATTCTCTATTTGGGGTATTATTGGCCAGATATGGAGGAGTTTATTAGTTTGTTAAGAAGTGTCAGAAGTGTCACATCCATAGTAACCTAATCCACACACCAGCACAAGAATTTCAACCATTTACTTCAACATGGCCCTTTTGTCAGTGGGGACTAGACCTAGTAGGGAAAATTAATCCGTCTTCATCCAATGGACACAAGTTCATAATCAGAACAACAAAATAATTTACAATGTGGATAGAAGCAGTTCCTTTAACAACAATCACTAGAAAGCATATTTTTTCTTTCATATTGAATTACCTCATCTGTCGATATGGCATACCCCAGTCCATCATCACAGACAATGGTAGGCCTTTCAAAAATCAGTATGTCCAAGAACTATGTGAGAGGTTTCACATTTAACATCATTTTTCAACACCATACTATCCTAAAGGAAATGGCCAAGCAGAGGCCTCCAACAAAACAATTCTAAAAATTCTAAAGAAAACGGTCAATTATGTTGGACATGATCGGCATAGTCAACTGAATCCTACTTTGTGGGCATATCGAACTAGCATCAAAACACCTACAAGAGCTACACCATATTCCTTGGTATATGGATCAGAGGCCATACTACCCATTGAGATTGAGATTCCATCACTCTGTGTGTCACTCAAGGGAATTATTTTAGATGAGGATTATAGAGTGTCTACACTTCAAGAATTGGAACTATTGGATGAACATCATCAACAAGTTTTCAATCATTTGAAGTCATACCAACAAAGAATGTCCAGGAGCTACAATCATAGGGTAAAGCCTAGAGTCTTTCAAGTTGGTGATTTGGTCCTAAAGGAAAACCCTAGGAATGAATAGGATAGAGAAAAGAAAGGGAAATTTGAATCTAACTGGCTAGGTCCTTTTTTTGTCATATTAGTCTATGGATCTGGGGCCTATCAACTGTCCACACCTCAAGGGGATATGTTCAACGAACCTATCAACAATATCTATCTCAAAAATTTCTACACCTGAATCACCTAGTGTGTGATTCAAGTCTTGGAAAAATGGTTGCCTTGATGAAAACCTGGCAAACAAGCGTCTTAGTGACAGTAAAATACAAAAAAAAATTGAAAAAAAGAAAAATACAAAAAAAAATCATAAAGTTTGGAAAAGTGCAATAAAAACATGTGGTGAAATCCTGGAAATAGGCGCTACTTGTGGTTTAAACCAATATTTCCATCTATTAGAGACGTGTCATGATCATTTTCTTTCGCCATCATCTACATTTAATATCATATCATAATAAATGTAGTCATGTCTCACCCTAGCTTGGGGGAAAAATCCTGAACTCATTGGGGGCAATAAACTTGAGCTTAAACAAATAGACAAATAATAGTAGGAAAACACAGTGATCACAGTGGAACCCATCATTGAACATACATAAAACATCAAAACACTTCAGGAAATCAACCATCCACATCAACATAACTGAAATCAAAACCAAATCAAGAAAACTATAGATGGATGATACTCTTTTGAAAAATGACTTTATTGCTATATGCTTGAATGTTCAAAATGTTGTACTTTGATTATTGTTATCATTTCTTTGGAGAAACTCAATGATGTATTAAACTAGAGAAGCTAGGAAGGAGAATGATATTTTCATTATCTGTTGTCTATGAATTAATTATTTATTGTGTGAATTGTTGCGAGACGTACTCTACAAAGTATCACTGATGGCATTCCAAATTCACATAGTGTAATGATTAAATCTTGTTTGTTTATGTAAGAAATGCTTAGGTCATCTTGGTTTAATTATACCAAGATGCTTGTGTTCACTTGCAATATCAAAAATCATGAAAGTAGTACTTAGGTCATCATGGTCTAACTCATACCATTGATGCTTGTACTCACTTTGAATATTTTAAAGGCTCAATGATGATAAAAAGCATGATAAACAGAGTGTTAAGGTGATTTTTTTTGCATATGCACATTTGCATGATTACATTAGGTTTCATCCATTATAGTTTTGCATTGCAGAGTATTTTATTCCAAAGACAGGTGAAAAATTCATAAAGGTTGTTAATTTCCTTATTAAAAGATTGAGTATCTTGACATTAAGAAAAACATCATCATTATCAAATAATTGCATAATCATTTCATTTGAAAAATATTATAATAGCATCATCATTATTATTTCATCATTCATACATTCCATCATATATTTTGCATCATATCATAATTATCAAATCATCACATCATAAAATAGCATGAGAAAAACTATCAAAAATAAATTTCTATGTAGTGGTATATTCATTCATCTATTTATCATATCATCATTCCATACATCAAAAGAAATATTATTATGATCATCATTCATTCATCCATTTATCATATCACATATCTGGATCATTAAAACATCACATTTATAAACATTCATTGGTTACATCATCATGTAATTTAGATATACACATCATCATACATCTATCGATCCATGTAAAATGACTACATACATCATGCATCCATACATCATTATGATTCATATAATCACATTGTAACATCATAAATAGAACATTAAATCATCATAGCATATCACATGATCATTAAGTACGTCCATAAAACATCATATAGATCATCACATAACATATAGAAAGTGGAAATTAAATGCATCCATCATAAATCCATATAGAATGCACATAGATCAATCAATCCACTGCATATCATATAGAACTCAAAATTATAAATGTCAAGTATACAATGATGTCTGAAATAAAATAGATACAACATCAAAAATGGTTGTGAATCAAAAACTAGAGTATACAACATGTCTCAAAAATATGAAGGATCACCTCATCAAACTATGACCTGCTACCTCCAAATGGTGCAGGCATCTTTGGGCTAGTAGCTCCCCCACCAAACGTACTAGGATCTCTTCGATCTATTTGTGGAGGCTGAGTCACACCCTCGCTAACAGTCCTGGTATGGGTCCTACCTGATCTAGACTATGTGTAACTGACTCTCTACTTAGAAGGGACTACATCATGGTATCGAACTCTATAGAACTATGCATCTCTACCCACATAGAGTATCTCTCGCATATAATCACCCATGGTGGTCCCATCTGCTAACCTCTATAGTCTATCAATGATGGCCTATGCTTTCTCGGCAACCTATCAAGTTGCATCACACTCTACTATCAAAGTGGAAATCTATGTTTGTGCAACTTCCAAGTGTCCCTATACCTATGCAAGAGTATGTGCCTGGGCCTACATCTGAGTATGAGTCTATGCCAACAAACCTTGAGCCTGTAACAACTGCCCCTGTATAGTCTGTACCTACACCTGTAAGCTCGTAATATATGTTTGTTAATGCTAAGATGGTACCCCTATATGAAAATGATGCTCTGAAGGTGCTACTAGTGATTGCCTCTTACGAGGCACCATAAAATCTCGCACATCAACATTACCACCCGACTCACCACCACTCTCATCATCTCCATCACTATCCTCTCCCTCCTCCTCCTCACTATCATCTCCCTCATCATCATCACCACCTCCTCCATCACCAAATCCTCCCTCATCACCACCACCATTACCATCTCCCTCCTTGTCATCATTGTCCTCCTCCTCCAAGGGTAAGGGCACTGGCTCATTCAAAAAAGTAATCCGTGGAAAGAGATGTAAAAATAGGTACTCTGCATAATCTATTGTAATAGGTGCCTCTGTAATATCCCAAAATATAGGTTGTAGATCCTGGTACTCTTGAATTGCAATATCATATGAGAGGTAGGGTTCCCAATCCGCAGCATCTATCTGTCGGTGACCATAATGATCAACACCCTAGGGCATGCCTTGTACAATACCATACTGTCAGAGAACCTTCCTAAGAAAAGGTCTCTCCAACACCCAATGAGTCTAACCAATCAATATCATTGAATGACAAAGATACGACATCTGAAAATCATCATCATCCCAATGCTCATAGTCTAGATATGGCTACCACATGAGAGTCTCTACATCATATAACACCCTCCTCAAATCCTCTAACTTGCCCAATCTGGGCT
Source organism: Sequoiadendron giganteum (assembly GCA_007115665.2). Lineage (NCBI taxonomy): Eukaryota > Viridiplantae > Streptophyta > Pinopsida > Cupressales > Cupressaceae > Sequoiadendron > Sequoiadendron giganteum. Next base: position 679,082,639 of record CM021104.1, on the reverse strand, counting down.
GAGTAAGGTGACCTGTGTAAATATGAACATATAGCCTCATGGCTAGCCTTTGTCTCACCATCATTGGATGGGTAATAGCTATGTGTTCCCACGCCCACACCTATAATAATGTAACACCCGCCGACAAACTGCAACCTCAGAGGTAAACAACTAAATTTAAATCATGATAAAGATGGGAAAGCATACACATGCCCCATGCATAGGTGGTGCCATGCACAATCATACTCTCTAAAGCACATCGCCAACCAACGAAAAGTCCCTTTGACCTGCGATCAGGACAAAGGAACCCTCCAATAAAACCAACAAGTACTAAAGGAAAAGTGGCATAGGCATCCACCATCTTGTGCCATCAAATCTCATATCCACAAATATGATCATCCTGAAAAACTTTGCGAAGAGCATCAATCCCACCCTACTCTGTAGAATCATAAATCACCAGATCACCGACAACATGAATCCTCAAAATCTATCATACATCCTCAAGAGTGATGGTCATCTCACCTGTAGGAAGGTGGAAAGTATTATTCTCACTATGCCACCTCTCTGCTAAAGCTATCAAGAGACCCTGATTAATCCTAATTTGGGGCATATACAGAAGAGATGCCAAACCACAATGTGTAATCACAACAGTCTTAGGTTGTGCTAGCTATGGTATCAAATCAAATGTCCTAGTTAATCTCTCATGAACCTGGAGGTTCGTCAATGCCTCCTATCATCACAAAAATGTTGCATAAATCTATGTCAATTCATCAAACATCAATCATCCTATCAAATCAAAATAGCTCTAGTGAGACTTTGATCAAGTCTCGTGAGAAAACATCATATCAACCTCATCTATCATTAGGTTAATCATCAATCTTATAAATTGTATCTCGTCTATCATGAGGTCAATCATCAATCTTATAAATTGTATCTCGCTTATCATGAGGTTAATCATCAATCTTATAAATTGTATCTCACCTATCGTGAGGTCAATTAATCATCAAACCTCCCCTACCATGAGGTATATCAATGAAAATATAATTATTCCTTGCCTATCATGAGGTTAATTATGATCAATCAATCATCAACCTCGCCTATCATGAGGTTAAACATATCAAACCAATGGCTGCCACGATCGACAATCGATAAAATCAAGGACAAAATTGATCAAAATACATCATTCTGACTTGGATGCACCATAACATTCAACATGCTATTTTAGTTGGTCAATGCACTAAAATAGGTAGTCAAAGCGCTATAACATTCAACATACCATTTTAATCGGTCAACGCACTAAAACAGGTGGTCGATGCACAATATTAGCCTATGCACTATTTTATTCTACCAATGCGCTAGAGAATCTAACCTAAGTGCTAAACCATTTGATGCTCTATTTTAGCCTACAGACGTGCTAAATTATCCTATCCAAGTGTTAAAACTAGCCATGCACTATTTCATCTTACAGACATGCTAAAATATCTCACTTACATGCTATTCTAAGTGATGCACTAAAACAGTACATTTATGTGCCACTTTAGGCCTCTAATGTACTAGAAGATTTTGAAAAATAAATAGACAAAAAAATGCACGAAATTCAAAATACACAAACAATGAGGAAGTTCATGGGTACGTACCAAAGGTCTGTAGGTTGTTGGGCGGTTGTGTCGACGCACACACTCGAAATGGTGAGTGTGGTAAGGAATTGGCATCTTGATCTAAATTGCTCAAAATCTTCTCTCTCAAAATTTTCAAAACTCAATTGCACAAATAAATTCAAATTACCTCCTATTTAGATTTTTAAGAGTGATTAAGAGGGATTTTCATGGGATTTATTTAATTTATTTACTGGAGGATTAATTCAACTTCATCACAGGGGAATTTTTGCTATTATTTGTCAAGCGGTAAATTATTTCATCATCAATACATCATCAAATTCATCAGAAAATCATGAAAAAACATTAAAAAAAATTAAAAATCATTAATTTATCTCTCGAGAGGGCATATATTCATCATCACAGTAAAACCAACATCTGGGACATATCTGAAAATTTTTCGTCGATACTAGCAGCAGCAGAAAAATTTTCTTTGAAGCAATACGTAAACACATCACTTCAAAGAGGGGAAAAATGTATACACCTAAAAATGGTCTGGATAATCTAATTAATTGAATATGATTTATTTGATTAATTAACCTTTATTTATTCTACTACTAAATAAATTTAGAAATATTTATTTGTTATAGTTCACTTTTAATTCTTCTATTAATTATCTTAATCACATCATCCCATCTAAATTAAATAAACAAGTTTCCAACTTTGTTTTATTTAATTATCATATTTATTCCATATTTATTTAATATAAATAGAATTCTATAGTTTGTTTTATTAAATTAAATATCTTCTTTGCCTAAATTGAATAGATCCAAATATTCAATTGAAATATATTCTACAACTATTTCCTCTTTTCACTCAAAAGTTGCACCTACCAAATTAGATATGAATGTCTAATTTAACTAACTCAACCTTCATGGGAAAATTTGGAGACAAATTGAAGACAAATTTGCAAGCAACTCCTCAATCTATCTTCCATGTATTTTTCCTATCCTCTGGCTGAATGTTTTTGTGGGGAGGAACAAACTCCATAATCAGCTCCAAATCCTTCATCCTTCACACTTGAATCTTCATGATCGAATCCAGACCTCTTCTTTGTTTCCCCTTCACAAATCTGTTGTCGGGAATCAATAAATACAACCTTTCTCCACAGGAAAAAAGGATCCCAATTTTGTGCACTATTACTCTACAGAAATAGCATTTGAGCAATAGCAATAGCAAAAAAATTTAGAGTAGCAATCATAATCATGGCTTTTCATTTAGCTACATCTTAGTTTGTTGTAGTTTCTTTTATCATTTTCATGTCAAGATAGTTTACAGTAGCATCAATATCATTCAACCATCATCATTTAGGATTAGATTACTGCATTTAGTAGCATCTCATTCTCTAGATTGGAATTTTAACAATCACAATGCTTACCAAATCTGAGAGCCCTATGATTTAATAAATATTTAGAGATAGAGAGAAATATGACGCTTTTAAGAGTTTTCTTGTTTTAATTAGATTAATATTGATTGATTCCCTTAATATAATGTCTTATTAAGAAGTTTTGTTTGTTTACATACTTATACTTATTACTACACTTACACATGGTAATTTAATTTTTTTATTATATTTAAAGTCAATTACAAATTATACAAGTTGTGAATAACTTTAATTAAATTTAAAATTGAATATGAATATATATATAAGCTCATACATGTTAAATTCTTTTTCTTTTATAGCATGAGACACATCTTGTAGTTGAGCATGTACAAACAAGTCCTGGAGTAGAGAGTGCACAACCTCAGATTGTGGTACAATTTAAATATGATAAATTATAAATTAAATTGAATTAAATCATTTTTAATTGTAGACTTACACTAATTTCAACTTTCTTTGTCTTGTATATGTAGATTGATTCAGAGAATTTAGAGATTGGTCCAGGTGCACCAGAGCATCCAGATCCAGATATGATGGTAATTTAATTTTATGATGAATTATAAATTAAATTGTCATTAAATCATTTTCCATCATCTTACATCTGATTTCATCTTTCTCTTGTACAGAGTGTTTCAAGTCATCCACGTAGTCTACATGGTGTGAATAGGTCTCTTGATTATAGAGACGGTACATGACCTAAACATGATTTTATGGGTTATATTTGATTATTTCATGGACTACATATTTGGTTACTCATGTACCATGTTGGACTTTATTTCATGGGTTGTACTCTGATGGAATTTATTTCATGCACTTAATATATTGGTTTCATGCACTTAATATATTGTAAATGATGGTCTTCATTATTGTCAATTTTAATTTACACATGTACATTTATTTATTTATGTTCATGGTCAAGACATTAGTATAGGACATTAATGTGAAATTAAATATAAATATGAAATTAAAGTTGAAATTAATAGGAAATTTTAATATTTGTACTTTACAAATTTAGTGATCCATAAATGATATACATGATATGTAGATTCAATAATTAGTCAATGAACTTATTCAATTCACGTCCTAATGGGATGTCTTAAGGGGTTCTGATAGGATGTATTAAGGGGTCCTAATAGGATGTCTTAAGGGGTTGTAATACATAGGTTACATCTAATAAAATAAGAAAAAAAATCGTAATCTACAAACAAAAGCAATCCATTAATATTCCACAAAGGATGAAATTTTAAGAAATAAACAATACCATACAAGATTAGAGAACAAAAGAATTAATAAACTCTATAAACGAGACATAATGTATAGGTTGTCTTAATGGGATGCCTTAAGGGTTCCTAATACAACGTCTTAACTATATCAAAGAAGAATATAATATAGGACAATCAATGTGGTCTACATGATGTAGAATTTCCTTAAAAACTAAAAGATATACTATTACATTGACCATTTCATTGGATTTTAATCAAGCATGTTTATGTTCATGGACATCTAGTTCAATAATATGTCCATAGAGATAGGGTAGTAGATATTTCTCGCTTGGTACTAATTATTTATCCCTTCTTTCTATGATGAATAGTTCTCTAGATTTATCCTAACAATTAAATGATGAAATGAAACACCTAAAAATATGTTTAAAAATCTTCCATAACAAAACTTTATCTAAGTGAACATTTGTTATGGCAATTCATAAGTTCAATGCATTTGTATTAACAATGTCCCCAAATAGATCAATTTAGATACCCTTATCAAGTAGAGTTTGTGGTACTTTATAATTTAATTTGTTATATTCCTAGGTTTTCAAAGTGTCCAAGAAAAGGATAAATTATTGAAAGCATATTCCAAAATAAAATGAGAGAAATTGAGCAACATCATTATAAAGTACACAAAAAACATACTAAGAATAAAAAATCTTTTAAGGTTCATCTCCTAGGCTTTAGGTCCCATGATTTATGGTTTATGGTTTTTAGGGTTCATGAGGTGCTTAGAATAACAAATCTATATGGGTTAATGGTTTAGGGTTCATCTCCTAGTATTTAGGTCCTATGGGTTATGGTTTAGGGTTTTTAGGGTTCATGAGATGCTTAGAATAAAAAATCTATATGGGTTAATGGTTTAGGGTTCATCTCCTAGGATGTAGGTCCCATGGTTTATGGTTTAGGCTTTCTAGGTTTCATGAGATGCTTAGAATAACAAATCTATATGGGTTAAAGGTTTAAGGTTCACCTCCCAGGATTTAGGTCCTATGGTTTATGGTTTATGGTTTCTAGAGTTCATGAGATGCTTAGAATAATAAATCTATAGGGTTTAATGGTTTAGGGTTCATCTCCTAGGCTTTAGGTCCCATGGTTTATGGTTTAGGGTTTCCAGGGTTCATGAGATTCTTAGAATAAAAAATCTATATGGGTTAATGGTTCAACGTTCATCTCCTAGGCTTTAGGTCCCATGGTTTATGGTTTCTAGGGTTCATGAGATGCTTAGAATAAAAAATCTATATGGGTTAATTCTTTAAGTTTCATCTCCTAGGCTTTAGGTCCTATGGTTTATGGTTTAGGCTTTCTAGGGTTCATGAGATGCTTAGAATAAAAAATCTATATGGGTTAATGGTTTAGGGTTCATCTCCTAAGCTTTAGGTCCTATGGTTTATGGTTTAGGGTTTCTAGGGTTCATGATATGCTTAATCCCTTTAAGTCATTCTCTCAACTCCCCTTAATCCACCCTCTTACATCCCTTTAAGTCATTCTCTCAACTCCCCTTAATCCACACTCTTACATCCCTTTAAGTCATTCTCTCAACTCCCCTTAATCCACCCTCTTACATCCCTTTAAGTCATTCTATAAACTCCCTTTAATCCACCCTCTTACATCCCCTTAATCCACAATGTTTAAAAAATTTGTCTATGACATCTCAAGAACATCTCAAACTTGTACCAAGAATGTAGTAGGTCTTCATGACACCTGATATCAAAAAGGTAGAAGCAATATCAATGAAATCGTCAAAACGTACATGTTTTAATTTATATAAAACTATGTATTTGTACACAACTCAAGTACCTAAATTTAAAAGTATTCCACGCATGTGTAGGTTGAATCTGCATCCTATCCTTTTTGTTTAAAATTATGAGATCAATGCGATGATGGCTTAAGGATATAAAAAAGGATTATAATAAATCAATTTTAACTATTAATGTGCAAGCAATATCAATATATAATCAAAACATGTATTTAAATATAATTTAACTAACAATTACATGTTTTTACCAAGTATTCCATGGTGTCTATGTTGAATCTACATGGACTCTCCTTTTTGTGATGATGGCTTAAGGATCTATAAAAGGACAATTCAAATCAATTTTAACTAATAACACACTTGACCAATATCAAAACATGTATGTAATCTATTTAAAAGGACAATATAAAACTAAAATTATATTTACCTATATTTACTTATTCCATTCTACCATCTGCATCATCTCTTTTGTATAATGCATTTATGATTGTCTCATGCTCTTCCATAGAAATTGTCCATAGCACTTTATTTGTAGATCTTCCACGATACCGATCTAGTTTTATATTTATTGCCACCACCAAATGTGAATAGTGTATAATTTTTTTATGTGTTTCATAATCTTCAAATGCAGGTAGACCATTCTTCATTATCAGGTATTTTAGTCACCAAGTTGCAACAACCACCATCGATCCTATTGGATAACATGAAAACCATCATCAAATAAGTTCTCAAAATTTTCTTAAGGGGATCAAAGACTTGTTCCAAAAATTTGCTTAAGGGGATCAAAAACTTGTTATCAAAATTTTCTTAAGGGGGTGTCTTAAGGGGATCATTGTACCTATTGGATAATGATAGCCATCATCATCTTGTTGAGGTGCTATTAACTTATGTTTAGTCTCCACACAATGATCCAACCAATATTTTGTTTCCTCTTCATTCCCCTTAGGTGCAACAACGACAGACACATGTCCTGCAAACAAAATTTGATTTAATAACTTGCGTGTATCCATATAAATAATTTAGTATTACAAAATAGCTTAATAAAGTGAAATAAAATAAAATAAATTGAATTAAATTACCTTCTTGTATATGTTCTGAAACACGGTTATATTCTTCAATTGCAAACACTTGATCATTTTCTTCAATAGTTCTTTCATATTGATTGTGTGCTTGTGCAGGAATCAATGATCTTTGCTCCCACTCTTCAACACATTCTATATTTTCACCTATATTTTCACATGCTTCCCAATCTCCTAAGATACAAAACTAGCAAAAAAATGCAATCTCCCTTGTCTAGATAGTTCATGTGCTTGTTGTCGAACTCCTAAATGAATTCCATTTAGTAGATCTAGTGATTGTCTCATAGTCAACTCTAGGTAGAATTTTCTCTTCTTCAACCAACCAAAAAAATCGATGAACTGTAGAGTACTCACTCAAACTAGGTGCAAATAATCTTGTATTGCAGCAATCCACAATCCCACATGCATCTTTGAATTTTACTGCATCATCGAATTTCAATTGTTCTCTAGCAAGAATTCTTTCGATAAATGCACCAGCTCCATCATGTTCTCCTTTACCATACCCAACTTCAAAAAAACTCCATATATGTTGGACATTAAGTTCCCTGTGAACCCTACTTAACCAATAGAACATTTGAGCATTCTTGAACTGCCCCATACAATCACCTGACCATATAACGTGCTTTGTCATCTGGACTCCTCTCTCTCTTAAATTTCTATAAAATATATTGAAACAATATTAAACAAACTCTGACGAGTGTAGCCGGTTGTCAATCAAATAAAAATGATACTCCCTCAAAAAATTTATATCATTCTCTGTGCTATCATTTGAATGTCTATAAACAATATGGACAAAAATAGCTACTTGCAATGAATTATAATACTACGACTGAATTTCCTCTTGCGGAGCCAAAGTATATTTTTTCACAAAATCAACCACTGAAAGTATAGTACCAATTGGAAATGTGTTTCTACATGTGCGAAATTGGCCATCAAGCCATTGAGCATGTTGAAATTTCATGACATATTTTGGTACAATCTTATTCTTAAATTCTAATATGAATGCATGCTCACTAGCTTTTTCTGTAACTAAATCACAATGCTTTCCAATATTTCCATCTTTTAGAGAATAGTCAACATTCTTAAATCTTTTAACACCCACTAATTTTTTAACAAAATCAATATCAACACTTTCATGCATGCAAACACCTAAGAATAAAATATTTCCACAACTAGCGCATTGTCCAGAAATACAAGAACTTAAATAAAATATTTTTTTGGATCTTTCACAAAACAAAATTGATATAAAATCCCTTATTATTTCAGGTGGCATATTAATACCACATTCCTGTATAATCATGTTAGTATGCAAAGTACAACGTATATATCAAAAAACATCAAAAAAATAATGAAATTGATCATGTGTTTTACAACAACAAGATATTGCTTGCTTATTAATTTTGACATACCATTACATTTTTCAAAATACCTTTGACTTATTTTAATATTACTAGGTAACACTAAATCACCATAAAATTTTCTATAAAATTCAGTTTGTGTTGTATCTAATAGGTGTTTTGGATGACGATCACAAACTTTGGACCCCACCCTTAATTTTAAAACATCTCTAGTATTAGATAATACCCTAGTATTATCATGCCAATATTTTTCAATCAAATATTTAATTTCAACATTCAATTTCATATCAGACCTCAAGAGTCGACCACTGAAACTCCAACATTGGTTGATAGGATCATTTTCTATACTTTCTCTTCTTTTGGCCACTCTTAGTAATGTTTTAGGATGTATTTTTAAAACTTCACTAATACTGCTTACCATTCTTTTATTCAAAGTTGCTTTATTAACTATAGCAGTTGTTATAGCTCTTATTGTTGCATTCTTATCTTTAGATCTACTATTTTTTCCAATAGACTGAATGGCACTAGCAATAGAAGACATAACATGTTTTACTAATTGATCTTTTTTCTTTGTTTAACAAAAATGTCTAACTTTTTCATTACTTTTATCATTTTTCGCATTCTCATTAATTGCATCATTAGTTGACATTGAACTGAAAGTTTTTTACGATAAAAAATTGATTGTATAATCTATCAACATGTGTTCTTATTTGTCTCCAAGAAATCTTACCAAGAAGATTATCCAAAACATCACTTTCAATTTAAAAAATATATATATTCAAAACTATTTTAATTTTCATCTTCATTTTCGTTTTCATTTTCATTTTCATTTCATTCTCCTCTTAATTTTCATTTTCATTTTCATCTTCATTTTCATTTTCATTTCAATAACAAAACAATTTTCATTTTCATTTTCATTAAGAGGATTTTCATTTTAATTTTCAACAAAAAAACGGTTTTCATTTTCATTTTCATTTTAACCAACAATTTGACTCAAATCTTGAACTCTACGAATATTATCAATGTCAACATTGTGATATCCAATATTTTCTAAATCTCTAATAAACACCATTTCCATGAGGCTCAAAGGTGGATTTGAATACATACCTATACTTGTGCCTATTGAAACCATCTCCATAGCATTGGAAGGGATATTTGAAGACATACCAAGAGTAGTTTGTATATTCGTATTAGTTTCCACATTCACGTCTTGCAAGTTTGCATCGTCTACATCCATGGTCTCCTAAATTTTTTTATCTTCAATAGTTGTGGAATTGGATGCTTCACCATCATTCATTGATCGAAATCTCATTCTTCTTTCTCTTTGTCTTTTTTTCTCCTTCTCTCTCTTTGCTTGAATTTATTCAAGGGTCAATACCTTCCTATCTTTCCTCTTATTCCAACATTGTGATCCCATGATTGAATTTTTTTGAAGTATACACAAATGAATGTCAAAAACTTGAAAGTATTCCTTGTTTGTTCCTCCTTCAAACAAGTAGCAATTGTTCACAAAATTACTCTTCCTCCTTCAAACAAGTAGCAATTCAAAAAAATTCATCTTCCTCCTTCAAACAAGTAGCAATTAAACTAAATTCCTCTTCCTCCTTCAAACAAGTAGCAATTGCACAAAATTTCTCTTCCTCCTTCAAACAAGTAGATCAATCAAACAAAATTTCTCATCCTCCTTTGAAAACAAATAGGAACTCAAAAAAAATTCTCTTCCTCCTTCAAACAAATAACAAATAAATAAATTTCCTACATTTCTCCTTTGAAAACAAATAGCAAATGCACAAAATTTATCTTCCTCCTTCAAACAAGTAGCTCAATTAAACAAAAAAATTCATCCTCCTTTGAAAGAAAATACGAATATAAAAAAAAATATCTTCCTCCTTTGAAAAAAAATAGCAATTCAACAAAAAAAATTTCCTCCTTCAAACATGTATCAATTAAATAAAATTCATCTTCCTACTTTGAAAACAAGTAGCAATTCAACAAAATTCTTTTGTCACCACATCCCAATGATGCCTCCATTCAAAATTGAAAAAAAACCCAACTTGAAGAGCTTCAACAAGACAAAAGGTGATAGAAAATAGGGAATATGTCGTAGTCGGTCATACAAAATGATTCTTAGACCCGAGATTCCCCTTTTTGACAGTAAAATAAAAAATAATGGTAATCAGGATCTCAAGTTAATAAATGGGATCTCGTTCCATTTTCAATAGGTGAATTGGAAATGAGATCTCATTTTTTAAAATTTGAAATGTAGGTAAGGATTTTTCTTTCTTGACAGGTTCAGGAAAAGGTTTGGGGAACCAAACCAAGGCCTTGGACCTAGTTTGACCTACAAGTTGAAGGTCCTAAAAATGTCATAAAAAATATTGACTTTGGGCATACGTCTGAAGGCTTTTTATGCAGATTTTTTTGACGAAATTAAAACCCATTATAAATTACATAGTTTAGATTCCAAATATGTATTTTTTTAAAAAATTGGATTATTTTTTAATTTTTCATTTAATTTCTAATTAAGCAGGTCCATAAACTTGAATTATTAGGGATTTTTAGTATTTTAATAACTTTTTGTCAACATGACATTTTCACCAACAGATTGCATGAAAGCATAATTTAGAAAATTATTTTCAATTTTTTTAAAATATTAAAAATCATAAGTTTAGGTCATCTTATGCGTGACATACACGACGATTTTTTAAAACACCAAATATGGCCGGTAAAAAATTAACAAAAAAAATATTCAATAAAAAATTACAAAAAAATATGGAAAGCATGCTTCAATGAGTTAAAAATATTTTCCCAAAAGGATTTAGAAAAATATGATTATTTAGGTCAAAATATGGATGACGTACACATGCATGGTATGGTAAAAAAAAAAAACTTTTAAACAGTGGTTTTTAGAAACGCCTATTGAAAATCAATTTGTATCATCTGGGTATTGAAATAAATTACATATTTGGAAACTAGACTCTGAGTACTACATTCTATGATTAGTGACTTTTTCAAGATTACATCTCTAAGTTCTTCAAATTTTAAGGTCAAATGTGTCAAATTCTGAAAATCGGGGAAAACACTTCCACTAAATGGCCAAAAAGTGGACTCAACTTCTTGCCAGCACCCGTAAGTTGCATGTACTCGCATGTGTGTTGCATGTACTTACATGGACTTGCATTTTATCGCATGGTGTTTCATGTGGTGTTTGGGATTCTGGGTATTTCTTCTGTTGTGATTTCTTAGCCTAGCAAGCTTCTGTTTTGATGGAATTGGTTGATTATTAATCCTTGGTTGAGTGGAAGTTTTGCAGTTGATCTTGTTTTTTGTAAACAACAAAAATTATGAAGAATGGAAAAGATAGAGCTTTTATGGAGTTGGTCATGTGGTTACATTTGATATGATATTGATCTAGAGCTCTTAATTTTGACAGCTAAATAACCCTCATGCATGGTAGTTATTTTTATTTTTGCGGTTATGTGCAGTAGAGTTTTCAAATTGGATTTCTGAGATGGACTCTTTGGTCATATGAAGAGACACGTGTTGTTATTACTTCAATTTGGTGTGCCTATATTTTGTGTTTGTTTTTAATTCATGGCATTGGAAGACATTATTAATAACCCTGAATGCATGTAGGCTATGGAGTTGATCATTAGATAATTTGGAAGCTTCTAAAATATTCTAATTCTCTCTCAGATGCATTTACATGGTGGTGGTGGAGTTGGACTGCAAATGGGCCTGGAGTTCCTAGACCTCTTCTTCCTTTGGTTTTTTGTAATTGCATGTCTCAGTTTCATGTTGGTTGGATCTGAGGCTTTTGTATATTTTCTATTCAAAATCTATGGTTATGCTTATCTGTGTTATTCCATTAATCTGGTATAGTTTTTATTGGTGGTTTTCAGATTTGTGGGTCTTTCAAATGATAAGTGGATATGGATTTTCATCTGTGTCAATGACATGGTGGTTTTGTAGGTTTTACATAGTTAATCAAAACTTGTGGTTTTGTAGATTTGTGAATAAACTAATTTTCAAATTATGATTCCTTGGGGGTGTTTCTAGATGTAAGATAGTTGTAGGTTTCCATGTATACTTCATGCATGGTGTGAGGAGGTTTGTAGATTTCTCGATTTGGAGATGGTGGTATGTGATTAGTCACTCATCATTTCTATGGTATTTGCTTGATGGGTTCCTTGACTATGGCTACTCATATGTGGACTTGTTTGGAAAATCAGATCTGTGGTTGATTTGGTGTTTGAGTCTTGTGGTCTACATGTTATCTTATTTTTATCTCAATTTGTAGGTTACTAATGTGATTATTAGTTTGCATGTTTCATGTTTGGGATCTACGAGTTATGCAGTTTTTGGGTTGATCACCTATTTGATTATATTGAGATGACTCAGATGTGGATTGTCTATATCCACAAGATTGATTCAGTATCTATGTAGAATTTGTTATTTGGCCTTGTCTATGGTCATTTTTGCATTTTTATGTTACATTGGGATGAGAAGATGGATGGTTAGAGTGCCTGGATAGTTGGTTATTGGGACTTGTAGCATATTTATCATGATTTCATGGATAAGCTTGTTATCACAATTATAGTGGGAGCTTTAGTAGTGATTTGGATCTATCACTTGGTGATGGATGATCTTATACATTGGTTGTATGTTTCATGGTAATACTTTTAGATTATGATTCTTATATGCTTTTAAATTATTGACATATTGAGTTCCATTGTTAGAGGATAGTTATCTTCATGTGATTGGAGATGGTATTGTCATGATGGATTCTTATTTCTAAGATTGGATTTTTGGCATGATAGTGCCCATTTGGCAAGATATGTTCATTGGAGTAGGTAGTGATCTCTTAGGAGGAGATGTTAGATCATAATGTCATGTGTGTTCCTGGATTTTGTAGACGTGCAGTGAGAGCTTTGATAGTGGTTTGGTGAAGTTCTCTTCGGTTTTGAGCATTAATCATTTGCTTGAAGCTTCATGTTTTTTGCACAATTCATTTGAAGTTGGTATGTATTGGTTGAGGGATACTCTTGGATACTAGAGAGACTTGAGTTGAGGATAGAGATCTCTTTTTGTGGGGATCATGTGTTGGAATGGTGAAATTTTAGTAGAAAGACCGAGGAGCCTTCACTTGTTATGGACATGAGTTCATGTTTGAACTTGAGGAGATTTTTCTTGGAGAGATTCTATGTTACTCATTGTATCTCTATGGATCATTCTCATTCCCCTCTTAGTTCACTCGGTAGAAAATGATCTGATAAGTATTTCCCATGTTATTTTAGATTCATTTTTTTTTATGCTTTGATTTCTAATTGATATGGATCTTGAGCTATAGTTTCTAGTTTAGGGGGGGTTCATTTGAGGATCGCTTGGCATGGTTATCTCCTTAGGTATATGATTTGATTTAAGAGAAGTTTTGGACATTTTATTGGGTTTATTTCCTATTTGTGGAATGAATCTTTTAAGTTTTATCTTCCTTGGTTAGACAAGCTTACATCCTTTTTAGTTATTTGAGATATATATGTTTTGTTTGATCTTTTGAGATTGAACATTTGGGTATTTTTAAGGATTTTCAGTTGGGGTATTGTGAAGCAGATCTTACTTGGCATAGCTTATCACTTGGTGGTGTTGGTAGAAGGACTTGATATGGTTTGCAATTTCTCTTTATGGTCTCATGTTTCTTCCTAGAGGTTCTTATTCATCTAGTAGGATCACTGGGTTTCTGGTCATCTATTGTTGCTATACTTTATTATTTTTTAGCAACAATATGTGTTCTTTTAATGTATATCATTTGAGATGTGGAGGACTTGGGAAAAGTGGAGGAGATCAAAGGTGAGAAAATGAGTAGAAAACTGTTTGTGGAAGTATGCTCTTTTTTGTAGTAGGTTGGTTGTAGTTTGCAGATCATTGTGATTGTTCTTTGTATTACATAATTTGATTATAAGCCACACTTTGATGTAAGTGCTAATTGGTATACTTTGTGTTGATTTGGTTGGAATTTCTCATGCAATATGATTCCTAGGATGTATGTAGGTCTTTGGTATATTATTTTTCATTGGACTACAGTATCAAGGGTCTTGAATTTTTTTGCATATCACTAGATTTGGTGTGTTTGTTATCATGGAAGATGGTAACTTTGAGCAGGATAGTGGATTATATAGGGATGATAGTTGTAGTATGGGTTGGATATTTCATGTGCAAAATTTCTATCAATGGTGGGTTTTTTAGGTGGTTGTAAACAACTAGATGTGGTTGTTGTTCTAACTATTTTTGGAGAATTCATGCTCGATCTTGTTTTGGAGGAATTTTGGAATTTAGAGTTGTGTTTTGGTAATGGGTTTGAGTATAGATACATTTGTGTATCCAGTGTTTCATCATAAATTTTGAATCCTAATATTTGGTCATGTTGGTGATCACTTGGAAGATGTTGCAAGTGCTTCTGTAAAGCTCATGAGCACAGTGGAGTTCAGTTGAGATAGTATGGTAGCCTTGGTGTTTCATAGATTGGTTGTCTTTCCCTTTGGATCTTGCAAGGTATACAAGTGGGAGAATGTTAGTATTAGGTGTGTCATACACCTTTTAAGTTCTAATATTTGAAATATTTATTTATTTTTATTTTGGAAAAAAAAATTTCATCACTTAGTGTCATGGAAGTTGCTAAATGCAACAATGACAACTTATAAGGTGTGTAAGAGTTGCTAAAATGGAAAGAGCTTGAAAAAGAAAATTACAATTGGAAACTTGAAAAGAAAGATTTTAGGAGATTGTGAAAGCATGATTTTAGGAGCCAAAAATGGAGTGACATATTTGGAGAGTCGGTTATGATTTGAGTAAATTTCTATATTACGATGGATTTGATTCTTCATGACTAGGTGTTGTAACTCATGGTTTTGAGTTTGCATTTGGTGGTTTCTTGTATTGGAACTCCTATAATTTGAATCCTTGAGGAGAAGTTTTGGAGGAGACTTTTATGCACGGTTATGTTGTCAATATTTCTTCCAAAGGAGCAAGATGTAAATCTCCATGTTAAGGCTTTGAGCCTGCAAGTGTATTGTAACATGTTTGTTGTTACAGATTAATACATTGGTTTGATGCTTTAGAGTGTGGGGTTTTTTACCCAAAAGGGTTTTCCCCACGTATATTGGTGTCTTTTCTCTTATTTCTATCTTTCTTTTGTTCTTTGTGTTTCTCATTCTTAAATGTTAATTTATATACCGTTATGTTGCTGAAATTTTCTTAGATTTGGAACTACATCATCTTTCCTCTAAGGGTTAATGTATGGGAATTCAACTATGCATGTTTCTGCTTTATGGCATAGTAGTATGTGCTTATATCAGGGTATTAAAATACGATTTGTTTAAAGAAACATAAGATACTGAAGGTGCATACTGGTTCTTGGAAGCTTTTCTGAGTTTGTCATTCCCTTTTAGGTCCCACCTAAGTTTCGAGGCCTAGTCCTGAATTTGGCATAGAACTTAACAATTCTTGTAATTTGTGTCCCAAGCTTAGCATATTAGGACTCATACACCACAACTACGCATGAGTCCCACTTAGCTTGGACGTATTTATAAATTCAAGTTCTTGGCGGGATTTTACTCTCCTAGATCTAATGTCGGCTTGTAGTGTTGTAATTTTAGAAAATTTGGCATAAACAAGTATAAATACAAGGTTATTTCACATATTTCCTCCTAAAATTTTTACGCAAGAACTCCTATAGCACTGATTTTATGATTACAAGAGCATTCAAGAGTTTATTATCAAGAATTTTGGAGCTACATTCAATATTCAAGCATCATG
The DNA here is from genome assembly GCA_007115665.2 of Sequoiadendron giganteum. Taxonomy (NCBI): domain Eukaryota; kingdom Viridiplantae; phylum Streptophyta; class Pinopsida; order Cupressales; family Cupressaceae; genus Sequoiadendron; species Sequoiadendron giganteum. The sequence continues at coordinate 679,066,354 of CM021104.1, read as the reverse complement.
TCTAAGTCATCATGCATCATGTTTGATTTTGAGCTAACATTTGTGATGTAGGTTCTTATGATTCAAGCAAGCATTCAAGTCAAGATTCATAGCATTCAATTAAGAGTCAAAGATCTACATTCATGCTATCTATTACATACAAGATTGCAGCCTTTATTCCAAGGGTTTTATTTAGTTGAAGATCCATTGAAGAGCAAGATTGGAGAAATTTGTCAAAGTTTAAAAGTTGTCAAAGTTGTCATCTTTCTTGTAGGATCACAGAAAGTCACCTACGAAGCAAAATTCAAAGTTTAAGACACAAAGATCAAAAGGGAGAGAAGCTATAGGAAATCACTAGAGGATATCAAAATTTTAGATCAACCTTGATATTAGGACTAAATCGCCACTTGTGGCATATGAGTTCCAGTATACCAAATTTTAAGCATTTTTTGTAGATCCTGGTTTAGCAATTCCAGATTTTGAATTCAGCCCGAAACCCTAAACTGGGACTAAATCACCCCTACTAGCATATGAGTCCCAATGTGCATTAAAAGAAATTTTTTTAGGATTTCAAACCTTGTTTGAAGCATCTTCAATTTTCTAGGTGTCTCTCTATCCTTTTTGAGTTCATTATTCTTATTTTCAGTGTCATATCTTAGGTTGCATAGTTATATTTGCATACCCTTTGCATCTTCTTCTTTCCAAGACTTTGCTTGGTGGTGAAACCCCATTTTATCTCTAATCACACCCTAGGAGGCCTTATATCACATCTCTTCCCTCAATTGCATCACTAGGTTGAGATCTCTAGGGTTAACTTGAATGAAGTTAGAGTGAAATAGGTCCCTTGTGTTCCGTCTCCCAAAAGATAGAGCCCACCTATTTCCATCTTTTCACATAGCTTTAGTTGGTACTCCATATTATTCTCCTTCTTTTTAAGATACCTTTTCAATTTGTTAGGGGGAAGAGGTGGGCATTTTCATTGTCCCCCCATTGCACTTTGACCTTACTTTTGTGGTGTCAGAAGAGGAATGTTGTGGTCCATGATCATATGCATATTGAACACTCTCCAATCCCATAATTTTTTCTTTCCACCAATTCTACATGTATCATATGTATAGTAATATACAAATCTCCCTTTCAAACTATCTTGCCTCTATATTCAACAACAAACTACATAATAAATTCAAAAAATAAAATAGATTACCATATTTGATATTAAAATAAATTGAATGCACAACACATACACACAAACAAACGATGCAATAATTGAATTTTTTATATCTACCTTCTCATCCTCTGCATCACCCATGCTTCATTCACACCCTCCTCATTATTAGGTTCACCCTTTGCAGCACTTGTGCTTCATTTACACCCTTCTCATTGTTAGGTTCACCTGTGCTTCATTCACACCCTCTTCATCCTCATACTCATTAGGCTCATCCTCTTCGTCATAAAATGTGGCATGAGTGTGATCATCTCCTTGATTATTCCCTGATGATCAACCTAAATTGAATGAATGATATACTGTCAAAATCATTATATTCATAACAAAAATGAAATTTTCTAAATGAAATTGTAAAGCATTCTAATTGACACATTGGAAGGAAAGAGTAATTGGAAGTTCACAATCAATTACCGAACACATTATTACCTTAACATTCAATGTTCTCCTAAAATGAGGGGAGGTCCTTTGTACAACCTTTCCTACCTCATGATTAAAATATTTCCACTTTCCAGTCAACATCATAACTATTTCTATTAGCAATTAAAATTAAACATTTGAATGCATCTTGTAATTATCAGATCTTACTAACACGTCTGTCAAACAAAACCATCCTAAAGGAGATCTGCCACTACACACCCTATCAGGTGTGTCAGCCACCTCAACAAAATTTGTCATAGTATGAATCACTTTCTCTTTTAAAGTACACATCAGGCTAGTTGTCTGTAAAATGTCAAAAAGTTGCAACTATTATGGACAGTATAAGTTCCAAAATTTATTGCACTTTTTTCTCTAAGAAAGCATGTATTTTTTTAATCATATGAGGAAATCGAAGGTGTTTTTCATTATGTACTTTAATTCTACCTAAGATTTGTGATAAATTTTGAAGGTGTCTTTCATTACATTTGTAATGTCTAAATAAAAAAGGTTTTCAATACATTTATACTATCAAAAAAATTGCAGGTTGGAAAAGAGATGGTGTTATGAAACCTACAACCCGCATATTTTTTTAAAACCCTATACATGTAACAACACAATTGGTTAGTCCCCCCTCAACTAAATTTGATTTCAATTATGTATTCCCCACCTGCAAAATGATATAACTCACAACCCACTATATTTTCCAACCTACAATTATTTTGTTCATTTATTTTTTCAATCACGTGTAGATACTAAATTGCAATTTTTACTATAACTAACATTTGTGGTAAATTTTGAAGGTACCTTTCACTACATTCCTATTGTGTAAATAAGAAAAGGTTTTCATTACATTCATATTGTTTGATAAAATTCTAGGTTGGAAAACACTGGGTGTTATAAAACCTGCAACCTACATACTATTGTGAAGCCCTGAACATGTAAGAAGCCAATTGGTTAGTCACCCCCCACCTCAATTTGGCTTGTTTTATGATTTCCCTAAGAACCTTTCATTTTGTAGATAGTAAGAATGGAATAAAATAGGAAAACATTGGGTGTTATGATACGTGTAACCCACATAGTGTTGTAAAACCCTCTACACGTAACAACTGAATTGGTTAGTCACCCCTCAGCTCAATTTGGTTATTTTTATGTATCCCCCATGTGCAAATCCTCAGCGTTCTCTCAACCCTTTAGATTTAAACATGCAAAATAAAATAAATGACAACCCACTATGTTTTCCAATCTGTAATTATTTTGTGCATTTTTTGTTTCAATCATATGAAGATATTGAAATCTAATTTATGCTATAACTAAGAGTTGTTATATATTTTTCATGGTGAAATTCATTACATTCTTACTATCTATGAAGCAAAAGGTTTTGAAGACATTCATACTATCAATAAAATTGCAAGTTGAAAAAAATTAGGTTTATAACCAAATTGAGCTAAGGGGTGACTAACCAATTGGGTTCTTACTGTGCAAATAACCAAAAGGTTTTCATTACATTCATACTATCTATATATAATTACAGGTTGGAAAACACTAGGTGTTATGAAACCTACAACCGACATACTATTTTAAAACCCTTTACAAGTAAGAACCCAATTAATTAGTAACCCCTTAGGTGAATTTAGATAGTTTTATGTATCCCTGATCTGCAACTCTACCCCGTGCTCTCTAACATTTTGCTTTCAATGTGCAAAATAAAAAAACTCATAACCAACCTGTAATTATTTTATGCAATATTTGAACACATCTTCTCAAAAAACAATACTTATTACAATTTAGAAGGTAGGTCTTACTCATTTTATCATCCAATGCCCGTGGGTGCACAAAATTCAGTGAAAAGGATAGCTTCTTGTGCAAGCCACAGGGAGGATAATTTTTATGGTGAAAATATCATGCACAACATTGACAACCAATAAAACACAGGGAAAACTACTTGGCGGCGTCATTATCTCCTCGATTTCATCACCATAATGTTTCCTCTCTTCTGCCAAATTTGTCACTTTTATCCCCCATCTTGGGAGGCCCCGCACCACACTGTCCCATCATGTTTCCTATGTTAGTATGTATGTTTTAATGTGTTTTTGTATGTTATGATGCCTCTAACATGTGTTCTTGTAGGGAGAAAAGCCATGTTCAATGGCAAAAGCTAATCTCCCTACAAAACTGCATGGATTACACATGATAACATAATGCCCTTTTTTAGGGATAAGAAATGTCTAATTATGATGTTGCTATCAGGACTCAACCTTGGGGGAAACTCTACAGTTAAGCATGCTTGAGCTGGAGCAGTACTGGGATGGGTGACCTCCTAGGATGGACCAATGCTTCACCTCTATGAGCATCACCTAGATGAAATGAGTGCTAAGTGGACCATTCATTATCATGAGAGATGGGTTCTTGTGAACCACTACTCATGAATCATGGGTCAATGAGTTTGACTTGAAAACTACATGGTTGAATCCTAATAGCAATATCATAATTTGAAACGCTATGGAAGAAACCTCCTACTTATCAATTGATGAGCTAAAGGGGCTCTATAATGAATGGTTCATAAGGCACAACACTTGTTGAAGGTTTTTTAAATGGGGTAGCAAGATAAGTGGGCTTAACCTTGGGGGAAACTCCATGGTTAAGAATGCTTGAGCTGGAACAGTACTGGGATGGGTGACCTCCCGAGACGGACCAATGCTTCACCTCTATGAGCATCACCTAGATGCAATGAGTGTTAAGTGGACCATTCATTATCATGAGAGATGGGTTCTTGTTAATCACTACTCATGAATCATGGGTCAATGAGTTTGACTCGAAAACTACAAGGTTGAATCCTGATAGTAATATCATAATTTGACACGATGTGGAAGAAACCTCCTACTTATCAATGTCTAATTATGTTATCATATCTAAGACATACGTTTTATTAGGGATAATAGCTTGATTTTACTATTTTTTGTAGGGATATTAGCTTTTTCACATTGAACGAGGCTATTCTCCTTACAAAAATGCATGTTAGATACATCATAATCGTCAAAACGTTTTAAAATTGTTGTATTTGAAAAGCCAAAAAGGCCCAAAACGTCTCCATTTTCGACATTCACATTTTTTAGGTTGTTGGGGAGCTTAGAAGGGAGTTGCAATCATTCATATGTTGAAGCAGAGCAACTAATATCCCTACCAAAATGCATGTGACATGTGCAAGCAGTTAGCTAGTAGATATGTATATCTACCAAAAATATATGCCATTTTTCCATTCTAGGTCTAGGGACTTTGAAGAATTGAATGGATATTCATTGCAAAAATGGGTATTCATTGATGAGTTTCCAAGGGTTTTCCTTTCAAAAAGGAGTTTTCATTTGATATGCAAAGTTGTTTATGTGGTTTTCTATTAAGGGATTTTTTATTTTGTGATTTTAATGTTCACTCCATAACTATAACAAATAAGGAAAACTATCCAAATTGAGCTCATGGGTGACTAACCAATTTGGTTGGTACATGTTTAGTTATGAATTCCCTCACATAGATATGAGGTTTGGAAACACGTTGTCATTTGTCAACTACACTTAATGGCATAGACCAAGCTTCTGGGTAGACAGTTAAACCTACACAACGTGTGTGATATTAAATTGCATGCTTCATTACACATTGTATTTGTCAACCTCCACATCACAACATTCCCAACCCCTTGTGGTTTTTAAGTCCGTATATGTAGGTGTGCATTACAAATATCAAGAACCCCAATTTCTTTCCATATTGGAAATAATGAATAAACTTGTTGATGGTGGTGAGCATTGTGTAGTGCGGGTTGTGAAACACAATGTGTTTGAAGCGTGCCTTTACTTATACCCAAGCTTTTCCATGAAATACAGATATACAAATGTATAGATGTGGCTCTATTTTATCAAATAACACATTTATCATTAATGGTGGCCTCTATTAACTGTCAATACATAGTTTAATTCATAGTACACACTTCACATTGCAAGGAGAGCATGGCATAAGAGTCTATACAATTGACAACACATTATGTTTCTAAACCTCCAAAATGGGCAACAAGGAATACTCATATTTTTAAAGAGGCTTCTACATTGTAAAACACATTGTGTTTACAAAACAACAATTCCTAATACAAAATTTGGGAATCCTAATGGCCATTTGTGTGTTATTATGGCCTCACCTTGGCATTTTGTATGGTATATTATACCAAGTAAAAAAAATAACAATAAAAATGTTCCTTGATCACAACCTTATGAAACCCAACTATGCAGAGATGCTTCACAATTGAACAAATGTACATAATTGAAATGGAAAATTACTCTAATGTAAAATGATAAATATTATATTCTTTTGCAAATATATACGATCTAATTACCAAGGATTCAAAGGTTCCCATTCTATTTTGAGAGATAAATATTCATGTTGATGTAGTGTTGGATAAATCATCCTAAAATTAACCATCAACGATTCAATTTTTTCAAACCAAGAGTTGTAGCAACTTGTATTCAATCTAGGTGATTTCATTAGGTGGTGGGATCACAACCATGTATATATTTTATACAAGTTTTTGGAAAATTCTACATCATGAGATGAATAGTTGAAGGTGTATTTAGCAAGGGAGATTTGATTCATGCTCTTTTTAAAATAAAAGTTCTTGAATTGACCAAGAATCATAAACTTGTATTAATTTTAATATAAATGTAGAGAATTTTTTTATAAATATTGTACATGATTTGATATATGAAAATCAATTACTTAAGTTGTATTCCATAGACTTTCACACTCATTCATTAATATTTATGCAACACATTGGCAAAATGCAAAGCTTCTAGTTGGAAAATCAATATCATAGGAGTACAATTACTTGTGAGACCACATGTACTTTATATTGGTGATGATAAAGAGCACAAAAAATACTTCATGCAACATTGCTTTCAACCATTATATATCACTCTTGTTGGAAAAGATGTACTTGAATTTATTTTAATTATTTTGTTACATGAGTTTGCCTCACAATTCAAATTCCATAACCTTTATTTTGTACTTTGTTGATTTGATTGAATTATAAACAAGCCTAAAATCTTGATATTTTAGGAATGTTCATGGGAATATTAATGCAAGATATTATATAAAATGTGCAAATAGAAAACAAAATTCAATTATGACATGAGGAAAATTAAAATGATGCAATAACATCATTCAATGGTGTTTTGAGGATTTCCCATGTAACACCCATGTGCTTCAAGGAGGAAACATCCTTCACATTAAATTTTGGGATATAATAGGCACATAATAATGTAGCATTTATTTTATTTAAATTAAACTACAAATTGTTTGCATTTCCCGTAGTAAGCATCTCATCTATAAATAAATCAAAACTTCTAAATGCAAAATAAATTTTGGATATTTAACTGTCTAGTACACTTGCAATTCAAGCTATGAGAGCTGGAATCACTTGTATTTAGTGTAGATGTTTCATGTCTCTTGAAGCGTCCTCAATCAACCTACCCCTTTTTTATTCAATTTTGTTTCCTCACCTATACCAACCATCTAGAAGGAAGAAAAGTGTTAGCAATAGATTAAATTGGAAAATTAATGACATTTGGTGCTATAAAAAATTTATTTTATTTCAAATTTTACCAATATTGGATTATATGTTGTGCCGACTACAACATGCCAACTTGTATAGACAACAAACAAACATATTAAACTATACAATGGGAATTTAATTTCCAATTTAACCTATCGCTAACACTTGTAATATTTATCAGCAATTATATATGTCATTTTGTCATTCTACTCAGACTATGAAGAACTAAATGTTCATTCGAATATATGAAAAACTCATCTCTCCTAGCATGTTTTTTTTATTTTTTTCTTGTATTGATAGTAAAGCGCAGAAGCTAATTTCCCTACAAAACCGCATGTCTTAGACATGATAACATAATTCCCAATCCCCCATGCAATGGCATCATTACAAGATAATACTAACAAACGGAAACTGGCGGAAATTTAGGAACATGTCGTTAGTGAGTGTCGTCACCTATTCGTGTATGCCAAAAAAATGTGTTTAAATATGTTTTTCTATCTTATCATGCCTCTAACATGCATTTTTTAGGGATAATATCCGCATCCGTAGTAAAGATAATTAGATTCTTAGAAATACATTGTGTCTTGCCACATGCAATTTTCTATACCAATCCTTTCTAAATGCACAAATTGATATCTAAAAATGTCAAATTTTCTATAGTAATGATTGATTTATCATTTCTTTTTTTAGTTTAATTACAATCTCCAAAACTACAAAATGATACAAGTATCACATTACTACAAGAAGTTTAAGAATCTTGAAAAATCCAAATGGAAAATTTATGCTATGCTCATTTCACTATACTTGCATGCGTTGACTAAAGATAACCATGCATCATCATATGTACACAAATAACACACCATGGCCAATATTTTGACAAACAAAAATTTTGAAGGTGAAGTAGAACAGAGAATTAGTGACAATGTATTTGGACTCATATAGTGCATCAATACAATCATATGATACAGACCATAACTTGCAATAATCAACAAGAGCAGAGAAGACAAACAAGAAGGATACCAAGTACCACTGTCAAACTTTTGTTTATATCTCGTGTCTCTCAATAAACACCTAAATGATGAATATTGGTATCATAACCATTGTTCAATGATAAATTGTAAATTGAACCATTACTTAAATATAAATGAATGGAAAAATTACAAACTATTTCAAGACACATTGGTTGCAAATAATGGCGTGCATCGGTTATGCAAGAATAAAGGTTAATAAGTCAACGAAAACCTTGGTGATCACCTTGATTGACCAAAATAGAGTGGATATTCTCCCTACAAGAATGCATTTCATAAACATGATAACATACAAAAATGTGTAAAAACATCCATATAAACATACATAACATGATGGGACGACGTAGTGCGGAGTCTGTCAAGACGGGGGATAAAAGCGACGAAATTGGCATATGGGAGGAAACATTACAACAATAGAAATGAGGAGATAACATTGTTGTTAGGTTGTGTTTCCTGCATTTTTTTAGTAGTCAGCATTGTGGGTAGGAGTTTCACCATAAAACTCGATGACCTAGTAGTTTACATGAGAAGTATCCCTTTCTTTGGATTCTATGCACCCACAAGCATTAGAGGTTGGCGTGAGTAAGACATGCATTCTAAATTGTAATAAGTATTTTTTTTTATAATATGTGTTTAAATATGATAATGAACAAAATAATTATAGGTTGGAAAACACTATGTGTTATGAGTTATTTCATTTTACATGCTCGAACCTAAAGGGTGGAGAGCACAGGGAGGATTTGTAGGTGGGTGATACATAAAACTAACCAAATTCACCTGAGGGGTGACTAACTAATTGAGCTATTACATGTTGAGGGTTTTACAACAGTATGTCGATTGTAGGTTTAATAACACCGAGTGTTTTGTAACTTGCAATTTTACAAAATAGTATGAATGTAATCAAAACCTTTTTTGATTAACACAATAACAACCCAATTGGTTTGTCACACTTCAACTCAATTTGGTTAGACACCCAGTGTTTTCCAACCTGCAATTATATATAGATATTATGAATGTAATGAGAACCTTTTTTCTGTACACAATAATAATGTAATGAATTTCATCTTCAAAATTTATAACAAATCATAGTTATAGTAAATAATGCATTTCAATTTCTTCATATGATTAGAACATAGAAAGTATGATAGATCAAAATATATTTGTGGATTAGAATAGTGTTATTTAGGATTTTTTAGGCTATAGCTTGAAATGTATATACATCATCCACATTTCAAAACTCAAGGAAACATGTACTAGAATGCATGGAATGAAAAAGGAATCTTCTCTAAAAACACTTGAAAAGAAACATACCAAAGTGAATGAGATAGATAAAAGATAATGTATTGACTAAAGAGATTCTCCATGCTCTTGAGAAGTTGAGAAAGGTGTGTGCACAATGGGAAAATGGCAATGCAAACCTCTAGCAATAGGTACTAGAAAGTATGTAATGAAAAAGGAATCTTCTCTAAAAACACTTCAAAATAAGTAGACCAAAAAGAATGAGATAGATAATGTATTGACTGAAGAGATTGTTCTTGCTCTTGAGAAGTTGAGGAAGGAGCGTGTGTAGAATGTATAATGGGAAAATGGCAATGCAAAATTGGACATAGTAGGTACTAGAATGCATAAGATAAAAAAGGAATATGCTCTAAAAACACTTGAAAAGAAGCAAACCAAAGTGAATGAGATAGATAATGTATTGACTGAAGAGATTGTTCCTGCTCTTGAGAAGTTAAGGAAGGTGTGTGTGCAATATGTGCCATGGGAAAATGACAATACAAAAGTGGATAAACTCAAGAGGTTTTATATTGCACATAAATTTGTACAATCAAAGAAAGTGAGATGTATGATGCTATAAGTGCATTTGAACAAATGAATTCAAAGATTCTTGAACATAAGAATTTCATGGAACACATAGAATTGGAAATATATGAAAAGGAGAGGGCTTGATATTAGATATCAATGCAGAAAAGTTGGGTGGAGACATTAAAGTCTTATGTGGAAAGGTAGAAAATTTTTGTAAATAGCTTATCAAAGAGAAACATTTGCATTTTGTAATTAGAAAGACACTCTCAAAACTGAGCAAAAAGTGTCTACAAAGCTACATAAAATTATTGAAGGCATTGAAAACTCTATCTAAGAAATGGATGGTGTTGTCCTAAGTGTTGATAAGGGACCAAATGCTCCAACTCTTAAAGTAAAAGATATGAAAAATAAGTTAGAAGATCATGAAAAGGAATACTAGGGGGGTGTTAATAGGTAAGAGAAGTGGGGATGAGGAAATATGTGTGGATGGTCAACTTGCAAATGCAAAAGCAATAATTGGCAGTGTTGAAACTGAAGCAAAACAATAGAAGAATTCAATTAACCACTTAGAAAAGGAATCAAAAGATAAGAAGAAGATTTTATCATCAAAAGAAAAGGAGGTTAAGTAATTTTATTCATAGAGGAAGTTGGGAAAATAAAGACAACACTGGAAGGTGTTGCTTATGAAGGAGGGTGCATGGAAAGATTAGAACATTAGCATTTGCAAGAATCTCGGGGCTTTTAGAAGTTGAAGGTTGATATCATGCACCTCAAGGCTCATTTAGTAAACATTCAACTTACCAATAATGATCCTGTAAGGCATATTCAAATATCAAAAGTGAAATGTGTTGTTGCACAACTTATACAAATTTTAATTACATGAATGGTAAATATTGAAGGTGTCTTTCATTAGACTCTTGCTGTGTAAATAACAAAAAAGTTTAATTACATTAATGGGCGGGTGCATGGAAATGGGTAGCCATTCCATGGACACCCTAAAAAAAAAAAGTTGTAAACCATAACGCGATCATGTTATGCCTTCGATTAAACCTAGGCAAGTTCCCGACGGCTACAACTACAAAGCCATAATGCGAGCGCATTATAACTCACTCGCGTTATTGACTGTTAAAAGAAAAAAACAAATGCAAATCTCTCATTTGCATTTCGACTGGTTTTTTTGTGCACCCACGGCCAAAAACACCAAAATAGCACGCTCGCATTCGAGGAGAAGAATTTCTTCACCAAGAATCTGAATTTATTCGCAACGATGCCGCCACGACGACGAGGAGTTGTAAGAGGTAAGGATTCTATGCTTTTTATTTTCAATTTGTTAGTTTTAGGTTGAATTTGATATCTATTTGTTTGAAATTTTAGGAGATGCAAATCAACCTACAAACCCTCAAAATCCTCAATAGGAGGACCAACCAAATCCTCAAGATCAAAATCAACCACAACATCAACCTCCTCCACCAATCACTCAACCCCCTCCTGGCACTCAACAAAATTTAATGAGTGAAATTAAGAACAACAAAAAACAAATTGAGGATTTGATCAATAGGTTGAGTGATCCAAATGGTTCAACCACAAAAAGAATGACCCTAGAAAATTCCTTGAAAGATATGTTAACAAACGTAGATTCAATTAGCAAACAAATAACTGGATGGGAAGATAGGAGGCAAGCGGCTAGGGAGTATTATACAAATAAACTATCATACAAGGATGTGAAAGATTTAAAAATTACAAAAGGTGATTTGTGCTCATTATTCACCAACCCACGCACAAATCAAAATCTTACCCTCAATGCGAAGAGGTTTCCTATCCATTGGTGCCACCACCAACAAATGAAGGAGTGGTTTTATGATAGGTGGTACATGGTCTTTGATTACCCACCATGCAACAATTGTGAGGTCCCGCAATATTTCCTTAGGAAACTATACAGTGAGTTCATATTGAACAAAATCCCAAATTATTTTGATATGAGGGATTTCCAAGGGAGAGGTGGGGGGTTAGCTCAGGATAGACCTGGTGCATAGCCGGATCCTACGCGGAAAGGTAGACGAGCTCTCGCTAGGCTACCTCATGAGCACATTGTTATGCCTTTCATCATGAAGGAAAGTGCTGACGTAGAGACATTTCAGGCAATCAACACTTTGACCCAGAGTGTCATCCATCATACTATCCCTATTCTACAGTGCCATCAAGGGGAGTCTTCTAGTGGTGGTCTTCAAACACATGTGTGTCAATCTTGCAGGGCTACTTGTTCACATGACCCCACTGACCCTCAGGAGACTGGTACACATGATCCATCTACAGCTATGGAGATGGAGAGGGAAGCTAACATTTTGCATGAGGCATATGGCATTGATAGTCAAGTAAAAGTTATTGCATGTGTTCATTGAATTTAATTTATTAAATTTTGATTTTGAAATGCAAGATTAACTAAAAATGTTTTATGATTTTAATAAAATTGCAGGGTCATAGTGTTGAGACTGGATACATCGGTCCCCCACCAACCTATTTTTGTAGTACACCTATCGCTAGGGTATGTAACTAGTAAACAATTATAATTTTATTGCATATTAATGGAATTGTTTTACGAATGGTAATTTAATATGCAATTTTGGATGTTGAATAGACTAATATTCGAGGTTTTGATGGAACACTTCCCAGTGGCGGTGGATTTACTCAAAGCTTCACGCAGGTAATAGAATAAAGATTTTAACTAATGAATCAAGTACTTAATAGATTTGTGTAGTTTATACATGCACATCGTTGATTACGTTGAATAATTTGTTGTTTTATTTTTAGTTGTTGCAAAATGATACATCTTCGAATGTGACGAGGGCAATGGATATTGGTGTGACATCAGCTATACAATCTTCGATGGCTCTGAAAAAAGAGGTATGAGGCAAATTAGTAAATTTTAATTTACATTTGTTGTTATAGATGTTAGTTAGTTAGAAATCAAACCATTATTGATTCAGGTAGTTTTTGTCTATTTGTATGGTTTATACAGGGCTTGAGCATGCCTGAGCATGGGCGTGAGGATATTTCCCTCGTGGAAGGAGATCATGAGATGGCTGTAAGTGATTATTTTGTCAAATATATCATTTTTTCTAATGTAATTTCTATATATTCATGTCTTTACTTCTTATTGTAACAGTTAAAACTTCACCATGAACTAAACCCTAGGAGGAGTAGCAGGAGCACTCCATGAGCACAGCAAAAATGAGTGACAGACCTATCGCCATCTGATCAAAAAGGAAAGGGAAAGATTTTATTTCCTGGGCATGGAGAGCAATGACTTTTGATTCCAGAGTCCTTTATTGTATGCCTGCATGGCAATTTTGTACATATTTTTTATTGGACATATTTGACATTGTATGCCTAGATGGCATTCTCGTAAGCCTATATGGCTATTTTGTACATATATTTCATACTTATATCGACATATATTTATGTATGCCTACATGGCTATTTGGTTAATACAAATATCTTTTTTCGATGCCTATCCATATTTGCATTCTAAATTAATGGTTCAATAGATATGAGTTACATATATTCAAGTGTATACTTTACAACTTACGTGTATACTTTGTGACTTACATGCATTCGAGTGTATACTTTGTGGCTTACATGTTTTTATGCATATACCTTGTATTCGTACATATACTTTGTTCTAATTTGTGTATACTATGTATTCGTGTGTATACTTTTGAGGCTTACGTGTTTATGAGTACTTGTAGTTCCCTTATTGACATATACATGTTTGACTTATTCACATGTATAATTATTAATTGGTTAGCCATAGCATTGATCTATGTCATCCTCAATGCATGATCCTTGAGATGGAGTAAGTACACCCTCAAGGTCAAAAGGATTTTCACATGCATTCTTCGTAGGCTCATTTTGGTAGTGAAACCAAAAACCTCTTGCATCATTGAAACGAAAAAAAAAATCCTTTATAGCAGGTCTGAAGCCATTATCATTCTCCATTAGTTCTTCATGTATCCACTCCCCATTAATGGTTGTCTCATGACCTTCATGAAACCAAGCACTTATCTCATTTGTGATAGAAGAAATGTATGAAGATTTATCTTCCTCCTTATGAACCATTCATTATCATGAGAGATGGGTTCTTGTGAACCACTACTGATGAATCATGGGTCAATGAGTTTGACTTGTAAAACTACACGATTGAATCCTAATAGCAATATCACAATATTTATATATCTAAATACTACCATTGAATCTTGAATACTGCCATCTTACCCACACAAGATTTTGAAAGATGCTTCCCACCCTTCTCTTAGTGGTTGCTCTCATTGCACCTTCTACCCAGCTTCATCTTGGTGTAGACAATACAAAGACCCCAGCTTGAGATCTTCACATACGCAAGAACAATTGTGTCCTTCCTGCAACTTGGATGGATCAACTTGCAACCAAGAACCCACGCTACTGCCTGGTGTAGATTTCCTTCTACAAGCTCAGAACCTTCTGGCTCTAATACCATTCTGATGCAGAGGAAAGAACACAAGGCAATGGCTCATCCACCCTTCTCACTCCTTAACCTACTGATCACTACTGATCACTACTGATCAAGACATGTTCTTAAGCCTCTAACTCTATCTGCCACCTTTCCGCTATTCAAAGCCTGAGTCACACATTGCTCAAACACAATGATCGAGCAATGTAATGGTTTCTTTGAAAACCGTTATACATTTAAAACCATATAATAATTTCACACTCGGTTATATTACGTATATTCCTTGTCAACTGAAACTATTTCTCCCATTCCATTCGGGACTATCATAAAGAAACCCGGAAACAAGACATCCATGATATTGAAAACAATAGCGAATCCTTCAAAACTAATCTACATTCACAATTTGCAAAACAATAAACTAGGAAAGATAGAGAGAACGACACGACGAGAAATGGAAACTGCTCTTTAATGAATTCCAGATATTAACACTTCAAAAACATACATGCTTTATTCGGCTAGAGAGCCTGATTTCTTCTCCTTCTTGTTTACTCTCTTTTTTGTTTTCTCGTAGTTGCACTCTCTATTTCCTCTATCTCCCCGTATTCGGTTACATGTTGTCTCTTTATAGAGATTCTAGGGTAGTTAGACAAACTGTTCATCTACCCGATATTCCCATTCGGTTACAACTGTCATTTAATCCTTTTGATGAATATATCATTGCAATTTTAAACACTTAACGATTTCTTAACATGGTCCCACGAAATTCTAAATGACTAAAACATTACAAAATTATGAAGCTTGTCATAAATTTCAAGAGTCGAGGTGTCCCTGCACCAGTATCCTAGTTGTCCCTTTGTTGATTTATCTCCTCACTAATCCATCTTATTGGATTCTTTCACCTTTTACCCATCGCTTTCTTGAAAAACTCAATTTTAGGCCTTGTAGCCTTCTGCCCCAATTTAGCCTCCTAGAACCCGTTTTCTTGACTTTTCTCACAATCAGTCTTAACAACCCCCAAATGTTTTTGTAAATTATTTCTTTTGACCATCAAGGCTCCAAGATTTACTAGGCCTTAGGTCCTACAAGTTTCCGTACATATGATTGTCCTCAAACCCCCTATTTTCAAGGGTTCCTATGGTTTTTGGCTCTTTTTCCTTCTTTGAGGGCTTCAACGACCTCCTCAGCTCTCCTCCTAGCACACACATGACTGAGATACATGTGCCTACACTCCCATACTCTTTATTGGAACAAACCAATCCATTTAGCAACTCTCCTTGCTGCTATCCTCTCCAAGCTACTAGCCAGAATGCACTTGCACTCGCCTAGTGCTTGATGATTTCATCACCTTCCTTGCAAAACAAGACCCCAAAACCTATATGTACACTATTTACATAGTCCCCAACTTGATTCCAAGTGGCCATGAGAGGAAAGCCATGGGAAGTCAAGTGGGACTCATTATTCACAAAACTGGCCTGAACCGGCAATGAGACCAAGAACACCAAAAACTTGCAAAAAGATAACTAGTTGGTCTAGATGACTAATCTAATGCTACAAAAGGTAAGTAAGTGACACAAATGGAAGACTCAAAGCATTAGATAAGTCTTTTCAATCCATTCTTCACTGGATGAAGGCTCAAACACAGAAATTCAATGAAAACTTGCTCTCTTCCAATCACAAAAATGTACTCTCCAAGTCTCAATTCGTGAAAACAATTCTCCAACCTAGGTATTAGGTTTTTATGACCTTATATACCTTTCTCCCATGTTCTAGGACCCTTGGGTAGGGCTTAGATCATCATTAATGCCATCTGCAGCTTACTTGGTATGCCTTTTTGTATTCTTGTCTTGTTCAAGTATACCATCACCAAATCACCTATTTCAAATTGTAGATCTCTCTTCCCTTCATCTCTTTTATCCTTCAACTTTTGGTTAGTCTCCATTAATTTTTTCTTTACCTTCTCATGAACCTCTCTCATTGACTGAGTAAAGTCGTCAGCATGTCCATTGATTCCTTCATAACCTTTTAGGTCTCTTAGCTCAAGTGCACCCCTTGGATGTAACCCATATACAATTTCAAATGGGCTCTTACCAGTAGACCTGTTTGTGCTATCATTGTAGGTAAATTCTTCCTGTGAAATGACTTGTTCCCATCCTTGTCCATACTCCTTAGTTAGACACCTCAACAAGTTACCAAGTACCCTATTTATCAAGATTTATGGTGAGCTTCTCCTCTTGAAGTTTCTTCAACACAAGTTCTAGGTGCTTCATATGTTCTTCTTTTGTTTTGCTAAAGATGAGGATAAAATCTAAGTAGACTACCACAAAGACTCCTATAAAGTCCTTCAAGACCTCATTCATCACCCTCATAAAAGTGCTAGGTGCATTTGTAAGCCCGAATGGCATTACTAACCACTCATATAACCCCTCTGTGGTTTTAAAAGTTGACTTCCATTCATCTCCCTCTTTCATCCTAATCTGATAGTATCCACTTTTCAAATCAATCTTCGAGTAGTACTTAGCACCCCCCTAAACAGTCCATTAAGTCTTCTATCCTAGGAATAGGAAACCTATATCTAATGGTTATCCTATTTATGGCCCTAGAATCAGTACACATTCTCCACTTATCTCCCTTCTTAGGTGCCAACACCACTGGAACAACACATGGGCTTATGCTTTTCCTGATCAACCCTTGGTCCAAAATTTCTTGAACTTGCCTTGCTATCTCCTTGTTCTGCTCTGGTGTTATTTTCTATGCAGCCTTGTTAGGCAATGTTGCTCCTGGTACAAAGTCAATTTGATGACTGATTGCCCTCTTAGGTGGTAGTGTAGCTGGTGTGCCTTCACAAATGATATCCTTGAACTGATCCAACAATTGCTTCACCTCTACTATCATAGGTAGCCAACTAGGTGACTCCTCCTCCTTTGGCTTCAACATAATTGCATAGACAACTCCTTCTTCCTCCTTCATGTCTCTTAGGAATTTCTTTCCACTCATCAAAAGTACATTGGATTCTGCCTTTTCCGCTATGCCTCCTTGGGGAAAAAAATTTGTGGTTAAGCGCTTGAGCTAGAGTATACTAGAATGGGTGACCTCCCGTGAAGGCCTAGTGCCTCACCTCTATGAGTATCACTTAGATGCAATGAGTGCTAAGTGGGCCATTCAATATCATTTCAAAATTGTTGCTTTAAACAACTTACAAATTTGCAACTTAAGACTCCTCCAACCTAAGGGATCGATCCGGTGGAACATAGCTCGGAGCGATTCCACGTGTTTTGGTGCAAAAGAGGACCATGCCTAGCATAAACATACCTATTTGGATGTGTTGGAACAGTCTAGTTGGTCACACAAGCTGTAGAACAAAAGTTGCACCACTCTGCAACTTTGTACTGCTTGCATTTGATGCTTTTTCCATCAAGTGAAAATCCGCCACCATTGGAAAACCACTCCAAGATAGCCAAAACCAAGAGATATTTTTGTAGACAAGCTCAACGCAATCCTATAAGATCATATGAGAAGTTTCTAAGTGTCACGGTATCCAAGTAATAGCATGCTGAAGTTTGCAGCTATTTTGCACTTTGGACCCTTAAGGGTTCGATTCGGTGGAACATAGCTCGGAGCGATTCCAAATGTTTCGATGCAAAAGAGGACCATGCCTACTGTAAAAATACCTATTTGGATGTGTTGGAATAGTCCACTTGGTCACATGAGTTGCAGAACAAAAGTTGCACCACTCTGCAACTTTGCACAGCTTGAATTTGACACGTTTTCCATCAAGTGAAAATCCACCGCCACGAGAAAACCACTCCAAGATAGCCAAAACCGAGAGAATTTTTTGTAGACAGGCTCAATGCAATCCTATAGGATTAGACGAGAAGTTTCTAAGTGTCACGGTATCCAAGTAATAGCATGCTGAAGTTTGCAGCTATTTTGCACTTTGGACCCTTAAGGGATCGATCCGGTGGAACATAGCTCAGAGCGATTCCACGTGTTTCAGTGCAAAATAGGACCATGCCTACCATAAATATTTCAAACGTGCTGGAACAGTCTGCTTGGTCACACGAGTTGCAGAGCGAAAGTTGCACCACTTTACAACTTTGCACAGCTTGAATTTGACACGTTTTCCATCAAGTGAAAATTTGCCGCCACGAGAAAACCACTCCAAGATAGACAAAATCGAGAGAGGTTTTTTTAGAGGGGTCCAACGCCATTCTATAGGATCAGATGAAAAGTTTCTAAGTGTTATGGTATCCAAGTAATAGCATGCTGAAGTTTGCAGCTATTTTGCACTTTGGACCCTTAAGGGATCGATCCAGTGGAACATAGCTCGAAGCGATTCCACGTGTTTCGATACGAAAGAGGACCATGCCTACCATAAACATACCTATTCGGATGTGTTGGAATAATTCGCTTGGTCACATGAGTTGCAGAGCGAAAGTTGCACCACTTTGCAACTTTGCACAACTTGAATTTGACACGTTTTCCATCAAGTGAAAATCCGCCGCCACGAGAAAACCACTCCAAGATAGCCAAAATCGAGAGAGGTTTTTCTAAAGGGGTCCAAAACCTTTCTATAGGATTACACGAGAAGTTTCTAAGTATCATGGTATCCAAGTAATAGCATGCTGAAGTTTGTAGCTATTTTGCACTTTGGACCCTTAAGGGATCAATCCGATGGAACATAGCTCGGAGCGATTCCACGTGTTTCGGTGTAAAAGAGGACCATTCCTACCGTAAATATACCTATTCGGATGTGTTGGAATAGTTTGCTTGGTCACACGAGTTGCAAAGCGAAAGTTGCACCACTTTGCAACTTTGCACAGCTTGAATTTGACATGTTTTCCATCAAGTGAAAATCCGCCACCACGAGACAATCACTCCAAGATAGCCAAAATCGAGAGATGTTTTTCTAGAGGGGTCTAACACCTTTCTATAGGATTAGACGATAATTTTCTAAGTGTCACGGTATTCAAGTAATAGCATGCTAAAGTTTGCTGCTATTTTGCACTTTGGACCCTTAAGGGATCAATCCGGTGGAACATAGCTCAGAGTGATTCCACGTGTTTTGGTGTGAAATAGGACCATGCCTACCATAAACATACCTATTCGGATGTGTTGGAATAGTCTGCTTGGTCACACGAGTTGCAGAGTGAAATTTGTACCACTTTGCAACTTTGCACAGCTTGAATTTGACACGTTTTCCATCAAGTGAAAATCCGCTGTCACGAGAAAACCACTCCAAGATAGCCAAAATCGAGAGAGGTTTTTCTAGAGGGGTCCAACACCTTTCAGTAGGATCAAATGAGAATTTTCTAAGTGTCACGGTATCCAAGTAATAGCATGTTGAAGTTTGCAGCTATTTTGCACTTTGGACCCTTAAGGGATCAATCCGATGGAACATAGCTCAAAGCAATTCCATGTGTTTTGGTGCGAAAGAGGACCATGCCTACCATAAAAATACCTATTCGGACATGTTGGAACAGTCTGCTTGGTCACACGAGTTGCAAAAAAATGTGTACAAATTGTTTACATGACCTTTATATGACTTTTTTCACATTGTTTACATTTCAAAATTCAAAATTTGCAAATTTTGCTACTCAAGGCATTTATAGAACAAAGTGCTACTACACCAAACATGAACTTCAACCTTACAATATTTGAGTATATCTCATTATGTAATTAAATATTTTTACAATGCCTTTGGCTATTCATTCTCTCAGATCTTTTACAATTTCACTCATACATTCAAGATTCTCTTTAAATGTCTACATCATAGGTG
Source organism: Sequoiadendron giganteum (assembly GCA_007115665.2). Lineage (NCBI taxonomy): Eukaryota > Viridiplantae > Streptophyta > Pinopsida > Cupressales > Cupressaceae > Sequoiadendron > Sequoiadendron giganteum. Next base: position 679,046,047 of record CM021104.1, on the reverse strand, counting down.
TTCATCATGAGGTTAACTTCAAATGAGTAACTTGAGATTCCCTCGATAAGGTTCACATGCTCTCTTATAAAGGCTTGAAATCAAAATTGAGATTTGTCAAAATCATCAAAATAATTATGTTGCATTGTTTTTTTGGCTAAGATTTTTGATAATGGCTCTTAAATCAGCATTTTCTGCAACGAAAGATCAATCAACCCTTAGTAGTTTACTTACAAATACGCAAAGTAAAAGAGAAAAAGAAAGAGCATCAAAATGGAAATGAAATAAAAATAGATGGAAGGCACTTATAGATGATGCATGCAAGCATCAAAATAAGGATGTTGCATTGCTTTTCTAGTTGACATTCTCTTTGATGGCTCATACATCTGCATTTTTTGCAAGGGGACACCAATCACTATAAAAGAAGATGATAGCATTGGCATCAAACAAATTAATGTGCATACAAGTATAAATTAATAAGAACCAATGTGCATATACTTACAAATTAATCCAACGAACCATCCGGGTCTGCTCTACTCTTTATTGTGTCAAGTATTGCCTCATGGTCAGACTCACGGACCTTCCATAACATCTTTTTCAAAGGTCTACCCCCATATTTGGTCAAATGAACATTGGATGCCATGACAAGGTTCGAGTAATGAAGAATCTTACAATGCATGCCAAAGTCCTGAAATAGCCAATGTTTAACACTTGAATGTGGGTACCTTCTAAGCCATGTTCCAGTAACCACAACTGAGCCTATATGGTATTTGATGTTTTCTCCATCTATAACTGGGGCCTCCAATTTCTTTTTGGTCTCAACATAATGACACAAGTAATAGTCTATTCCCTCTTCATTGTCTTCATCTGCAATAACTGCATAAACATGCCTTGCATTGATATGTGCAAAAAATCTCTTGAAATTTGTCAACATTACGAATATAGTACAAAGTAAGATCTAACGATATGGAATTTCAACAACTAAGAAAGTAGGTATATCACCTCGTTGAACTAGATCTGATATGTGGTCAAAGTTGACCGATGATTCTAAGTGTGTCAGTTCCAATGCCGTCGGAGGGCAATACATGTGAAGTGGGCTAAGATAACTTGTGAACTATTTGTCAACCCACTCCCCTGACTCACAATCATTCTAGTCTTGCATTGTATATGAAGAACAAAAGCATGCCATCTTTCATGTATCGATACTCCATGAACCTGTATTTGAGCTAAGGAAAGAGTGTACCTCACTCGATCCTATTAGTGTACAATAGTCTTCATATGGTGCAATGTTAGTATCATCCATCAACCAAAATAATTTGTGAACTGAAGATGTACCTTCATTACCTAGACCCATCAAAGCATTACACCACTCGACGATTGATTTTGCATCTGTCAACTTTGCACTGTCTTTATACTTTAACTCTTCTCGTGCTAATGCTCTTTTCACACATGCTCCTGCACCATCATGCTCCCCCTTTCCATGTCCAGCCTCACAAAAGTTCCACATATGTTGAACACCTGTAATGACATGCATCATGCACAACCAGTAGAACATACACGAGTTCTTGAACTGTGTTGCACAGTTATCGGACCATATTATATGTTGATCATATTTTATGCCCCTCTAAGCCAAACCACTGTAGAACATCTGGAAGCAACTTTGCACAAACTCTAGAGAATGTGTGTGATCATCACTAATGTAAAAGTGGTACTCCCTCAATACCTTCCTTTGCTCATCTATACTATCAGATGCATGAATGAATGCTATGTGCACAAATATCAAAACTTGTGTAGAGTTGTAATATTGTGACTGCACCTCATGTTGTGGTTGTAGAGTGTAGTTCTTTGCAAATTCAACCACTAATACTATGCTTCCAATTGGAAAGGTGTCCTTGCATAGCTTGAACTGCGTGTCCAACCATCGGGCTCTATGGGTATGCATTGCATACTTAGACAGTATACTGTCATGAAATGTGGTCATAAATTTGTACACTGGAATCTTCTTAATAACCAAATCACACTTTTTTGCTTGAGACCCATCTTTTGTAGCATATGCCACTGTTTTATACTTCCCGAACTCTACTAGTTTTTGTCCCACCTCATCTATGCTTTCCATATGTTGACATATTGGCATACGCTGGAAGCCACCACAATGCTCACATGAACCATCCAAGCATGTTGTCCTATAGAATATTTGGCCATCCTCTATTTGAAATAAATTTTTTGATAAGAACTCTCTTGAAGATTTTGGTGGGGCTTCTATGCCACAATCCTGCAAAACATCATTAGTATGCAAATCTAAACATATAGAACGATAAACATCGTAATGGTTAGAAAATTCAATATGTAGTCTGCAAAAACAAGTAGTGCATGTGTGATTTATCTTGACATAAAAAGGTTTAAGCAGTTCAAAAAATCTTTGAGAAATACTAATTTGAGGATAATCATTTTCAAATTTCCAAAAATAATTGGGTTTGAGTCATATCCAAAAAATGCTTTGGATGTGGCTCACGATTCTGACTACCAATTCTCCTTCTTATCACATCCCTTTGATTTGGAGATGGTCTTGTGTTATTCTTCCAATACTCTTCAATTAGTGTTCTCAAGGCTTCGAAAACTTCTTTATCTTTTCGTGACAGTCTCCTTGAGAATTCCCATAATTCATTTGTATCATTGCCCTCAATTCTTTGCCGCCTTTGAATGGCTCTTGATAAAGTTTTTCTACTAATTCCTATTTTTTCACTAGTCTTTCTAATTAGGCAAGCTCTCTTTGTTTGACAACTTACCAAAGGCGATGTAATGACACGTCGGGTGACATTACTATCCTTTGAGCGTGAGGTCTTAACCACACTCTCATAAGCATCCATTAGATTCTTCACGTGGGAATGATGGCATACCTTCTTCGTCAATTTGGAGTGATGATGTACTCTCAACTTGAGATGTGTTGGATGGTGTCCAACAATATTCACTTGCGGTAAATGGTGTCCCTCCATATTCACTTGTAGTAGATGGTGTCTATCCATATTCACTTGTTCTAGATGGTGTCCCTCCATATTAGCTTGTGCTTAATGGTGTCCCTTCATATTCACTTGTTGTAGAGGGTGTGTCTCCAATTACGGTATCTGAATCTGTCTTATGGCGATGCTTTCACATTTGTGCCTTTTATGCTGCCAATTCCCATTCTCTTTTTGACGGTTGAGGTTCCTCTCCAATCGGGTTGTTTTCATCAATCATTTCCAATTTCTTCTTTTCACGATATGCCACCAACCGAACTCTCTCCTTTTCTTTCAAGGTTTCGTTCTCTTCGTCTTTTAGTTTCCTCTTTTTATTTTTCTTCAGCATGGTAGATAATTTTATTTATGCCATGGTAATGAGACAAACATTAGTTCCTAAAAAATGTATCCATTTAAGATAATCGAAAAATATATGTCATTGAAGGCTTCATTTAAATAATACTTACAATCATCTTGTACAAAAGTAGTATTTTATTGTTGATGGTTCTAGCCAACCACCAAGAAAATAAGGACTATGATGTAAAGTCCCAATAGTTTTTTTGATGTGTGAGTTAAGTAAAACTTAGGTTAGTCTAGAGCCTTGAAGTTTGGAGAAGCCTAATTGATGAAATTAGGCAAATTAGTCCATGTAGACTTGGCAATTTGTCCTAAAAGTGGGAAAAGGGCATTAATGATGCTCTAAGCCCAACCCAAGGGTCCTAGCACATGGGAGAAAGGTATATAAGGTCATAAAAACCCTAATTGAGCATGTGTGAAAGCCATTGTACGATTTGGAGTTTTGGAAGGGGAATTTGTGAGTTGGAAGAGTGCAAATTTCATTGAATTTTTGTTTTTGTGCCTTACTCCAGTCAAGAATGGATTGAAAGGACCTATCTAATGCTTTGAGTCTTTCAATTGTGTCACTTAATTATTTTTTGAAGCATTATATTAGCCATTTAGTTCAATTGCTTTCTGTTTTGCAAGTTTTTAGAGTTTTTGGTCTCATAGCCAGTTCAGGCCAGTTTTTGGAAATAATGATCCCCACTTGAGTTCTCATGGAAAGGCTACCATGGCCACTTGGAATCAAGTAGGGGACTATAGGGGACTATTTTTACATTGTACATATGGTGTTTGGTGTCTTGGTTTTTAGGGGAGATGGTGAATTCATCAAGAACTAGGCGAGTGCAAGTGCATTTTGGCTAGTGGCTTGGAGAGGACAGCAGTAAAGAAAGTTGTTAAATGGACTGGTTTGTGCCAATCAAGAGCAAGAGAGTGTGGGCACATATATTCCAGACATGTGTGTGCAAGGAGGAGAGTTGAGGAGGTCATTGAAGCCCTCAAAGTTGGAAAAAGGAGCCAGAACCCTAGAAACCCTTGAAAATAGGGGGGTATGAGGACAATCTTATGTACGGATGCCAAAGGGACTAAACACCTGGTAAATATTGAATCCTATGGTACCACTAGAAATAATCTATAAAAATATTTGGGGGTTTTTAAGACCGTTTTTGAGAAAATCCAAGATCACAGGTTCTAGGAGGCTTAATTGGGCAAAAGGCTACAAGGCCTAAAATTGGGTTTTTCAAGAAAGTAATGGGTACAATGTGAAAGAATCCTATGAGATGGATTAGTGGGGAGTCAAATAAACAAGGGGATAGTGATAATACCCTTTCATAGCCCCTTGAGTGGTTAGGACACTTTGGGTCAGTGTGGAGCCCAAGGAAGCTTAGTGGTGAATTGAGAGCAATGGTGAAGAATTTGAAATTGGTGGAGAGTCTTATGAGCTGAGAGGGGTTTAGGAGGGATCCCTGAGTAGGGTAGAGAGGAATACCCTAGGAATACCATAGAATAGGTCTTGGGAAGAGCAATATTGCTCTTGCAAGATAAGACTCCCCATCAATTGTTAAAGGACTTGTCTATGTAATGAACTTTTGACCTTGTGTAGGGTATTTTGAAGATGTTTGATGCTTTGGAATAGTCTGGGAAGGCCCAAGTATACGAGTTTCTATAAACCCTCCCTCTTTGCATTGAAAAATGGGGGTTTTTGTATTGGAAGCCTAGTTGAGCGGGTAAGGTCCTAAGACCTAGAAATTATCTTGTTTTGAGACCTAATTGTCTTTTCATGAATCAAATGTTTTGTGAAGGGAAATATAGTTGAATAAGTGTGTCAAGCAAGGTGTTGATTTCTTCCTTTGTACTACATTAGTTTGTGCAGAGGTATTGGAAGGTGTTTGGACCCTTCAGAGGAGTGGGAGAGGCTTGGATTTGTCTTAAAGGATGAATTTTGGTGAATGGTTCTAAATTTCTATAATTGGCAAGTGTAAAATGGTAATTGGCAAGTGTAAATAATTGTGTATATAATTTGGTAATTTAAAATGTGCATTGACAACCTAAGGTTATAATGACAAACAAAAATGAAAGCAAGCCATAATAGAATGAAAGAAAATTTGTAAAGACTTCACATACCTTAAAAACCAGACTTTCAAATGGAGGAGTTCAACCCAATTATGTAGCCTTAGCTTCTTCTTTCTTCAAACTCCACAACAATTTGACTTGTTCAAAAGCTTGTTCCCTTCCACACTTCAATTGTATATCAGTTTTCAATGGAATTCAAACTTCAATTGATTTTATATGTCTTTCAACATCGAAACTCTGCTATTTCATGTAAAGGTGGTAAAAAGATCATGGAAAAGGTGATGGAAATTGAAAAAGATGCTTGCACACTTCACATCATCAAAAATATATTTTTTGTCAGAGCACGTGCAGAACTAGGGGAATATGCAGACTGTGGGCCTTCAAATCATGGGTATATTGATTTTTTTACTATTTTAGTGAACTACAAAATGCGCTCGCGTTATAACGTGAGCGCGTTATGTGAAATTAGGTTTTCTTAGTGTATTTTTGATAGTATAGGAGTTTCTAAGAGAGTGGGAGGGAGAGAGGGGGAGAGTGGAAGATAGAGAGGGAGGGAGAAGGGGAGAGTCGGAGAAAGAGAGAGGGAGAGAGGGAGATAGAGT
>CM021104.1:678821231-679036094 GCA_007115665.2 Sequoiadendron giganteum | reverse complement strand
AAAATATACCCTAAACCCTCTACCCTCAACCAAGTAAAACCTTACCCGTAAACCCTTAACCCCAAACCCTTCAACCCTAAACACTTAAACCTTAAACCTTCTACCCTATACCCTCAACCAAATACCCTCTACCATCAAACCTATTCCATCAACCCTCAAACCTTAAACCCTACTACCCTAGAAACCATCAACCCTATAGGTCCTCCATCCTAATCCCTCAACCCCTATCACTTTCTCTCTATCTATGCATCTCACCTCTCCCTCCTTCCCTCCTTCCCACCCTCTCTAATTGTCTCTATCTACCATCTCCCTCTTTCTGCGTACCTCTTGTTCAATCAATCCCTACCATTCTCTCTCACTCCCTCTCTCTCACACTCCCTCTCACTACCTATCTCTCAAGTCTCTCCCTCTCACCCCCCTCACCCTCTCAAGTCTCTCCCTCTCACACTCTCAAGTCTCTCCCTTTCGCACCCTACCTACATAACCCTCTCTTTCTCTTTGTCTCTCTCTCTCTCCCTCTCCCTCGATTCTCTCTCTCCCACCCCCCTCTCTCTCTCTCTCTCCATAAATTCTCTCTCTCTAACCCCCCCTCTCTCTCTCCCTCCCTCTATCCCTCCCACCCTACCTAGCTAAGTCCCCCTCAATCCAACCCCTTCTCTCCCACTCCCTCTCTCTTAAACTCTCACTTCGACCCCCTCTCCATCTCTCTAGACTCTCTCTAAATTCTCCCTTCATCTAAAGACATACATACAAGCATAATACATTTGTACATATAATCTTACATCCATACAAGCATACATACATACATGTACATAAAAATATATCAGCATACATTAATATATTAGCATTTAGGATAAAGTAAGACATAATGCAAGCGCGTTATAATGTGCTCGCGTTATGGGTCAATAGACATGTTCCCCGTAGAAGCAAAAGCCATGTCAAAGTGAGATATAACGCGAACGTGTTATAATGTGCTCGCGTTATAACGCGCTCGCGTAATAGCTCACTCGCGTAATAGCGCGCTCGCATAATAGCACGCTCACGTTATATCTTGCATTGAGAATTACTAAACTTTAAGCTTGGTATTGGCTTGGAATTCCAACCCAAAGATTTGGAGGGCATTCCCAACGACTAGAGACGTGTTTTTAAAAAATCCACCATATTTCTCATAATCGAGTTCGTGCTCACCGTCAGGATTGCACATGGTTCAATATTGAAAAAATCGAGCACATGGGTAATGTTGGGTTATCTCTTAGCTATCCAACGATGTAATTTTTTTCACTTTCTGAAAATGTTAAGTCTTCATCCATAATTTCTTTTATTTGTATGTCTTTTTTTTGCCAAAAAATAGTGTTTGGTATTTTTTTCGTTATAAATTAACCATTCATCAATTTTTCAAATAAATTACATTTTTAGAAACTAGACTCCATTCTACAAAATTAAAAAATTAAAAAAAATTTAAATCAATTAGTTTCCAAAAGTTGTAGGGGTAGCACGGCCAAAATTCTATTTTCAGGATATGTCCACTTCACAAATTAGTAAAAAATCAAATATTCATTAAAAAATTATCAGAAAAATCGTGCATCAACTACATACCGTTAGCTAACTTCTGACTGTTGTGATTTTAAAAATACTAAAAAAAGTTCACCGTACGAGGGTCATACAAGAGTTGCTATGTTATGTTTTTCTGACAAAAACAACACCAATTTTTGTACATCCCTCGTTTGAACCCCTTAATCTCAATCATTTTCAAATTAAATTAGCAATTTAGAAAGTAGACTCGGAGCACTTGAATCCTTCTTTTTGTTCCATTTCAAAATTTTGAGTCTAAGTATCCTCAATTTCACATCCAAGGTCAGTATTTCCCGATTTCAGGAAAAAGTTGTCCACTTAAGTCCCCTTTTTGGGAACCATCTTGGTGCACTTACCCTAATATTGTCTTAAAAAATTACGGGTTGGAAAACACTGGGTGTTATAAAACCTACAACCCACATACTATTGTAAAAATCTCTACAGGTAGCAACCCATTTGGTTATTCACCCTTTTGCTCAAATAGGTTAGAATGTATGAAATGAAAAAGGAATCTTCTCTAAACACACTTAAAAAGAAGAAGACCAACGTGAAGGAGATAGATAATGTATTGAACGAAGATATTGTTCCTACTCTTTAGAAGGTGTGTGTGCAGTATGTGCAATGGGAAAATGGAAATGCAAAAGTGGATAAAATCAAGAGGTTGTATATTGCACATGAATTTGTGTAGGCAAAGAAAGTGAGAGATGATGCTATAAGTGCAGTTGACAAAATGAATTCAAAAATTCTTGAACTTAAGAATTCCATGGAACAAATACAAGTGGAAATAGATGATATTGAAAAAGCAATATCAAATGTAAGTGTAGAAAAATAGAATTAGTTGGGTGGAGACATGAAAGTCTTATCTAAAAAGGTAGACAAGTTTTGTAAAGAACTTGTTCAAAGAAACATTTGTATTCTCTAATCATAAAGACACTCTCAAAGTTGAGAAAAACATGAATTTAAAGCAATATAAAAGTATTCAAGACATTCAAAACTATATCCAATTTGGTAATTTAAGTGTAGAGGTTCTTACAACAATATGTGGGTTGCAGGTTTCATAACACCCAGTGTTTTTCAACATGCAATTATATATAGACAACATGGTTGTAATGAAAACCTATAGTTTTGTAGAAAGTAGGAATGTAGTGAAGTTCACCTTCACAATTTATAGCAACTCTTACTTAGACTAAAAATTGCATTTCAATTTCTTCATTTGTTTCAAAAATAAATTCAAAATTTAATTGCAAGTTGGAAAACAAAATGTAGGTTGTCATTTTTTTCATTTTGTATGTTCAAAGCTAAGTGGTGGAGAGAATGGGGTGGAGTTGTAGATGGGGGTTACATAAAACTAACAACATTGAGCTGAGGGGTGAATAACCAATTGGATTTTTATGTGTAGAGGGTTTTACAACACTATGTGGGTTGCAGGTTTCATAACACCCAGTGTTTTCCAATTTCATTACATTCTTGCTATCTACAAAACAAAAGATTCTCAAGGTAATCACAAAACATACCAAATTGAATTGAGGGGTTACTAACCAATTGGGTTGTTACTTGTAAAGGGATTTAAAACATAATGTGGGTTGTCGATTTCATAACACCCGGTGTTTTACAACCTAAAATTTTACAAAACAACATGAATGTCTTGAAAATCTTTTGTTATTTAGACAATACGAATGTAATGAAAGACACCTTCAAAATCTATATAACAAGTCTTAGGTAGAGTAAAAAGTGTGTTTCAATTTCTTCATATGATCCAAATATACATGCATAGTATAATTGCAGGTTGGAAAACACAGTGGGTGGTGACTACATGATTTATGAAACCTCCAACCCAAACAATGTTGTAAAACCCTCTACACACTAAAACCAAATGAAAACCCTTTTTCACAAGGAAAACCCTTGGGAACCTGTCAATGAATACCCCTTTTCACAATGAATACCCATTCAATTCTTCACAGTCCCTAGGTAGGATGGCAAAACAACATATATTTCTAACAGATATGCATACCTTCTAGCTAGCTTATCATGCATGTCACATGCATTTTGGTAGGAAGAATGGTTGTGCTTCGGCCTCTAAACACTTGCAACTTCCTTTCAAGTTCCCCAACAACCTTCAAAATGTGAATGTTGAAAATGGTGACGTTATGAGCTTTATGTGGCTTTCAAAACATATCATTAAATTGCATAACCCACATTGTGTTTTCCAACATGGTTATATATTATGCATTATTTCTAGTTTCTCTAAACATTATTCTAGAAAATAAATGCAGGTTGGATTTCCACAATGGGTTCACCATATATTTCATTTTGCTTCCTAAAAAAATTTTGGTGTGAACATTAAAATCCCAGAATTTAAAAACTCTCAATAGAAAAGCACATAAAGAACTCTGCATATCAAATGAAAACCCCCTTTTGCAAGGAAAACCTGTTAATGAATACCCCTTTTCGCAATGAATACTTGTTCAATTCTTCACAGTTCCTAGGCAAAATGACGAAAAGGCATATTATTTTGGTAGATAAACATACCTGCTAGCTAGTTGCCCGACATGTCCATCACATGCGTTTTTGTAGGGAGAATGGTCACTTTGCTTTAACCTCCGAATGCCTACAACTCTCGTCCAAACTCCCTAGCAACCTCCAAAATGTGAATGTCCAAAATGGCGACATTTTGGGCTTTTTGTGCTTTCTAAAATAAGATTTTAAAACTTGTCGATGGTGCCACATTTTTTTGGTGATTAGACATGTGATGACACTCCAAATAGCACATGCCTAAATGTTCGTCAACATCCATCTATTAGTCTTATCTCGCAATGATGCGATCGTATGGGGAATGGGGTGTTATGTTATCATGTCTAAGACATGCGGTTTTGTCAGGAAATTAGCTTCTCCCATTCTTTGTAATGCTTTGTATGTTTTCTTCTTTTCTACATGGTTTCTTTTTGAACTGCAATCTTTTTTTATAAATTATTTTTGTTAAATACAAAAAAGAAAAAATATATATAATTGGACTATATTGATATTTACTTTCAATTTGAAGTTTTATATAGTAAATAGGTTGCCTCTATTACAATAAATTAATAAGCACATATCATTGTGGGTTGTCTAACTCATCATTCATCATAAGTTTTCAACCAACCACTACTATAAGGGCAAGGCCCATGCAACTTCCTAGCTTATTTAGGCTAGCAGCCATTACTCAATTTTTTAGGAGTAATTTGTAGAGTTCATGGCTTCATGAATATTTAATTTTCATGCTTATATTTTAACAGTCATTTTAATTTTTTTTTAAATGTATAAATGTTTTTTTACATGTATGTATGAATAGTATTAATAATAACTTTGTAGATAAGATTTGGAAGTAAATGAAAAGGAAAGAATTTTTTATAAAGATACATGATATTTTTATAAATATACAGTTGTTTCCAGTTCCTGAATAATAACTACATTAAAAAAAATATATATATATATTTTTTTTTTCCACAATTTAAAATTTGCATGAAAAGACTTAAAGAGTGACATGAAAACATACAATAATTGAACTTTTCAACTTCCATTTCTTTCTTACAGTTGTCATCATGTTTCATGATTCTCGTTTCTGATAACTATGACATGAAAACATAAAATAATTAAACTGTCATAAACATACAATAATTAAACTGTCATCATGTTTCATGATTCTCGTTTCTGATAACTATAATATACCTACACCGAGTACAATGAGAAAGGAATCTATACCATTTTGTCTTTCTATAAAAAGCAGAGAGCAGTAGCTAAGATACAACAATTCAGAGTTTTATAGATCTACTTATTTTGTGATCACCAATTCATTTGCCTTTCCTCATTTGCCATGGGAGCACTTGGCTTTTCTATCATCTCTCCTCCTGTGAACTATGCAATTACTACGCTGCCATCTTCATATCCTCCTGCCAGATTTTCTCAACGGCGCTCCAGAGATGCAAAACACCATGTTTTCATGACGCCATTTTCTTCTTTAGAAAAAATTCAGAGTAACTCACCTTGCTTTTTGATGATTGCTATTTGCAAATGGGCTTGTCTACCTGCCGCTTGTTTGCATAATAGATAAAAAATTATATCGTGGATATTATTTGTATTTATATATTATGTTTATGTATATTTTTAATTTTTCAATTTTTTCCTATAGTCAATGGAAAGTTGCTACCTTTAGTCAGCTTTAACAGGTTAATAATGAACAACGTGGTTGAATACTTTAACTTTTTTTGGGTTAAGCAATTGTAGTATATAAAGTTCTCTTACTAGTCATAATAGGATTAGTGGATTATCTACAATTTTATGCGTATTCTTATATTTCTTGTATAAAGAATACTGTTATTGAGTTTTTTTTCCTTTTTTTAACTGATTTGTTACAATATTTTTTAATAGGAGCTTCTAGTTTCAAGTTCATCAATGAAAGAAACAGATTCAACACAAGTGCCAAATCTACGAATAGATTATTTCATGAAAATGCCTCCAAGGTATTCAACTTTATAGCTTCGTGTACTTTTTATGCTTTTGTTTTCCAGTGTTCCAGAGAATACAATGTAATTTTGCATTAACAACGATTAGAAAATACAAATCTGCTAACAATTGAGGATATTTATACTCTGCAATGACAATTGTTATAATGAATACAATAAACTTTATAATTTATCAGGGATAACTTTGAAAATCATTATGTATGTACTAAATTTGATAGCCATTCATCTCATTATTTGGCAGGAGGTCCGAGAGAACAGAGAGTAAAATTCATTTGATTCGATGTATATAGATGATGATATTGCGAGGATAAAATTGTTGTTCTCAGAAATTAAGGAAAGACGCACATCTCTTTCTGCTTATGATACAGCTTGGGTAGCCATGGCCCCTTCTTTAGAAAACTCGCAGTTACCACAGTTCCCACAATGTCTTTCATGGATAATGGAAAATCAACTTTGGGATGGATCTTGGGGATTATTAGAATTGCCTTATATTAAAGATCGCCTTTCTCACACTTTGGCATGCCTTATAGCACTTAGAACATGGAATGTTGGCACTGAAAATGTGGAAATGGGTAAGTCAACTTTGACCTATAACAAATTTTCTACAGATATGCTAGGGTGCTATATCTGATGAATATTCTATTGGAAAGACGTCAATTACGCACTGCTGGGCATTAATTGTCCAAATATTTTGCTTGTCATTTCTATTTCTTATCACCGGCAAATTGGACTTGTATTTAATATTTTAGATGCTTATTATTTTGATATTTACTTTTTATTATGTGTGAGTAGATGCACATTAATTGTCATTTATTTTTGCCGTATGCTAAAAAGGAAGGTAAGCAAAGTCATTATTTAGTTTTTTGGTATTGTGCTGCATAAAAACAGAAGAGAAAAGTTTGGTAAGAACAGAGCATATACAGATTTATGTGCAGCTGTAGCTTCTGTTTATTTCAATGAATATATCTATATTGTTGATGTGAATTTTTGTGTACATTGTGTTTCATAAACAGCTGTAGCTGTTGTTTCTTCCTCCTGCTTTGTTTTTTCTCTTTTTGGGTTGTTTCATTTATGCCTTGTTTTGTAAATTCGATTTTTTTCTTTGCTCCTCCTTTCAAACCCTCATTTGGTATCAGAGCAAGGTTAACCTCTGTCACTCTATTTTTTTTAGTCTTTTCTCTTTTTCCTGAAAGCCATGGCTTCCACTTCTGGTGCATCATTGTCCAGTCTGTAAACCCCTTATTTTTATAGGAAAGAATTATGAGTATTGGTCTCTAACTATGAAAGCCCTGTTTCGGTCTCAAGACGTTTGGGAAATTGTTGAAAATGGTTATGTGGAACCAGCAGACCAAGCAGCATACAATGCACTCACACAAGCTGAGAAAGATGCCTTGAAAGAACAGAGGAAGAAGGATGGCAAAACATTATTCTATATCCACCAAGCAATGCATGAGAGCATACTTCCAAGAGTAGCAGCAGCAAAGCAAGCCAAGGAGTCATGAGATACACTTCAACTTGCTTACCAAGGTATGGACAAAGTAAGGACTGCTAAGTTACAACTTCTTAGAAGAGAGTTTGAAAATTTATCAATGAAAAACTCAGATTCAGTAGAATCCTTCTTTACTCATGTTGTTGGCCTAACTAATCAAATTAAATCACATGGAGAGGCCATAGAGGATAAAAAAATTGTTGAGAAAGTTCTTAGAAGGCTTCCTCCTAAATTTGATCCTCTAGTTGTGACTTTGGAGGAAACTAAAGATTTGAGTCAATATAGTGTTGATGAGCTTCATGCTTCTCTTATCAATCATGAATCCATACTAAATAGGTCAAACATGTCATTGAAAAATGTTTTTTCATCTCAATCATCTATAACTCATGGAATAGGACAGCAAAGATTCAGTCCTAGAGGCAGAGGGAGAAATTCACCTAGCGGTGGACATAATAATAATTCTACAAATAGTGTTGGTAGAGGTCAAAATCAGAATTTCAATCACCCAAGTGGCCAAAGGTTTGACAAGTCACACATACAGTGTCATTATTGTAAGAAGTTTGTGCATTATGGTTATGAATGCAAGAAAAACCAGTATGATCAGCACAAGCAAGGTCAAAATCAGTCAAGTAGCAGTGCTCAAACAAGCACTATTTTCATTGCATACACTAAAATTGCTAAAGAAATTCCTACTAACTCTCCCGTTGAATGTAATGTTGTCCATGAAAGTGCATGTGACATATGGTATTTAGATTTTGGTTGTAGTAATCATATGACAGGTAATGTAGATTTGTTTTCTAGCTTGGATGAATCAGTTCAAACTGAAGTCACACTTGGTAATGACAACAAGGTCACTGTTTGGGGTAAAGGAACAATTGATATTCTAACCAAAGAGTGGGAGCAGAAATTTATGTCCGATGTGTATTATGTTGCTGGCCTAAAACATAATTTAATGAGTATTAGACAGCTGGTACAAAAAGGTTATAAAGTGTACATGAAAAACAATGAGTGTGTGATTTTGGATAGATTTCCAAGCAATCAACTTCTTGCCAAAGTGCAAATGACTAGCAATCAAATGTTTCCCTTGAGGATAAGGCCAAACAAGAAAGGAAAAATAGCCCAAGCTATTCATAAAACAAATAATATACATTCTGAAGCTTCCTTTAAGGCAAAAAATACAAAATAAAAAATTGAAATGAATTCTATAGATTTAGTAAATTCTGAAATAGGTCAATTAAGCACTAGAGAAGTAAAATGTAGTGGTGGAGAAATACAAATAGCATTTCAGTCAGTTGTAAAGGATGAATCTTGGTTGTGGCATTTTAGATTTGGGCATTTGAACTTTGGCGGGCTGAAGCTATTACATATGAAGAACATGGTGAAAGGCTTGCCATTAATTGAAAAATCGGAAAGAGTTTGTGAAGGATGTATCTTGGGAAAACAACATAGAGACTCATTTCCAATTGAAAAATCAAATAGAGCTAGAGCACCACTTGAGATTGTGCATTCAGACATTTGTGGGCAAATGCAAACACTGTCTATAGGAGGTAGCACTTATTTCCTTACTTTCATTGATGATTTTACAAGAAAAACTTGGGTTTATTTTCTAAAACACAAGTCTAATGCATTTTCTTACTTTCAGCAGTTCAAGGCATTTGTGGAGAAGCAAAGTGGCTACTATATCAAGGTTTTAAGGATGGATAGAGGTGGTGAATATATTTCAAATGATTTTCTCAATTTTTGTATATCACATGGCATACATAAGCAATTTACAGCTTGCTATACACCTCAACAAAATAGTGTAGCGGAGAGGAAGAATCGAACCATTATGGAGATGGCACATAGTATGTTGACAGCTAAACATTTGCCTAAAGAATATTGGGCTGAAGCAGTTGCAACTATTGTTTACATCATAAATAGGTGCCCAACAAAGAGTGTGAAAAACAAAGTTCCTCAAGAGGCTTGGACAGGTATGAAACATAGTGTTTCTCATCTTAAGGTATTTGGTTGTGTTGCATATGCTCATATTCCTGATGAGTTGAGGAAGAAGTTAGATAATAAAGGACAAAAATGTATATTTGTTGGCTATTCAGAGGATACAAAGACATATAAATTGTTTAATCCTATCACTACGAAGGTCGTAATCAGTCATGATGTTCAATTTGTGGAGGATGAAGCATGGGATGGAAGTGTAGAAAGGACTGTAAATGTTACAGTTGTTGTTCCTCATGATGATATGGCAGATGAAGTGTTTCCATCATCAAATAGAAACTCCTTCCACTCTCAAGGCAGCACCACAAGTTGTAGCTCAAGCTACACCTTCATCCACACCAAGGAGATCTTCAAGATTGCTGTCCACACCAAGAGTACAAAAAACTCCTCAAGTAACCATAGTAGCATCTACATCAACTAGCATTCTTGGAGCAACTCCAACTAGCACTCCAAGTAGTTCTACATCTTCGGATCCAACTCTAGCAAGCATGCTGCCACAAAAAACAAGGAGTTTGAGTGAGTTGAATAATGTTGATACAACAAATTCATTTTCAGTGTTTGCTTTATTTTCTCATGTAGATGATCCATTAACATTTGAAGAAGCTATGAGTGATTGTAAATGGGCACAAGCCATGGATGAAGAGATTGAGTCCATTGAGAAGAATCAAACATGGGAGTTGGTTGATTTGCCTAAAGGTAAGGATGCAATAAGTGTGAAATGGATTTATAAGACTAAACAAGATGCTGATGGAAAAGTGCAAAAGCATAAAGAAAGGTTAGTTGCAAGAGGTTTTACTCAACAACCTGAAATAGATTTCAATGAAACATTTGCTCCTGTCGCATGGATGGACACAATTAGGACTGCACTGGCTATTGCAGCTCACAACAAGTGGCCTGTATACCAAATGGACATGAAATCAGCATTTCTAAATAGCTATCTAGAGGAGGAAGTGTATGTGGAACAGCCACAAGGCTATGAAATATTGGGTCATGAAGACAAAGTATATAAATAAAAGAAGGCACTTTATGGATTAAAGCAAGCTCCTAGAGCTTGGTACAGCCACATTGACTCCTATTTCATTCACAATGATTTTCAAAGAAGCGGTTGTGAGCCAACATTGTACTTTAAAGTCAACAAGCA
This sequence comes from Sequoiadendron giganteum, assembly GCA_007115665.2. Classification (NCBI taxonomy): domain Eukaryota; kingdom Viridiplantae; phylum Streptophyta; class Pinopsida; order Cupressales; family Cupressaceae; genus Sequoiadendron; species Sequoiadendron giganteum. The sequence goes on along the minus strand of CM021104.1, from coordinate 679,025,401 downwards.
AGGTAACATTCTAATTGTTTGTTTGTATGTGGATGATCTAATCTTCACCGGTGATCTTAGCATAGATGATTTCAAATTAACAATGAAGAATGAGTTTGAAATGACTGACTTGGGGCTTATGAGATATTTTTTGGGCATTGAAGTTCATCAATCTAATGCTGGTATATTTATTTCTCAATCCAAATATGCAAATGAAATTTTGAAGAGATTCAATATGGTGAAATGCAAGGCAGCCCTGACACCAATCATGATGGGATTGAAGTTAAGCAAAGAGGATGATGGACCATGTGTGGATCCTACATTGTTCAAAAGATTGGTAGGAAGTCTTATGTATTTGACAGCCACAAGGCCTGATATTATGTATGGTGTAAGCTTAATTTCAAGTTTTATGGAATCCCCAAAAGAGTCTCATTGGTACGCTGGTAAAAGAATATTGAGGTATGTGAGTGGTACAAAAGACTTTGGCATATTATATTCCACTTCAAATGATTTCAAACTTGTTGGTTATACAGATAGCGATTGTGGGGGCGGTATAGATGATAGGAAAAGTACATCTGGGTACGTTTTTCATCTTGGTACAGGTGTTGTTTCATGGGCTTCATAGAAACAACCTATTGTGACTCTTTCTTTAGCTGAATCTGAGTATGTGGCAGCCACTAGTGCTGCTTGTCAAGCTGTTTGGATGCGGAGGATGTTGAAAGACTTAATGCATGATCAAAAAGAAGCCACTAAGATATTTTGTGACAACAACTCAACGATTGCATTGTCCAAAAATCATGTTTTTCATAAAAGAACTAAGCATATTGATACTAGATATCATTTTATCAGAGAACTTGTCGACAACAAAGAAATTTGTCTAGATTTTTGCAAGTCTAAAGATCAATTTGCAGATATATTTACAAAACCGTTGGTAAAGGAAACATTTCAGTATTTACGGAGTTGTTTAGGAGTTTTTGATCATGCAAACATATACAGCTATGGAGAAGTTTGATGAAATTTTTTGTTGATCCCCAGCAGTTCATAATTAAGGGGGAGTATTGGAAAGACGTTAATTATGCACTGCTGGGCATTTATTGTCCAAATATTTTGCTTGCCATTTCTATTTCTTATCACCGGCAAATTGGACTTGTATTTAATATTTTAGATGATTATTATTTTGATATTTACATTTTATCATGTGTGAGTTGTAGCTGCACATTAATTGTCATTTATTTTTGCCGTATGCTAAAAAGGAAGGTAAGTGAAGTCATTATTCAGTTTTTTGGTATTGTGCTGCGTAAAAACAGAAGAGAAAAGTTTGGTAAGAACAGAGCATATACAGATTTATGTGCAGCTGTAGCTGTTGTTTATTTCAATGAATATATCTATATGGTTGATGTGAATTTTTGTGTACATTGTGTTTCATAAACAGCTGTAGCTGTTGTTTCTTCCTCCTGCTTTGTTTATTCTCTTTCTGGGTTGTTTCATTTATGCCCTGTTTTGTAAATTCAATTTTCTTCTCTGCTCCTCCTTTCAAACCCTCATATTCTTGTTACCCATATAGTTTCTAATTTTTATACTTTATCATTCTCAGAGAAAATTTATCGGTGTCAATCTTACAAAATTAAAATTTATGATTCTTATACCATTTTAGTCAGTCGCTCTCTGGAAATCATAGCCTTGAGCACATACACCTAATCTCACTTTTCATTTTGTGCAGGATATTTCTTCATGAATAAAATTAAATTTGATCCTATGCATACATGAGTCTAATACCTAATGCTCTAAGATTTTGATGTCATTTCTTGATTCCTCCACAGGCTTGAGATTTATAAGAGAAAATATTACAAAGATAGCCAGCGAGGACAGATATAATCCCCTAGGCTTCGATCTGATCGTCACTGCCATGTTAGAAGATGCAAGAGGCTTGTGTTTGGAACTACCTTATGATTCACCGCCTATAAAAATGGTGTTCACTAAGTGAGAAAAAATCCTTAAAAGGTAATTTTGCAAATGGTTTGTATTTTTCCAGCACTTTTCTGCCTTATTTTTTGTTGCTTTCCTACAATTCTAGAATTATTTTAATTTTTGCAGCATTGAAATGAACCACATGAATGAGTATGACTCAATCCTCATTTTCATAGTTGAGGGTGTTCGGAGGATAGTTGATTGGAACAAAGTTTTAAGACATCAGAACAAGGATGGCTCGCTCTCCCATTCTCCCTCTGCAACTGCTTGTGCTCTAATGCACACTAGAAATTCCAGCTGCCTTAAGTATTTGCATTCAATGCTAGAAAATTTGGAGGATGGAGGTCGGTCCTTAAATGTTCATTTATATGGTTTGATGATATTTTTGTCATGTTCATTTAAATGTAACAGGCATTTTGTTGGTGCAGTGCCCAGTGCTTATCCTGTAAATTCGGTTGCTGGTCTCTCAATGGTAAATAGTGTGGAAAGCTTAGGTATAGCAAGACATTTCAAACGTGAGACAAAAGAGGCTCTAGATGATCTCTATAGGTAATTGTTCTTTTGCTTATGATTGGATGTTGTACTTTCTATGATTGGTTTCCTTATTGCCTGAAATGAAAATTCCCCCTGGGCAGACGCTGGAGAGAGAATGAAATGATTGAAGGAATATCATCAGCATCAGACATAATTAACATGTCTATCAGTTTCAGGATTTTACGGTGGAATGGATATGATGTGTCTCCAGGTCTTTTGAGCAAATAACGCCCTGTTTTCCTTAAGCTTTGCTTTTGAATCGCACATATTTTTTCTCTGTTAAGCATGAGTACCAGTTATAGCTTATGAGAGATATGTAATATTGGGAATGGTAGTTTCCAACTCAAACACTGATTATGTACAAGAGTTATTTCATGTGATTTGTATCTTTCATTACATTTTCATTTCCTATTAATGATATCAGAAAAAACCATGTAGATGTCTTTCTCAGTTACCTGAAGGATAGTGGCTTCTTACTATCTCTAGAAAACAGTGGCCAAGCTGTTACAGCATTGCTGAATTTGTACAAAGCATCTCAGTTAATGTTCCCAGGTGAAAGAATTCTTGAAGAAGCAAAATCCTTCTCCCAAAACTATCTTGAAAATATTACGATGGATGACCAAAATATAGTCCCCAAAGCCCTTGACAAAGAGGTAATCAGTTTGTTCCTTACAGTGCAAATGACTAGTGTTTGAATTTGTTTATGTCATTGAGCTTTGTGGGTCAATCTGTCCCTTACAGGTTAAGTATGCACTGGATGTCCCTTGGACGGCTAGCTTGGAGAGAATAGAACATCTACGATCCATGAAAACATTTGGTTCTGATGATATTTGGATTGGAAAGACATCTTACATGTAGCTTTTGACTGGATACCCATATCTATATAACCCTTTAATTTACTTTAGTTTGAATTCTATATTCTTTGAGATGACCTCCTTCAATAGTCCTAACTATTGGACCTTCGAATTGGATTGCAGTATCCCTTTAATAGGCAAGGATTGTCTTTTAACTTTAGCCAAAAAAGACTACAATATCTGCCAAGCAGTACAGCAGAAGGACTTGCAGGAGTTGGAAAAGTAAGTAGGCAGTTTTTTGAAATTACAACAGGAATAACACCACTGTTTACACTGAGAGTTTGATAAGACTTCTTGTTGCTGTCTACAATAACAGATGGAGTGCAGACTGTAAACTTGCTGACCTGCACTTTGCTCGACAAAAGCTTGTAGCCTGCTATTTTTCTGCCGCCTCAACACTTTTTAGCCCTGAAATGTCTGCTGCCCGCATCGTGTGGACCCAGAATGCAGTTCTTACTACAGTAATGGATGACTTTTATGATGTGGAGGGTTCCATTGAAGAGATTCAATGCTTTGTTGAAGCTGTTAGAAGGTGGTCGTATCATAAATATCCGAAATTGTTGAATTAGATGGCTATCATAATGATTTCAATGGTACAGTCCATTTTAAACTTATTTCTCATTGCAGAGAAACATTAGGTATTGGACTGTTTAAAGTTCTGTTCTTATATAGGTCTTAGATTCCTTAATCTATCTATCTATCTATATATATACACACAGAGAAGAGTCACTAAGTGCCCGTTTCAAATGTCTTGCAGGTGGGATCCAACAGGGATATGTAATTATTCAGACAATGTGAAAATTTTGTTCTCTGCAGTTTATAACACTGTCAATGATATTGCTAATAATGCCTGGGCTTTCCAAGGCCGGGACATCAGTACTCATTTAAGAGAAATTGTGGGTATATCTCCCTTGAATATAATTTATTTGTATACTTCATTTATGTTGTACAGATGCTTTGAAAAACATCATCATTACCCATGAAAGCTTTTTTGTGCTTATTTTTACAGTGGTACAGACTAGCAATCTCAATGATGAAGGAGGCTGAATGGACCAAAACTGGATATATACCATCGATGCATGAATACATCGAAAATGGAAAAATATCAATTGCCTTGGAACCAATTATTTTTACATCACTCTATTTTGTAGGTCCTAAACTTTCAGAGCAAACCATCAGCCATCATGAGTACAGCAGTCTTATGCAACTTCTCAATACTTGTGGGCGCCTTTTGAATGACATTCAGAGCTATAAGGTATTCAATATTTATCTCAACCAAGTCACGCCTTTGTAATACTTATCCAATTTCAATGAAGAACCTAATTTCTTCTTATGTTTTTTAGAGAGAGATCAAGCAAGGAAAGCTCAACTCCTTGTCATTGTTCATGAAAGAAAATCCAGCGACATCTGTTGAGAATGGTAGTGAGTGGATTAGAGTAACCGTAAATGCAAGCACACAAAAATTACTCAGAGAGTTGCTGCAACCAAGTGTTCTCCCTCGTGAATGCAAGCAGTTATATTGGAATCTGCTCAAAATTATCCAGCTATTCTACCTCAACACTGACGAATTCACATCTCCTACTGTGATGCTTGAACACATAAAGGCACTTCTTTTTGATTCTCTATTATAAATTAGAGTGTTGAGATAAGATCACCTGGTTCTATTAACTAGCATATATATTTTAAAAATTTATATAAAATATGTCAGAATATTTTTTTGGAGGTGGTTATTTCAAATTTCATCATGAAAAAATAATAGAATATTTAAATATTTTCTTAAATTTTCTTATAATTGTTTGAAGTGATCCATTTGTTTGTGAGAAAGCGTGAAAAACAAATGAGAGATATTTTCTTATCTATATAAAATATGTCAAGAGATATCGAGTTTAATATTTTTTTTAAAATAATGAAAGTAATAAATTTTCTACTATCAGCATACCGAATTTATTTGCTCCTGAAATGTCGTCGCTGCAGAAAGTTGGAGAATCCGGGTTGCCGTCGGAGGGGAATGTTTCTTCAGGTATTTCGACTAGTGCTTGGCAGGACTGTGGGGTTTCCTCTATTCCCTGATCGAATGTGGACTTGGGGGTGCAGTTGTGCACACCCGTGCAGGATTGGATCCCTCTTTCTCTACGCCTTTCTCTGGCTGCCATGGTGCTCGGGCTGTGGTTGGGGTAGGCTTCCATCCGAGTGGTAGATCTATTCGACCTACTAAGCCTCCCAACAAACGGGATTCTGGTGTTCCATCCACAAAAACCTCTTTTTTGGACACCGTCAAAAATGGTTGGGGCTATGAGGTGCGCTCTATGAATGCCCCTCTAGCTGGCAGCTCCTTGGGAAACCCTAGATCTGGGTATGGTTCGCCCCTCGCCTCTTCGAATTCATGCCACTCTGCAGACCGAGGGCACTCCTTGGCGATGGCGGCTAGTTGGTTGCATGTGGCAGTGTAGAAGAGCAATAATTTGCAAAAGCCTGCCCGCTCGTGGCCACTCAAGCCTATGGGAATTAAGACTTCAAACACTGTGGATGGCTAGGGTACACATGGAAGCAAATGCGGGCAAAAGAATGGGTCTGGCCTGTGGCCTTTTCCTGACAATAGTTTGTGGACGAGGAAGCCCAAGGAGGGAATCAATGGACGCTTAGTCACAGATGCCACATCGCACTCAAGGGTAACACCTCTCAAATGCGCCAGTTCCACTCCCACGGTGAACTTGGGGGGCGATGTCGCACAGGAAATTGCAGAAAATGTGGAGTTCTTCACGGAAAATGGCTTGATTGGGAGATTTAGAGGGTTATGGCCTATTTTATCTGAGCTGCATGATTGGATCACAGAAACATGGAGGCCCATCTTGGAAGGAAACCTTCAGATTTATCCTTGTGCTCGAGGATTCTTTGTGGTGGCTTTTGACAGCATTCAAGATCGCAACACAATTTTATATAACTTTCAATGGAGCTATAAAAAGCACTTTCTTATGTTGAAACCTTGGTATCCTGCATTTAACCCTGCATTTGAAATTTTTGCAACTGCTCTAGTTTGGGTAAGACTTCCAAATCTTCCACTTCAGTTTTGGTTTGATTCCTGTTTTGAGACTTTGGGCAATTCGTTGGGGAAATTCCTTGCTGCTGATAGAAGGTCTTCAAACTACCTGCACACAACCTATGCTCGAATCTTGGTGGAGATTGATATGACTCAGGATCTCCCAGCCGATATCCTTCTCAAAACTGTTGATGGGAGTTGGAACCAGTTGTTAGATTATGAGGGACTTCCTTTCCACTATCATAGATGCTTCAGTATTGGCCACATGGCTGCCTAGTGTGCCAAGAAGAAAATGGATGGGCAAACCACTTGGTGGAGAGATGTCTCTCTCAACCACTACTCAATAGAAAAAGAAGAAACCACCTCTTTTTAGGAAACCAATGCTCAGTCCTTCAATGAGAAAACAGATGGAGTCAAATGCCCAAAGCAAACACACATTTCAGACAAGGCGGGGGTAGATTTGCCTCCATCAGGGAAGGATAATGTAACACCTGCAAAGGTTCATAATCAAATTGGGGGTGTGGATTATCAATTTGTAGCTTTTGAGCTAGGGCCCCCTGGAGGGAGAAACTTACACATAGAACTTTTAGATGAGGGATTGACTGAAGAGACAAAAGAGGACCGTTGGACTTTGGTGCAAAGGAAAATAAAGAAAAATGAACTAACACTCAATATGCATCTCTATGGAGACAAAGCTAATGGATGTGTGGTATCCCATCTTTTGAGTTTTTTAGTAGTAGAATGTACTCTGGCACGTTTTGCCATCTGTGATCAATGTAAATGGGTGTTGTCCCCTTTGATAGCACGCACTTATAAAATAAAAAATTTAAAAAATAAAAAAATAATATGAAAAGATTGATATAGATGATGGCAACTAATTTAAATAAAAAAAATTTAATCCAAATTTTTTTTTTTTATGTGAAATCAAATAATATTATTTATAAATATAAAATTCAAAACAATATTACTGACCCTTGTCTTTCCCACTACAAAGTGGAGTCAAACTTGTGACTTCAAGGGATGCAAACCCCAAGCCACAACCAACTCCACTACAAGTAGTGGCTATATCCTTTTAATAGTTATCTAATATCTTTCTATTTATTTATTTTTATTTTTTTATTTATTTAGTCTATTTAAAAAATATATATATATATATATCTTTATGTTGATACTTGACTTAAATAGGAGTTTTTATGTAAACATTCCCTAATAAAAAAACAAGACGGGGAAAAGGAAATGAATCGTGTGGGTCTTGACTTCAAACCAAAAATATGGTGTGGTATGAATTAGATACAATAATAATTGGTGTGAATCTTTCAACAAGTCTTTCACTATTATAAATTTATGATTGTTTAAAGTGACATATTTGTTTGAGAGCAAGGTTTGTAAAAGGAACAATGGATATTCTTTTATTTATAAAAAGAACATGTCAAATTGGTATAGATAATGACAAATAATTTAAACAAAAATATATATATTGTTATTTTTTTTGTCAAATTAAGTATTATTATTTATAAATATAAAATTTAAAATAATAAAATAAAAATTTATCATGAATATTTTTTAGTAGTTATCTTGATATCGTTCTATTTATTTTATTTTATTTTTTCATTTTTTTTTTTTTTAAATATTTTATCTCTATGTTTTCAAAAATATAAAATCCAAAACATTACCATTGTTGATACCTAATTTAAAAGGGAGTTTTTGTGTACACAAGTTCTTCACATCCCCAAATACAATTGTATAATGTCTTTCAACATGATTAATAAAATTGTTGTGAATGGTTTAAGGAAATATCCAATAATATCGGTGTAATATTTTAATGATTTTTATTTTAATTTTTTTTTTTTAAAAGATTAATAATGATTGTGTGTCATTTTTTATTCAATGTAAACATAATCTTTCTCTTCAGTCCTTGGTTGAAGGCAATTAGTTGCCACCTTTACCTCTACTTGTTAACTCTTCTCTTTATTGAAATTAACTCATCTATCCAAAAAGATGTCAATAATTATATGTTATTATGATTAACAATAAGAATCTCAATTTTCTATTCATTTGAGTTTTCAATTTTAACTTAAAATTTCTACAATCTAATTGCCAAAAATCTTGAGTAGAAAGTTATTTCTATACTCTTACACATAATCTTATAATTGTAATCTCAATCTCATGTAGATATAATCTTTAAACTAAAGTCATAATTCTTCTTCATTTTAGCATTGACAAATTTTCCTTTGCATAACTCAAATCATGATGATATAAATACATTTCAAAATTCCTTTCTCTAGTATTGTAATTTAGATTCATTAAAAATGAAAATTAAGAGATGGCTTGGGGGAAGTACTTTTGATTTCTAATTAGAATTGTCTATCCAACATCCATTAGCCTTGAGCATTCTCCTATGAACACTTCTCATAGCTAGCATTGATTATTATGATGATAATAGATAGTAGTGATAGTGGCATGGATTCTTTAGGCTCAATACTTGTCAACTAGATGTGGCATTATCTTCCATAGCCATACACATTTATCTTCTCTATAGTTATGTTGCATTCAAAGGTCCTTTCATAAACCTATATCTATATGTACTTAATTGTTATGTTTTAAGGTAAATCTATTTGTACTAGATCATTATTCTTCTTTATTTATATTTCTTAATTGGTTTAGTGTTTATTTATTTTTCATCTCTTAGAAGTACTTCTATATTGTAACTCAATGTAGTCTCTCAAATCCCATTGGCTTTCTTTTTTCAAGTTGAATATTACTTTTTATTATTTCTTTCTTGAAATTGATTGGATATATTTGAGCCACGATACTTTTGGTAAGATGAAAATAAATTAAAAATTATTTTAAAAAAGGATAGGAGTATAGGGAAGCTCTTGCCAAATTTTGTTAGGAAAATTTTGTGCATATTTTTACTGAAATTTTATTGGTCTATCATGGGAGAAAACATTAAAAGGAACTAAAATAAGAATAGTTATATAGGCTATCAATAAAATGTATATTGTTTGTATTTATAACATTTGTGAGGATTTTCTAGAGTAATGGTGTTTATTTATATCATTTGTACAAAAGTATCAATTTCTTGTTTCATATATGTTATTATTGTCCAGGCCTATTGTATAATTACTAAAATTTGGAACTAAGATCTATCAAATATTTTTTATAATAGTAATAAATCATGTAGAAATTTAACTCCACTACATTAGTTTGTTGAAGTATTGGAAATCAATTCACTAATGATACTTTTTCATTCATTTTTTTAGAGCTTAAAATAAACATGTAAGCCCTATGAGTTGCAATTAAGCTGTCCATGTTAATTTTAGAAGGTTAATTTATTTCTATGCAAAGACATTGCTGATTTAATTTCTAGAGTCTAGACAGTAAGTTAAGATACAATTGTTATGAATGGATGAACTAATGAGAAAATTGTGTAAACATAATTGCAACATCGTAGATTGTCACCCTTGAAAATTTCACACTATGTTTGGCTCCCCCCTAAGTGCTTTCGAGCCTAATCATGCTTATTAATCATTCATTTTATTGCTATAGTCAAGAAATTGAATTAATTTTGGGAAATTAAATATTTATTTATTTGAAAAGAACCTAAAAATCAAAATAGGTCCACACTAGAGCATCCTCGCCCTTGACTACCCTATTTTGGCCCAAAATTTAATATTTTATTATCAACCTCAATATGTTTGTAAATTTAATTTATCATTTGTTCACTTATCAAAATAATTAATGCAAAAAATGTTGAAACATACATAACTATAAGTCTTTTTCTCCATTTGAACATCTAAGCAATGTGAATATCTTTTATCATCCTAAAAGGAAATCAAGAAAATCCAAGAGAAGAATACACAACACTTCTACAACACTTTATTAGTCAAGATCATATTTTCAATGCATCATCAAATCCATATTCATGCATAGTAAGATACTTCATGTTTTATGTTTATCATTGTTATGAGCACTAACCCTTTTGTAGGGTCTTCAAGTAGCTATGAAATTCTCCTTGTGTGATATGTGCTAATTGAGATTAGCCCAACAAGGAGTCTAAATCTGAGTGGTAAGTTACAACATAGTGATTTATCATGAAAATTTTCATTCATTTGCCTCTGCCCAACCTAAGGTAAGCACTCTTCATCAAACATCATCATAGTTATTTATGGACGTGGAAACACCAAAAGGGGATTTTACTTAGGAAAGCTCCTATATTGAACAATCCTTCCGGGTATGTGCAGGATCATCATGGAAAAAATAGGTCCTTAAGTGGCAATAAAAATTCAGAAAATCAGAGTTGGGCAACTTGACATAAAAATTTGAATAAGTTATCAATATTATTTCAAAAATATGTAAGAATAGAATCTGTGGAAAATTTAATGTATTTTCTAAACTACTAGGTTAATTTTTGTAAAAAAAAATCTATTTGATGAAAATTTGAAATTTCAATGCAGTAGTACTAAAATTGTAGGGAAAAAATAAAAAGTAGGTGTCTGTCTAACCACCCTAACCATAATAAAATCATAATATTTTTTTATAAAAATTTAGATATAAGTAGAGGACTCATGTCCAAAAGTGATGCATATTTTTTTGTAATTTTTTTTTAAATAAATAATTAATTATGATTTTTTTTTTACAACTTTTTAAAAATATAAAAACTCGTATGTCTGACCACCTTAACTTGGTCAAAAATTAATGGAATTTTTTTTTTTTTTTTAATCCTATAGTATGCGAAGCATAGAATGTGACGCATATTTTGGATTCAAAAAATGTGATGTCGTTTGAAAGCTATAGATGTTTTCTATCAGACTATCAATCAGGACTTTAGTCGTACTTCTAATAAAAAATAAATAATAATTATTTATTAAATTATAAAGAAAATATAATTTATATTGGTAGAAAGCTAAGAAGCTCCTTTACAAACCCTTTTCGTTTTATCAATTTTAGGTAAAATAAAAGTCGTCAGCCACATGGGCGAAGTCTAGAAAAACAAGGTAAGTTGTTAAACACGTTTTACGTGTTGACTTTTAGGATTGGCAGGTCTGAACCAAATCCCGAGCCTAATATCAAGCCTAATACCAGGGCATTAAATTTTGTGTCAGAATATCAGATATCGGATTTGAATTCGATATATGATATCTTTTAGATCAGTTTTAAAACAATTTATACAATCTTTAATATATTATTTAAAAATGCAATTAAGTTTATAATTTAATATATATAATATCCAATAAAGTTTATAATGTAATATATTTAATATATAATTTATGGTAATCTCTTGCCGAATTATGTATTTAATATATAATATATTATTAAATATATAATATTTTAATATTATTTCAATATTTTAGTTAATCTATAAATATCTTAATATATTATTTCAATATTTTAGTTAATCCATAAATAATTAAATATATACATTACCAATTTATAAAATATTTAAATATTATCTCTTTCCCTCTCGCTCTCTCCACCTCTATCTCTCTCAAGTCTCTCAATCAATCCCTCCTCTCCTCTATCTCTCTCTATCTCTATTTGTCTTTGTCTCTATCTCTGTCTCTCTCTCACTCTCCCCTCTCCTTCTCACTCCCTCTCCTTCTATCTCTCCCTCTCTCCCTCTCCCTCTCCCTCTCCCTCTCTCCCTCCCTCCCTCTCCCTCTCCCTCTCCCTCTCCCCCTCTCCCTCTCCTTCTCCCTCTCCCTCTCCCTTTGGTCTATGTGTGTACAAATCGGATATCCGATTTGTGGAACTCCATTGTGCAAAGATTAAATCTTACCATTGGAGAACATGTTTTATAAATCAGATATCCGATTTGTGGGCCATAGAAAAACCCCATGTGGGTCGTTTTTGTGCATTCCAACGGACCTTGCATTCTGTTGGCAGCACTTTGTAGGGGACAAATGCGCGGTTTCATCCAGGAAGAGACAAAAATAAACTGTTAGGAGATTCTTGTACTCAAATTTGTCATACATATTGATTTTTTAGCATCTTTTATTTGGTATAATGGGGAGCAGCAGTCGTCGGAAGCAAAAACGTAAGAGAAAGCTGACAAAAGAACAAATTGAAGGATATAGACAAAGAGATAGAGAAGGTCATAGAAAGAAAAGACAAGGTATGTTAAATATTGGTGAACCTGAGCCCTATGGTCTTTCAAGTGATGAGAAAATTGAATATGTTCAAGGTGAAAATGTAGAACATGATATTGAAATTGGGAATGAAAATGTTCAAATTGATATTGAAAATTTTCAAGGTGAAAATGTTGGAATTGAAGATGTTGAACATGATATTGAAATTGGGAATGAAAATTTTGAAATTGATAATGAAAATGTTGGAATTGAAGATGTTGAACATGATATTGAAATTGGGAATGAAAATATTGAAATTGATAATGAAAATGTTGAATTGAAGATGTTGAACATGATATTGAAATTGGGAATGAAATTGTTCAAATTGATATTGAAAATGTTCAAGGTGAAAATGTTGGAAATGAAGATGTTGAACATAATATTGAAGCAAGTGTAAATTATGTTTCACCAGATTACATGAGAAATGAAGAACCTTGTGTGGAAGAAAGAGGTATTCCAAATTCAAGACCTTCAAGGACCCCTAAATGGTTAGTTGAAATTGATGATAACATTATAAACGATTTTGAAGGCAAGAGGTCAACACGAACTATTCGGTTGTGGGCTAGAATACTTTTCAACCAATATTTTAGCAATAAGACATTGACCGAGCAATGCCAACTTTTTGAACAATTGCTAAAGATGCAAAAGATGAGACCTTTGCTAGCCAAATTGAAGATTCATCTGAACAAGAGGACCGAAAAAAATTCTATTATTGTCAAAAATATTTTTAATGCTCTCAAGTCTATTAGAAAAAATAACAAGGAAAAAGATAAGAGAGCTGCTTGGAGAGTCATTACCACCGCCATAGTAAGCCATCAATTGAAAAAGGCTCGCTTTATGAGACAAACTTGTATTGATTTTGACTTAAATCTTAAAACTTTGGATAGAGCACTTGCAAGAAGAGAAAGAATAGATGATCCTCTTCAAAATGATACATGGGATTTTTCCGGAAGGCTTACACGTGTTGATAAGAAGCTAACCGATAATGTAAAGTAAACAATTTAGCGATTTTGGCATGATAACTCTAGAGTATCACCCAATGCAAAGGATGTTTTAAAGTTAAGAATTGGCAGTCGAGACCATACACCGCATCCTAAACATTTCTTGGAATCAAGCCAAACAATTTTGTTCAACAAATTTAATCAGACACATCCAAATATGGAAATCTTGCAAAGAACTTTTGAAGGTTTGAAGCCATTCTATTGTGTGCCTCTTAAGATTCGTAATACTTGTTGTTGCAAATACCATGTGGAGTTTTCAATGTACCATGAAATATTATGCTATATCCATTCTACTTTGCATACTAATGAAATGTTATAGGAATGTGGTGCAATGCATCTTCTAAAATAATCAAGGGACTTGCTCGATCTATTTTTATGTTCTAGGGATGATGGTTCCTTTTTCTATAGAAATGATTGTTTAAATATGAAGTGCTCACAATGTGGTGGCTTGTCAAAGTTTGTTCAATGTTTTCATGAGGGTTTGGAACATGAATTTGGAAAGAATCTTGTTGAGAAAAAGAGATATGAGATAGTCAAATATACTTTGCAGAGTGGAGGTGAAGGTTCTAGATGCGAGTTAGTTACAAAAGAATGTAGTGTTGGTGATTTTATTTCAGATTTTAAGGACAATCTTTTCTACAAATATGCAAGGCATAGTCATAGGTCTTAGTGGTTGGATCAACAATTCAAGATATGTAAGGACTCTTTTCCTCAGACACGATCCCATATCCTCAGACGATGAGTCTGTGTAAGCATCACGATTTCCGAGAAATAGTCCGTCAAAGTTTGCTGCCTTTTAGCACTTTGGACTCTTAAGGGAAAATGTCGCTCTGATGCAGCTCGGAGCGATTCGACGTATTTTGGTGCACAAGAGAACCATACATAGCGTAAACATACCCATACAAACATGTTGGAATAGTCCATTGGGTCATACAAGTTCGAGAATGAAAGTTGCACCACTTTGCAACTTTACACTGCTTGCATTTGGCAACTTTTCCCTCAACTGAAAACTCATCACCACAGGAAAACGCCTTTGAGATAGAAAAAACTGAGAGAGGTTATTGTATATGGTCTCAACACGATCCCATATCCTCAGATGAAGAGTCTATAAGCATCATGGTTTTCGAGAAATAGTCCGTCAAAGTTTGTTGTCTTTTAGCACTTTGGACTCTTAAGGGAAAACGTCGCTCCAATGTAGCTTAGAGCGATTTGACGTATTTGGGTGAAAAAGAGAACCATACCTAGCATCAAGTGACCCATCCAGATGTTTTGGAACAGCTCATTGGGTCATACGAGTTCGAGAATGAAAGTTGCACCACTTTGCAACTTTACACTGCTTGCATTTGGAAACTTTTCCCTCAACTGAAAACTCATCACCACGGAAAAACGCCTTCGAGATAGAAAAAATTGAGAGAGGTTATTGTATATGGTCTCAACACAATCCCATATCCTCAGATGAAGAGTCTGTAAGCATCACGATTTCCAAGAAATAGTCTGTCAAAGTTTGCTACCTTTTAGCACTTTGGACTCTTAAGGGAAAACACCGCTCCAATGCAGCTCAGAGCGATTCGACGTATTTGGGTGCAAAAGAGAACCATACCTAGCGTCAAATGACCCATCCAGATGTGTTGGAACAATCCGTTGGGTCGTATGAGTTCGAGAATGAAAGTTGCACCACTTTGCAACTTTACACTGCTTGCATTTGGCAACTTTTCCCTCAACTGAAAACTCATCACCACGGGAAACGCCTTCAAGATAGAAAAAACTAGGATAGGTTATTATAGATGGTCTCAACATGATCCCATATCCTTAGATGAAGAGTCTGTAAGCTTCACGGTTTTCGAGAAATAGTCTGTCAAAGTTTGTTGTCTTTTAGCACGTTGGACTCTTAAGGGAAAACATTGCTCTGATGCAGCTCAAAGCGATTCGACGTATTTGGGTGCAAAAGAGAACCATACCTAGCGTCAACTAACCCATCCGGATGTGTTGGAACATTCTGTTGGGTCGTACGAGTTCGAGAATGAAAGTTGCACCACTTTGCAACTTTACACTGCTTGCATTTGGCAACTTTTCCCTCAACTGAAAACTCGTCACCATGGGAAAACGCCTTCGAGATAAAAAAAACTGAGAGAGGTTATTGTAGATGGTCTCAAAATGATCCCATATCCTCAGACGAAGAGTCTGTAAGCATCACGGTTTCTAGGAAATAGTCCGTCAAATTTTTCTGCCTATTAGCACTTTGGACTCTTAAGGGAAAACATTGCTCTGATGCAGCTCGAAGTGATTCGACGTATTTGGGTGAAAAAGAGAACCATACCTAATGTAAACGTACCCATCCAGACATGTTGGAACAGTCTATATGGTCGTACGAGTTCGAGAATAAAAGTTGCACCACTTTGCAACTTTACACTGCTTGCATTTGGCAAGTTTTCCCTCAACTGAAAACTCATCACCATGGGAAAATGCCTTCGAGATAGCAAAAACCGAGAGAGGTTATTGTAGATGGTCTCAACACAATCCCATATCCTCAAACGAAGAGTCTATAAGCATCACAGTTTCTGAGAAATATTCCATCAAAGTTTGTTGCCTTTTAGCACTTTGGACTCTTAAGGGAAAACGCTACTCTGATGCAGCTCAGAGCGATTCGACGTATTTGGGTGCAAGAGAGAACCATACCTAGCATGAATCTTCAAGGAGGTTAGCCTCTCTTGAAAATAATAAATTACAAAATAATATCAAGGAAGGTTGGTGGTGTAGGAGCACCTAGAAAACACTAGGCAATTAGGAAGTCTAGGATGAATTTTTGTTTTTGATGTGTTACCTTGAAGGTCATGTTGACCATCGAGATAGAGTTAGAGGCTGAGGAACATGTCTTGATCATGAGTGATCAGGTGGATAAGGAGTGGAAAGGCTTAATGAGTTTTGGAACTCATTTTACTGATGAGATTAGAAACTCATTTTACTAGACATTGGCAAAAAGTGCAAAATGGTACATTTTTGCTAATTTGCCACAAGGTAACTACAATGTCCGACCAAGGGGAGGCATAAATAATTTTTTTGACCTATATAGGGTGTGCCTCGACCTGAGAGGAAGGTTGGAAGCTTTTGTATTATTGGAAATTTATGATTACAAGAGAAGACAGTGATAAATTTGTGTAATTTTTCTGGTTTTTGCTTTGAATTGTGTGTTAATGGAATGATCCTGACACTGTGAATCATGTAGAATGTAGTGCAATTATCTTCCAAGAATTGTGTGGAATATTAGGTAGCTAGTTTCTTCGGTTCAAGCATTCTTTTGTAGTTAGTTTGTTTCTTTTGACCATTGAGATAGAGTTAGAGGCTTAGGAACATGTCTTGATCAGGAGTGATCAGGAGGATAAGGAGTGGAAAGGCTTAATGAGTTTTGGAACTCATTTTACTGATTAAGGGTAGATTAAGGGCTTTAGTTCTTGGAGAATGTTAGTCTTTAGGGTAGATTAAGGGCTAAGGAAGAGTTAGAGACATTGCACCAAGATTGACTTGGTAGGTTGATTTGTGATGGTAGTGGGGTTGGCCAGGAGAACCAGGGGTACCTAAACATGAAGAAGGTCCTAAAGGTTAAGGTGACAAAGTAAGACACCAAGGAGATCTTGCAAGAAAGACCCAAAGCATGGAACAGTGATTGTTCCATCCAACCCTACCCTATCAGTCGGCCTCATCCATTTAAATAAAATGAGTATAAATTAAATAGCTATAGGCTATGATTTAATTTATTACAACTTAATGTGATCGCTATCATGTATGAAAAATGTGGTAGCATAGACAAGGCAGTGGACTGTTTGAAAAAAAACTTCAAAGAAATGTGGTCTCATAGAATTCAATGACAAACAAATGCAATCGACAACTGTTCATAGTTTTTAGTTATGCAATGTGAAGTAATTGCATAACTGCTTAGGTTGACTTTGTAATAACTATATTGTAATTGAAAATTTTTCATCTATGAACATCTAGTTGTTAGTTATGCAATGTGAATTAATGATTTGAGTTTGAAAGATGTGTAATGCAATGTAATCAGTGATATAAATATAAACTAAATAATATAACCATTTAGTTTTAAGCTATTGTACATTGATATTTAACCATTGCTCAAGATAAAATTTTCAAAGAGTTTAATCATGCACATGAGGAACAAATTAAATTTTGATTGTCAACTTCTATATATCAAATTATCCAATAATCAAGTGTATGTCCATATACAAAAATGGCATCGACGCCAACTCAAACAAAGTTTTACAAAATGTGGCATATGCCATCTCAATATGTATTCAAAATTTACATGCCAAAATGTCTATCTCATCCTAAAGTACTGGTGGATCATCAAAATGGAGCCTCTTTGAAGCACTCATTGGCTCTGAAGGTAGATGCATAGGAAAAATTCAAACCACAATTGAGATTAGTTATACTATATAATTTAAAATCGAATAATTAGCATCAAAATCAATATACATTGAATTTTAATTGAAATCTTGATTACCTGAAATATACGTCTCTTTAAAGGGTCAGGAGTCCTAGAATATACCAAATCAACTTTTGAAATGCCAATCTATATATGTGAACAAAAACATAAAATTGATCCAAGTTAGCATATGATTATTGGTAATAAGAACTTATTTACCAAACACAAAATAAAATAAGCACATGTACCTCTTTAGGTTGATCTTTTTCTTTATCTCCTTTAGGTGTTTCGACACCTCCTCTTTGATGTCTTTCAACACCTACTCTTTGAGTTTTTCCAATAACTACTCCTCTAGGTGGTGTGTCCCTTGTCAACATATCTGTAAAGCTCATAATTGCCTGTAAATAAAATTGACAAGTACATATGAAACTACCAATTTATGTCGACATATGTATAATTAATATAAGATCTTAAAAATCTTAATTCAATCCAATTTGAGTTCAATTACCTTCCCCTTATCTAGATTTGTGCCTCCATAGTCTGAACGAGGCTGCACCTCACTCACATTGGGTATTTCCTACAGGAGGAAAACAAGATAAACATATAAGCTATTATATAATTTCATTAATGAAAATTCAAATTACAAGCAAGTATATAATATAAAATGTAAACGAGTGAGTGTGAAAATATATACTACGTGTGTCTCCAATCCAAATGAAATGGCCCTAAGGGTGCTATTAGTCACCCGTGCGAGCTCCTCCTTAGTCATCAACTGTTAAATAGACCATGTAAATAAATATTAGTACTTGATACTATCTCTTATTAATATTCATTTAAAAACAAATGCAAGTTATGAAATTATAACTTAAATCTTACCTGTGTCACTATTCCATCATCTCCCTCTCTAGCAGGAGAGGACTCTATAGGGTGCACTCCACTCCCCTGCGACTGATCTATAATGTCTACATCATGGAGGTCATAATCAGAAGTGTCCAAGGGATGCTCAGCGGGCTGTACAAGAGGACCCAAGCATATCTAGCGGCACATAGTGCAAGCATGTGGCACACAAATATGTGGACTTGAGGAGGATGATGCAGCAGCATTGGAGCTTTCACCAACATAACCAAAATGTGGCTGAGCTACTATTGAAGCATGTGAAACCAAATGACCACTCAAAGAGTGAATAGCTTGAATAGTCTGTGTGGATGCATCCTCGATAATCTCTGGATGATATATTGGAGGTGGCGAAGGAAGGGGAACATTTGGGCATGGGACTACTCTAACTGCCCCTGGTCTATCCTGGGGCATACTTCCCCCGATGCCCTGGAAGGGTTTAATGTCAAAGTAATTGACATGATGCCCTAACACAAACTCAACATATAATTTTTTGAAAAAGTAAAATGGTATGTCAGAATTATTGTTCGGTGGTTTATCAAAAACCATACACCAACGATCCCAAAAGTTAGCTACAATGTCCCTATGCATGCACCATTTTATGGAAAGTTTTGTTCTATTAACATTCACTGGCAAATCGGTGCGGGGGTCAATGAATAAAGAGGTTGTTTGGGCTTTGGTTATTTGAAGATCTTTCACATCATCGTAAGACAATCCACATCGATAATACTCCCTCATGTCTTCTCACCATGAATAAAAGGAATTATGTTGGGTGGAGAGGGTTTCTATATTTTTAATTATTTCTCTCAATGTGTTTGTCATATCTCTCAATCAAGGCATTGTCTGATAAATTTCACAAATGCCCCTCAATTGCCCCAATTTTTCACCAATTAAGTCTTCAATTGGTGGCTGCGGAGGTGGTGGAGCATTTGGCTGTGGAGGTGGTGGAGTATTTGGCATTTGTGGATTTACATTCGCAGCCATAATACCTGATTAAAGTTAAAAACTAATTAAACTAATTGAAATTACACAACATAAATGAAATTATTGTAAAAAAACCCTAGTTTTTAATAAAAATCCAAAAAAAACCATACTTTTTCACAAAAATCAATAACAAACTCTTATTTTTGATAAAAATACATCAACAACACTAATTTTTAATCAAGATCCATTTCAAAACATTAAGTTTCAATAAAAAATCAATGTAAACTCTAGTTTTTTAAAAAAATCAATAGAAAACCATATTTTTGATTTTTTTTTAATAAAACCTAATTAAACTTAACAAAATCTATTGAAAAATTGATTACAAGATTGAAAAAATCAAATACATACCTTTCAAATCAGATATCAGATTTGGGATTCTTCTCTTGTGCCCGCGTCAAACTGTGAGAAATGAAATAAAAGAGTCGGCTGGTTTTTAATATACAGTTTCCACAAATCGGATATCCGATTTGGATCAGATATCCGATTTGATGAAACTACCATTGGTTTTTGGTTCGGGTAGAAGTACTGTTACCCAAACCTAGAAAAGTCAACTAGGCCATTTCCGCATTTTTGAGCCGATTCAAAACGTGATTACATCCTCTAGTGTTTTTTGTCTGGTATTTTGGTCCGCATTTCTCCTTAGGTGATCATTGTTGTTTGTGGTTTTGGGAAAAGGTTTATGAATGTTGGAAGAGTTTAAGTATACAATACTGTGTGCTCATATGATTATATAACGAGTTGGCATTGGTTTGGAGTTGCATTTTGTTATTAGGTGTATCCATGGCCGACCTAATAAACAGTTGGTGATATAATGGTTTAATCTGTGGTGTGGATATATGAGAGATCTATCTTTGGTCCAAGCTTACATGATATAGCGTACTACATGGTTGAATTGCTTCTTGAGAATATTATGTATGAATCCGAGAGTTATCCTTTTGGTAAATATGTTTTGCACCCAATTAGGCCAACCTAATTGATGCTTGCGGACAAGTCATATATATACAGGATGGTTTCGAGATTGAAAGTGTGAAGTGCGAGTAGTATGTGAATGAGAAGAAGAGTGAATATTAGTTTGTTGGCATGTGAATTCTCTGAGCATCAAAGGAATTGAATTTGCACTTGTAAGGTGTAACTCCATCAATTCATATTTTGGTTGTAAGCCATTTTGTTACTGTAATCCTTTTGTAGGTAGTGAGTCTCTTGGTTTGGATAGTGAGTCCTACCTATAAGCAGTGAGCTTTTGTATTTGGAAGTGAGCCTCTTTTGTATTTGGTTTGGAACTACTATATATAGTGAGCTAATCCTCACCGTGGTTTTTCCCTCATTGGGTTTTCCATGTAAAATTTGAGTGTTCATGTGTTGTGTGGTTTCATGTTTTGTTATTGCTCTTGCTTATTGTTGATGCCAAAAATTGACAAGGTAACAACCTTTATGGGAAACTCAGTTAAAGGGGGGACCTATTGTGCTGAACTTAGTAACGTCCAGATTTTAAAGAAGCCAACTTCTTCTATAACTAGGGTTTTGAATGGGAAAATGAAGCAAATATAAAAAATAAAAGATCTAAGTAGGGTGATGCGCCAAGATTTATATGTAAGGAACAATAGATCTATTTTGTGGATGCAATCTAAGGGCCCATTCAACAATCTGCTATGTTCAAAAATAGCAATCATGAAAGAGAAAGACCTGAATAGTTCATTTCAAAACATAAAACAATTTATATGGAAAGTTACTAAAAAGAAGAGTCAAAAGACATGGTCTTAAATTAGTATTTTGTTCAAATCATTGAAGTTGTAAATAATCTATTTAGTAACAACATAGTATAATGTTTTTCAAATGGTTAAGAAATAAAGAGGCCAAATTACAAGGGCAGAATATGTGATTATTTACAATTATCTAACAAAACGAGAGGCTAAGTATCTTCCTAATCCTTCTGTATGTATATTTCTTGACCTTTTTCTAGGTTGAGAGAAGTAGTATATATAGCCAAAGGCTTCCACCGCTTGAAAGCCCATAATAGAAAAGATTCTTGATCATGAGTGATGATGTTCACAACAATGACTCATCGCAGCTATTGTAACAAAAATATTCTTGAGAATGAACCCAGTCACCTGTGAGCCAGGTGCATT
This sequence comes from Sequoiadendron giganteum, assembly GCA_007115665.2. Taxonomy (NCBI): domain Eukaryota; kingdom Viridiplantae; phylum Streptophyta; class Pinopsida; order Cupressales; family Cupressaceae; genus Sequoiadendron; species Sequoiadendron giganteum. The sequence goes on along the minus strand of CM021104.1, from coordinate 679,003,461 downwards.
CCTCGCGAATGATGGCGGTGGTCCCAACTTTTGAAAACAGCTAAGGCTTGATCAAGCACATGTCACAGCCTTGTAGAGTTAATCAAGACACGTGACAGGATATCAGGGCCCAAAATTTGTAACATCCTTTATGTGAATGAAATGCCCGTTCTGAGGACATGTGGAAGAAGCTTTAGTGTATCAACATCACTGTGGGGCCCACTCAAAAGTGTGCTCAGGAGGAGGCGATATAGCATGTGGTCAGGGCCCTAAGGAGAATGGAAGGGAAGCTCCCCTTCAATGAAAAATTGTATGACACATGGAAGCATCGGGCTGAGTCCACTGAGAGGGTGGCACAGAGACTTCAAAAGCATTGGGTGCAGTCAGAAATGAAGCAAACTATCGAAACAACCCGAAGGGAGCATGGGATATATTTAAAATCCATAGGTTTTGGTGACTATCAGGGGCGTTTCATCTATGGAGTGATGCACCCAAAAATATTTGGTTTCATGACCAAGGCCTTATTCATTGGGTACCAGAGTCACAGCTTAGAAAGGGTGATCTGTAAGGGCAACTAATCAGCCTTGGAAGGTGTTGATATGGCGTGCAGATTTATTACTTCTTTAAAGGGAAACATCGTAGATATTTTGAACCCAACATCGAGCTGAAAAATCAACCATGTGATCTAATGAGTGACACCTTCAATTTCCTCGGTGGTAGGAGGTTGGATGAAGCTCTGGAAAATGGATAAATCTTGCTTCCTCTCCTCAATTTTGGCTGTAATTTTCTCTATAGTGGCCACTGATTCATCAGAAAGAAATGGACAGGGCAAGCCCATCAGGGTCAATTAGGAAAACCTTGCCTGTACACTATCCATAGTTCACCCCAATGTGATTGAGCGGCATTGAGCATGAAGGATGGCCTCAGGGTAGCGAATAAACTCTCTCGTGATCCTAGCAACTAACCTCTAATTTTCAACCCTTGCTCGTACCAAATCCTCACTTGGCACAGTGTATAGCCCATCTAATAGCTTTTCTACTTTAGGAACCTTTTCCCCTATGAATTGTGGGAATTGTTCTATTACACCACGAACCTCCCTGCATAAATTTTTTACCTCCACCATAAACCAAAGTGTGGGTTGGAGAGTCAGACATAAAGCCCTGACTCTTTCCCAGTAGCAATCATATAGTTTTTGGGCTACTAAGCGGAGGTTTGACTATGGAGTAGGAGTTTGAACAATTTTCTTCAAGAGATTAATCTATGCATCCTTCATCCCAATCTCTTGTGTTATCCCTACAATTTGTTCTATGATAGCGAAGAGTTGCTCCTACATGAATCTCTATGCGGCCAACCACCTTTCCTCAGCTTGGCTTTAGGTCGCGGAATCTTCCTCCAAGGAAAGCTTGATCTTCTGGAGGTCTTCTCGAAACTGAGCTTGCACACTTTCTTGATTTGTCTCTTTTTCTTGTACTACTTTCTCCAACTGAGCGCATAGTCGTTGCAACTCCTTGTTCTTTTGCTAAAATTCCCTTTCTGATTGGGCCAACTGGTTCTGTAGTTCTTCATTCCTTCGCCACAGCTTAGCCACTTGATCTGACTCCTATGATTGGAACCTCTTGAGCTCCCTTTGTAGGCTAGCCTACTCTGCCTGCACATTATGTGTGAAGTACACCCTTTTTGTCTCTTGTGCTTTGTCCTTGGCCAACAAGACTTTTATCCTTTCTTTAACTGCCTTGAGCTCATTCTTCACCTTCTTCAACTTGTGACCAAACTTGAGAAGGTCAGTGGTCACCACCTGTTGTGTCTCCTCCATTAGCTTGACTTTATCCTGTGGTCAGGCAACATGCAAGTCTAGTCCAATCGCATGGACATCATAGTTATCAAGATGCATTTCTCCCTATAATTTGGTAACATTGGGATGCATGGTTGTGAAATGCAATGACTGTTGAGCCTCATTATAAACTATCTGGACTCTGGGCTCTATTGGCTTCTTCACATCCTTTTCTTTTTGCTTCTGGAGTCGGAGAGCTCAAGCTTGCTTCATTGTATCACTCTGTGACAATAATTGAGCTAACAATATGATGCGTTCGCCTGCAAAGGGTGCACCAGGATGGATAACGAAAGGGAATGAGAGGTAGGTGACCTTAGATGTTTTCTTCTTTGGAAGGGCAACCATGAGCGGAGAGAAGGGAGGGATATTCCAAAATTCTAGGTGAGGAATATGTGGGAGTACTCATGGGGAATGATGGTGGCAATGAACATGCAATGGGCTCCATTTACTGCAAACGTTGGGTCAGAGTTGAATCAAAGGAGGCAAAAGGGGTGGCAGTTTTGGATACCAAGGGGGTAGTAGCCATGGATGCAGATAGGGAGGCAAATGAGGCTGGTGAGACTCTGACAAAAGATGAAGTAGCTTGTGGGAAAGTGAAATCTATCTGTCTGATATGGGAAAATTGGGAGAAACCTCCCAACCTCATTGTAGTAGGGACAAAGAAAGATAGGCTAACAGTTGGAGTGATGGGTGTCATAGAGGTAGTGGAAAAAATAAGAGACTGGAAGCCAAGAAGAGGGGAAGAGAAAGATACCTGAGCGGTGGATTTCATCTCCGATCCTTGGCCCACCGCAACTTCCTACAAAATTTCTCCTAAAGAAATATCAATGCGTTGTCACTCGCTTGGTGGGGATTGTTCCATATCTGCTACTTCCGTCGATTGTAGCATTCCTTTAGGCTTTGTTACGACCCAAGTTCGGGACTAAAAAGACCTTGATCATGAAATATTTATTCGAAAACTCCTAAAATTTGGACTAGGCTATGCTCCCGCTTTTTGTTTTTGCTTCCCCTTTTCAAATCATGGTGTGGCTTCTATAGGGTCGGCCTCTTCCGTATCACTCACGTCAGAGTCAACATGCTCCCCATTTGAGAGAGTATCAAACCGATCATCGATGTGGAAGACTGATGGGTATTGGAATGGGGTGAGGGGGCAAGGGGGCACTTGATGTCTTGGCGATAAATCCATAAATCATTGATCTTTTATAGCTTCCAAACCTATCCCCTTATCAAACTATTTTAGAGGGTAGCACTCATCCGACAATTTTAATCTACCTTCCCCTTAGGGAGATAGAACCCAAGCCATGATGACCTCTGATTATCTATTGGAATCCACACCAAGTCCACCCAAAGCCTACTAATATCCTCTATAGAGTTTCATTGTGCATCCCACTAAGGCTGAGGGATGTGCTTTACCTTAATGAATATGTCACCCAAGTCATCCTCGGGGCTTTAGTCCCACCTATCGCAAATAAACACCAGCCCGAGATGAGCCAACTTTTCTTCTAGCAGCTCAGCCAATTTCTTCTTTACCATGACCATTGTTTTGTAGCTCAGCGGGCATTCAAAAAACCCTCTCTTCTTCTTTGGGTCAAAGAAAAAGGTCCAGTCCATAATAGCCAATTGTTAGAACACTTAAAGGGCCAATACCCGATCGGTGATGGATGTTGGGAGTTGAATTGGCTCTTCTGAAAATCCATGCACTTGGATGCATGTGAAATCCTTCTCAAGGAACCAGACACACTTGGGGAATAGGGCTTTCATCTAGCTGGTTTAGTCGATCGACAGGTGATAGTACTCACCATCCTTGCTCAAGTCGTGCAAAATCATAATCAAAAAATTCTCTGAAAATGCATAATACTCATGGAAGAGAGGATATGAGTCCATGCCCAAACTAGCTTCCGATGCTTCTTCTCGTCAAATATTGATAACTCTATTTTTTCCTTGAATAAATCAGGGTTCTGATGTAGAAACATATACGTAAGAAGAGAAGGATATCTGAACTTACCAATAGTTTCAAACTCAACAATCTGCTTTTGCATATCTTTGACAATCATGTCCATGAAATCATACCAGAAAGGGTCACGCTACCTCCTCAGCTGAAAACCCAGCCCCAACTGAGATTCATGCATGATCATGTTTCAATCCAAGCCAAACACAAAATCCATCATGGAGAAGGTGTCTTGCATGTCTGCAATTTTGAAGTCTATGCAATGATTCATATTTCTTAACAACTGCTATAAATCCTAGAGCCTTTCGATCTCTATATTATAGAATTCAAGGGCATTCCTTCTACCTCTCTATAATTTCGAACCCCTTTTCCGTTGAATGGCTCCATTCACATCATTTTGGTGTTATTCTCAAGAATGCACAACATGTCCCTAAGAGCCTCCCTAGATATCATGACTCTCAACTTTCTTCTCTCAATGGCGCCAGTCGCCGGATTGAAGCATGGAATGCTTTCGTGGATTATTTCTGGGCAATGGTGCACATAAGGGACCATATATTACGGAAGCCCATAGAGCCATTGCTTGTATGGTAGTTGATTTTCGAAGGATTTCTTCATTCTGGAAAAAGGATCTTCCCTTAGGCCCTTAGGATTAGTCTTGAAGACAAGGTCATAAATTTTATCCCACTCCTCCTTTATCAAACTTGTGTCTGTGAGGGTCCCTTTCTTAGCTGACCGAGTGCAAAACCAGTCCAGCTTTTCTAGGATTCCAAGTGTAGCATAGAAATCATCTTGAAAATATTAACCATAGGTGTTGTGAGCATCGCATCAGCCAATCTTTGAGATGTTTTTCCTGGCTCATTCATCTACACATTCTGAGCTAATTCAAGGGTAGCGGATTCTATTTGTGTTCAAACTTTTACAATTTCTCACACATTCCTTGGCGATTCCTACACTTCAAAATCTCTCCTTTTTCTTTTTCTTACAACTGCATGCAATACTCATCCTTTTTTTCTTCCTTTGAGTGGTAGATGATGGCTAATTTTTCTGCATTAAATTCGGCATGTATAACTAGCTTTTCCTGCTTATGCAAAGTAAATTACTTGCCCTTTGAAAAGACAAGAATTCATAACTTCTTTAAGTACTTACAACCCATGACATGATTTTTCTTCGAAATTGAGCCAATGATTTGAAGGCAGACTAGGCTTCGTATGTCATGGTAATTAATATCCCAAATAGAATGGTTACACCAAAGTATGCGATAAGCGTCAAGTAGATTTGCATTCATTTTTGGAGTTTGAGAAACACCTGTAGTATGACACCTCAACATCTATCTGAATAGACTACCACTGGAGACTGCCACCATCTTGTGCTAATTAATTAGCTTGCCTTAATTTTGTACGCAGCAAATCATACTTGCAGACACAACTGGGTGAGAGTCTTGAGCGATCCTTGATGCACTGTTCGAGGTGGTACCTAGTTAACCTCATGATTGTGGTATGAAAATTACCACACGTATCCTTGCCACATCTATAAATAGGCACCTAGGCAGTAGTAAAATCACACTTAGAAATTTTTAGTATAATTAGCATTAGGTGATTGGTTTAGCATTTGGTATTTGCAGTCTGCATAGTATTTGTATAGAGTTCAAATTTAGAAATTTTGCATAGGGTTGTTGTCTGACAGTCGTATAGAGTTTGACGCCATGAACACCCCAATTAGGATGACCTCCCATAAATCTCAAATGACCTTTTTTGGAAAGATTTCAACTAGGTGCCTTAAGAGGATGACCAAAAATAAGCATTCTTTCACCATCATAGCCATGAAATGGGTCCTGGGACGTGATGGCCTTGAATATGAGGATAAATACAAAGTTAACACTAATTTGTGCTCTCACTTTGTGGTGTCGATGCTCGACATCCAATTCCCAAGCCACTTATCCTCCATCTGGTAAAAGAAATTTTCCCAAATAAGTACCTGAACGGCCTCGGGGAGGTGGTGGCGAATGTTGCATTTGGTGGAGGTATCCCAACTGCAAGCGACCTTCGCAAGTTCATTGAAGAATATACAATTATCCATGGTTTTCATTCCTGAGTGTTTTTCACCTTTAGTCACAGGAAGTACAGCACCAAAGAGGCACCTGTTCCTGTCACTTCCTCTTATGAATATACAACGTGGTGCCATTCTATGACGTCGACTAGTATATTGACTTCAAGAACCTGGTGTTCCCTCCACCACTTTCCATTGCTTCTCTAGATGGTCCCATTGGCCTATTTGTTTCTTCTTACTCCCATGACTAAAGATTTCCTCTCTTTTCATGTCTTTTAAAACTAAAACTCATTATCCCCTTTGTATATAGCCTGAAAAGGCCCTATAATAGTCATATAAAAATATGCAAAAAAAAATATAAGTATATACTTTAAAGGTAGGGCCTCTTAGCCATTTTGATACTATATTTATCGAAGTATATAAATATAATGAAGATATGGCTTATATTTAAAAATTTCTTCTTTGTTGCATATTTCTTGTCCTTTATGGCATATGTGTTATTCATTGCTTTATAATGTAAATTTTCACTGCATCATGGATTAAGAAGACAATCTAAACAAACAAAAGAACAAAACTGAAAATAACTACAATTATAATTACATATTTACATGGTATGATTGTTCAATTGAGCTCCATAGAAATTTTAAGGTGAATTCCCTTAACAGTAATCCCTAGCACTTTTCTTTCCATGCTTTCTTATTCAAATGCATCATATCGCCTGCATTGAATTGTCCTCAATGGATCCTCCCACAGGCTTTCAAATTTCTCATGTTGACCTGGTCTTTTTATCCACTCATTAAATTCTAACATTGGGTCCCCACAATTCAAACCTTGGTCCAAAAATCCATCATACAGAGAAAACACATCTGAACCTACTACATTTTGTATGATTGATCCCATGGAGAGCAATGGGTATTGATCTTTTAGTGATGCTCAATTTAGGTTGTGGAAGTCAATACATAGGCAGATATCTCTAGTCTTCTTTCAGATCAGGATCAGGTTGAACACCCACGTGCTATGCCTGATTGAGAAGACAATCCATGACTAAATTAGCTTTGTTAACCCTTTTGCTATCAGTGCTTCAATCTTGGAATTTACTAGCCTATGTTTTTGGTGAACTTGTTTGGCATCCTCTATCAGCTCTATTGTTTGTTGGATGATTTTGATATCATATCCCCTGAGGCCATCGTATGACTAGGCCACTGCCCCTTCACCTTTTCCAAAAAAGTTGATGAGCCTTTCTTTATCTTGATGTAGGACGTCTTTCCTAACTTTGAGCTTACTTTTGTCCCTGATCTGGAAATCAGCATAATTGCCACTATTCGCCACAAACTCCCTCTTATTGCTTACATTTTTAGAATGAAAATAATTTCTGAGGGTGACGAGCCCCTTTTGAAGCTTGTTCGGCCTTAGCTAAATGTTTTGTCCATCGTAGGCTTTAGTGGTTCTTGCTTGGAATTTGTCGGCAAACTCTCTCAGCTGTGAGCTTAATGAAGCGATGTGTTCATCACTATCAAATGCTTGCCAACTCTAACATTATCTAGAATTGTTGATCGGACTATCACCCGTTCAGAGTGTCTATTATGCATTGGGTCGGATATCGGTTTGAATTTGAATTCGATTATAGTTATGCGGTCCATATTAGATCCTCATTTTTGAGGAATAACTTGGATATTGAAAGCTTCAAAGCTCTTAATTAGTTCCCAGACTTTGTGTTTATAGGATCTCATACGGACACTCTTTTCTATTTTGATACCCTAGACTTGATTGATGATTAGTTCAGAATTCTTGACCGTTGTTATTGGCTTGATGCTCATTTGTTATACTAGATTTAAACCTAGCATGAGGCCTTCACATGTAGCTTCATTGTTTGAAAAGGAAGACTAGAATCAAAGAGATTTGATTGTCTTATTGTTGCTTGGGGAAGTCAGACATATCCCATCTCCTATGCCGACCATGCATCTAGCACCATCAAAGTGTAGTGACCATAGCTCTCTGGTCGAAATGCCTTCGAGTTCTTTTTTCACCCTCAAGATGGCTTGGTCTTCATCATAAATGGCATAAGTTTCTAGTATGTTGGCATGATAATTTCCAAAGGGGTCTTTATCAATGAACTCACTCAAGAGAACCTCCTCTTGATTGGTATGATCTCTGGTGATTTCCTCATCTTCTAGAAGTTCAATGCAGTACATCTCCTCCTTGGTGATGGAGGTTTGAGTGGGCTCAAAGACTGTCTTAGCCTCATTTGCAACATCTTCCAAATGTAAAGGTTCAGACACTAGCTTCATTTCAGATCCATGTTTGGTCCTTTTAATTAGGTGCAACCAATCTAAGGAAAGGTATCCACCCAGTTTAGAAGTGAATTCCCTAGACAAGCACTGACCAAATATGGGAGGAACATCAATGATCATGATATCTTTCTTGATCGTGATATCAGAGTAGGAAAATAAAGTTAATGGAAGGTCTTTAATGATTCCCATAGTGTTAACCATATTCCAATCTAATTGCATAGCCCCTTTATTTAAAGGTTCATAGCTCAGTCCTAGGGCTTCAGCTATTTGCTTGGGCATTACTATGGTACCAGCACCAGAGTCAATCAAGGATTTATGGAGCAATTTTTTCCCCACAATAAGGGTTAGAAAAAATGGCTTCAGTTTTGGTTTATCCTTGCTGACTTTTACTATGGATTCTTCCTCTTTGTTTTCAGTAGAGGTCTCTTCTGCAGTATTCGCGAGAAATTTTTCCGGAGGTGATTGATAAATAGCATCCCCCTTAAGTTATTTCTCCTTTGGTTCAACAATCAGATCTTCTTGGAGAGCCTTTTGTAGCAATGTCTTTTGTTCTGGAATAGCTAGGATATCTCATGGGGATACATTAGTGGATGATTTTTTCAATTGTTCCACCACATTGATGGGTGGTGTATTGGAGGCTTCTACTCCTTAGCTCTTGTTACTATAATTTCCCTTTGTGACGAGAATTTTAGTACCGTTGTGGAGGTACTAGGTTTGTTGGTGGAAGTAATTTTAGGCTACAAACTAACTAATTGTGAGACGACCGATTCACCTGTAAATCTTCTCTTGGAGCGAGTGTTGTAATCAGACTACACTTGCGGGGTTTTTGAAGTGGATGCTTTGAATGTGAACATCACTTCCTCTCCTTCCATCCATGAAAATAGGGCATGGTTAGGAGCTATGTAATTTTCTTACTCTAGAGACATCCCTTGTATTTGAGCAGTGAGTACCGTGTTTTCCATTTGCGGAGAGGTATATACATAACCCCCATTGTTCGACGTTGTGCCTTGACTATTTTGCTTCACCACCTTCTGTTGTAGATTGTCGTGCAGGAAATTTTGAGGCATATATGTGAATTGCCACAAGGGAAACACCAGGGTTTGATGTCATCAATTAGATTGTTCTTCCCTACAGTCAGCTCTCTGCTTGTGCTTGTTGGAACAACTCTTAGGGGAGTCGATATCGGTATTATTTGGTTATTTTTCTGAGTTTGTAGATTTGTGTTTGTGACACCTTGGTATTGGTTCTTTTGGTAGGAGGGTTTGTTGCCTTGATAAATTTGGTAGGTCGGTCTCGGGGGAGTGGGTTGGTTGCACTTGATGGTAGTTATCTCATTAGTCATAACCCGCAATATTTCCTTTATGCCGCTCATCTCATCCTTCGAGGCACCAGATGTGACATTCTGTGGTACACTCACATATGTGTACATGGATTGAGGAGGAGCAGTTGTAGTGGTAGGCGGTGTTGCATGGGTAGGAACTCGTAGCTCAGGGAATATAGGCATGGTGGGCCGAGATGGAAAATTCCCAACGTCAATCAAATTGTTCTCTGCTTTAACTACTACAATGTATGTGTCTGGTAGAGTGGTTCCATCAAGCGACTGAATCATCATTGAGATGTCGGTGTTGATGGAATTTAGGTAAAAGATGAATGCCAAGTCGGGTGGTGCGCAGACTGTAACCTAAATTATTTGCGAAGTTATGTGGAACTGAGTGTTGAAGTCAATCAGGACCTCATATGGAGCCCGCTTGATGATCTCTAACTGGTGATATTGGGAAAACTGATCTCCGTCATTTGAGAACCTTTCCTAAAAAGGATCTCCGAGCTGATCTCAAGTGTCGATAGTGTTAGCTGACAGAGTGTGATACCAATCTAATGTTTTTCCTTTGAAAGAAGTTGTGAGAAACTTAGCGCTATGTTCTGATCTGTAACTTCATGCACCAAAAACATGTTTGCTACATCTTGCAGATGTTCGAAGGGTTTTCTTGAGTCATCTCTACTAAACTTAGGAATAGCTTTGAGGCCAGAGACCAGGATAGGGGCCCAAAAGGTGGGTGCAACTGGAGCTACAAGGGGACTTCTGGCATCCCATGCCACATATTTTTTGTTATCAATTGGTAACATGGCTGGTGGAGGGTTCAGAATGTTTCTCGTGATGGGTTCTTAGTTGGTACTGGTCCTGGTGGTGATACCAACAAAATAGGGTTTTTTGTTGTTTGGGATCTTGTGATAGGCCAATGGCTAATATACTTGCTCAAGGCTGAAGCACATCTAGAAGGTCCCACCGGGCGTGCCAGAAAAAAGAAACCGTTAATGCCAAAAATTGATAAGGTAACAACCTTTATGGGAAACTCAGTTAAAGGGGGGACCTATTGTGTTGAACTAAGTAACCTCCATATTTTAGAGAAGTCGACTTCCTCTATAACTAGGGTTTTCAATGGGAAAATGAAGCAAATAAAAAAAATAAAAGATCTAACTACGGCAATGTGCAAAGATTTAGATGTAAGGCACAATAGATCTATCTTGTGGATGTGGTCTAAGGCCCTATTCAAAAATTTACTATGTCTGAAAATAACAATCATCAAAGAGAAAGACTTGAATAGTTCATTTCATAACATAAAATAATTTATATGGAAACTTACTAAAAAGAAGATTCAAAATACATGATCTTAAATCAGTATTTTGTTCAAATCATTAAAGTTGCAAATAATCTATTTAGTAACAACACAGTATAATGTTTTTCAAATGGTTAAGAAACAAAGAGGCCAAATTACAAGGGCACGGTCTATGAGTCTGTACAATTATCTAACAAAATGAGAGGCTAAGTATCTTTCTAATCCTTTTATATGTATATTTCTTGACCTTTTTCTAGGTTGAGAGAAGTAGTATATATAGCCAGAGGCTTCCACCACTTGAAAGCCCGTAACAGAAAAGATTCTTTATTATGAGTGATGATGTTCATAGCAATGATTCATCATGGTCGTTGTAACAGAAAGATTCTTGAGCATGAACCAAGTCACCCATGAGCCAGGTGCATTCCCTGCAAATGATGGTGGTGGTTCCATATTTTGAAAATAGCTAAGGCATGAGCGAGCACGTGTGGCATCCTTGTAGATTTAATCAAGACACATGGCAGGATATCGGGCCCTGAGATTTGTAACATCCTTTCTATGAATTAAATGTTCATTCTAAGGACACATGGAAGAAGCTTCTGTGTATCGTCATCACTATGGGGCCCGCTCAAAAGTGTGCTCGAAGGAGGTGACGTGGTGTGCGTTCAAGGATTGAAGGAGAATGGAAGGGAAGCTCCCCTTCAAAGAGCAATTATATTACATGTGGAAGCATCGGGCTGAGTCCGCTGAGAGAGTGGAACGAAGACTTCAAAAGCATCGAGCACGGTCGTAAATGAAGCAAAGCATCAAAACAACTTGAAGGGAGCATGGGATATATTTAATATCCACACTTATCTTTTCTATTGCATGTATTAGATTAATTGATGGTGTTTGTTCAATAAGCTTAAGAAGATACTGATACACCCCCGCTCTCAATATCTTGGATATTAAACAATTGGTATCAGAGCTCTAATTCCTCTAAGGAAGCCTAACAACTTGAGGAAGATCCTACATATTAAACAAATGGATAAAGAAGAGCTTTGTGCTTCTTTAGAAGATCTTGACAAGGCTGAAATTGAAAATAGAGATCTAAAAGAGAAATTGAAGAAATTCAAAGAAAGACATAGAGAAGTGAGTGAACAATTGAAACAAGCAAATGAACTGAGTGGACAACTTTCATTCCTTTCTTACTGTCATCATCATGTTTCATGTTTCTCATTTTTAATAACTATACTATACAATGAATGCATCTAGAAATTGAAAGAGCAATTGAAGAAATTCAAAGAAAGACATAGAGAAGTGAGTGAACAACTCAAACAAACAAATGAAGTGAGTGAACAACTTTCATTCCTTTCTTACTGTCGTCATCATGTTTCATGTTTCTCATTTCTGATAACTATACTATACAATGAATACAATGAACAAGGAATTTATACCATTTTGTCTATTTATTTCCTTCCTTGGTATAAGAAGCAGAGCGAGTAGTAGCTAAGGTGCAACAATTCATAGTTTTATAAATCTACTTATTTTGTGATCACCAATTCATTTTCCTTTCCTCATTTTCCATGGGAGGACTTAGCTTTTCTATCATCTCCCCTTCTGTGAACTATGCAATTACTACACTACCATCTTCATATCCTCCTGCCATATTTTCTCAATGACGCTCCAGAGATGTAAAACACCATGTTTTGATGACACCATTTTGTTATTTAGAAAAAAATCAAAGTAACTCACCTTGTTTTTTGATGATTGCTATTTGAAAATGGACTTGTCTACTTGCTTCTTGATTGTATAATACAAAAATAATTATATTGTGTATATTATTTATGTTTATATTTTATGTCTATATATATTTTTAATTTATCATATTTTTTCTATATTCAATGGAAAGTTACTACCTTTAGTCAGCTTTCATAGGTTAATAATGAACAACGTAGTTGAATACTTCCTTTTTGGGGGGTTAAGCAATTGTAGTATATAAAGTTCTTTTGCTATTCATAATAGAATTAGTGGATTATATATAATTTTATGTGTATTCTTATATTTCTTGTTTTTAACTGATTTGTTACAATATTTTTTAATAGGGGCTTCTAGTTTCAGTTCAGATTCAACACAAAACTATATCAAAATTTCAAATCTACAAGAACATATCAAAATGTCAAATCTACGATTAGATTACTTCATGGAGATGCCTCCAAGGTATTCAACCTCATAGCCCCATGTACTTTCGTGTTTTTGTTTCCCACTGTTCCAGAGAGTACACTGTAATTTTGCATTAAAAATGATTAGAAACTACAACTTTGCTAACAATTGATGACATTTATACTTTTCTTTGACAATTTTATAATGAATGCAATAAAATTTATAATTTATCAAGATAACTTTGAAAATCATTATGCCTCTATTTGATTTGATAACCATTCATCTCACTCTTTGACAAGTTGAAGTCGAGAAAAGAGAACAAAATTAATCCGCTTCGATGTGCATAGATGATGATATTGCGAAGATAAGAATGTTGTTATTAGGAATTAAGAGAAGACACACATCTCTTTCTGCTTATGATACAACTTGGGTAGCCATTGTCCCTTCTTTAGAGAACTCGCAATTATCACAGTTCCCACAGTGTCTATCATGGATAATGAGAAATCAACTTTGGGATAGATCTTGGGGATTATTAGAATTTCCTTATATTAAAGACCGCCTCTCTCACACTTTGGCATGCCTTATAGCACTTAGAACGTGGAATTTTGGGACTAAAAATGTGGAAATGGGTATGCCAACTTTGACCTATAACAAATTTTCTTACAGATATATTGTACTATATCTCATGAATATTCTTATTTCCCATACAGCTTCTTATTTCTATAGTTTATCATTCTCACAAAAAAATTCTCAGTGTAAAACTTACAAAATTAAAATTTATAATTCTTATCCTCAAACATTTTAGTTAGTCTCCCTCTATGGAAATCATAGCCTTGAGCATATACAACTAATCCTACTTTTCATCTTGTGTAGGATATTACTTCATGAATAGAATTAAATTTGATCCTATGGATACATGAGTCTAACACCTAATGCTCTATGATTTTGATGTCATTTCTTGATTCCTCCACAGGCTTGAGATTTATTAGAGAAAATATTACAAAGATAGCCAGCGAGGACAGATATAATCCCCTAGGCTTCGATCTGATCTTCACTACAATGTTAGAAGATGCAAGAGGCTTATGTTTGGAACTACCTTATGATTCATCGCCTATAAAAAAAATGTTCAATAAGCGAGAAAAAATCCTTAAAAAGTAATTTTGCAAATGGTTTGTATTTTTCGAGCACTTTTTTGCCTTAGTTTTTTGTTGCTTTCCTATAATTTTAGAATTATTTTTAATTTTTGCAGCATTGAAATGAACCATATGAATGAGTATGACTCATCCCTCATTTTCATAGTTGAGGGTGTTCGGAGGATAGTTGATTGGAACAAAGTTTTAAGACATCAAAACAAGGATGGCTCGCTCTCCCATTCTCCCTCTGCAACTGCTTGTGCTCTAATGCACGCCAAAAATTCTAGTTGCCTTAAGTATTTAATTCAATGCTAGAAAATTTGGAGAATGGAGGTCGGTCCTTGAATGCTCATTTATATGGTTTGATGATATTTTGTCATTTTCATGCAAATGTAAGAGCCATTTTTTTGTTGGTGCAATGCCCAATGCTTATCCTATAAATTTGGTTGCTGGTCTCTCAATGGTAAATAGTTTGGAAAGCTTAGGTATAGAAAGGAATTTCAAATGTGAGATTAAACAGGCTCTAGATGATGTCTATAGGTAATTGAGAGATCTTTTTCTTATGATTGGATGTTGTACTTTCTATGCTTGGTTTCCATATTGCCTGAAATGAAAATTCTCCCTGGGTAGATGCTGGAGAGAGAATGAAATGATTGAAGGAATATCATCAGCATCGGACATAATTTACATGTCTATCATTTTCAGGATTTTACGGTGGAATGGGTATGATGTGTATCCAGGTCTTTTGAGCAAACAACTCCCTATTTTCCTTAATTTTTCAATTAAATCTCAAATATTTTTTCTCTGTTAAGCATGAATACAAGTTATAGCTTATGAAAGATATGTAATATTGGGAATGGTAGTTTCTAACACTAACATTGATTATGTACAAGAGTTATGTATACATTTTATGTGATTTGTATATTTCATTACATTTTTATTTGTATATTCCATGTAGATGTCTTTCTCAGTTACCTGAAAGATAAACACTTCCTACTATCGCTAGAAAATAGTGGTCAATTTGTTACAAGATTGTTAAATTTGTACACAACATCTCAATTGATGTTCCTAGGCGAAATAATTCTGTAAGAAGCAAAATCCTTCTCCGAAAACTACCTTGAAAATATTACGATGGATGACCAAAATATAGTCCCCAAAGACCTTGACAAAGAGGTAATCAGTTTGTTCCTTACAGTGCAAATGACTAGTATTTGAATTTATTTGTGTCATTGAGATTTGTGGGTCAACTTCTCCTTATAGGTTAAGTATGCATTGGATTCCCCCTTGGATGGCTAGCTTGGAGAGAATAGAACATCTAAGATACATTAAAACATTTGGTTCTTATGATATTTGGATTGGAAAGGCATATTACATGTAGCTTTTGACTGGATCCCCATATCTATATAACCCTTTAATTTACTTTATTTTAAATTCTATATTCTTCTAGATGACATCCTTCAATAGTATTAACTATTGGACCTTTGAATTGGATTGTAGTATCCCCTTAATAGGCAAGGATTGTCTTTTAGTTTTAGCCAAAAAAGACTATAATATTTGCCAAGCAGTATAGCAGGAGGATTTACAGGAGTTGGAAAATTAAGTAGCCAATTTTTTGAAATTACAACATGAATAATACCATTGTTTACATTGAGATTTTGATAAGATTTTTTGTTGTTGCTTACAATAACATATGGAGTGCAGATTGTAAACTTGGTGACTTGCACTTTTCTTGAAAAAATCTTGTAGCCTACTATTTTTTTGCCACCTCAACATTTTTTAGCCCTGAAATGTCTGCTACCCGCATCGTGTGGACCAAGAATATAGTTCTTACTATATTAATGCATGAGTTTTATGATGTGGAGGGCTCCATTGAAGAGATTCAGTGCTTTTTTGAAGATATTAGAAGGTAATCTTATCATAAATATCTAAAATTATTGAATTATGTAGAAATTTCTAATGCACAAAGCAAAAACACAGAGTTGCTGCTCTGATTTCCAGTCGAGCTAGAAATATCCAAAAATCAAATGTGGAAACAAGAGGAGACATGCAACATTGTTCTTCTATTCAAAATATTGGAAATTACAATGCATAAAGGAAAGACATAAAACTCTGAAAAACAAACTAAAAATACCTATTACAAATTTTTGGGAGCAATCAGCTGCTCAACCAAATCATAAACAATCAGGGGCTACTCTAAGGTCTCTATTCCTATTTGACTTGGAACTAGCTGTTGTTCCTAGAAAACACTGAGCAATCAAGAGAAATCTTGCTCATTGAAAACACTCTGTAAAATGTTCTAAGAACATTCCTTGTTGTTGCTACAACGTTTCTTCTTGCTGCTGCAAAAATTGACTTCCTCTTCTAACTGGGAAAAAACATTCCCTCTATTTGTCTCATTCAAAAAATCCCTCTCAATTTCAAAATTACCTACCAGCATTAATTGGAAATTCAAAAATTCCTACTTCATTCAATTCTAAGTAGTCAGGAGCTGCAAGGATGAAGATCCCAAAATCTGCCATTGGAAAAATAGCTCCTAACAAGTAGGTGAAGCAACAATAGGCTCAGGGGTAATAAATATTCCAACACTCCCCCTTTTTCCTGAGCCAAAAAAATTGGATCAATCTTGATCCAAATCAACTATGCCCAATCTACTCCTTAGGTGCTCAAAACTATCCCTACTCAATGACTTGATGAATATGTCTCCTAGCTGTTTCTCAGAACTGCAAAATTCCATTTTCATTTCACCATTTTCAATCTACTCTCTAATAAAATGATACCTAATTTCAATGTGCTTTCTTCTTCCATGAAACACAAGATTTTTTCATCAAGTCTATCAATGAAACATTATCACAAAAGATCATTGTTCCATCCTCTTGTTCTTCTCTCAAATTTGCCAAGATTCTTCTCAGCCAAATAGTCTGACATGATGCTGCATTTTTTTCTATATAATTAGCTTCAGTTTTTGATAGGGAAACTATAGGCTACTTCTTGGAAGCCCATGAAATAGCACCCGAACCCAAATGAAACACATAGCCCAGAGTGCTCTTCCTATCATCCAAACTTCTTTCCAAATCACTGTCAATGTATCCAACCATCCCATACTCTTTTGTTGTTGTGTAAAACATGACATATCCTGGGGTACCATTCACATACCTCAAGATTATTTTACCTTCTTTCCAATGGGTGTCTCCCGCAGTCTCCATAAATATGGAAATAATACTCACTCCATGCATTATATCCGAACTAGTTGTAGTTAAGTACATCAAACTTCCAACCAAACTTTTATCCATGGTCGGATCCACATTACTACTACAATCTTCCTTGCTCAAATTTAGATCTATGGCTATTAGTGTTGGGATAGGCTTGCTTTCAAGCATCCTAAATCTCTTCAAGATCTCATTTGTGTATTTTTCTTGAGAGATAAATATTTCATCATGCATTTGTTTTACTTCTATGCCTAGAAAATACCTTAAGAGACCTAAATTTGTCATTTCAAACTCTCTTTTCATGGCCTCTTTAAAATAAAAAATGAGCAAATCATCATCCCTAGTAAAAACAAGATCATCAACATACAAGACAACAATCAAAATGTTACCATTTTCTGCCTTGATGTAAAGAGTGGTCTCACCATCTTTTTCTAAAGTCGTTGCTCATCAAATATGAGTCAATCATGTTGTAATATGCTCATGGAGCTTGCTTCAACCCATAAAGAGCTTTCTTCAGCCTATACACCTTGTGTTCTTCACCTGAAACTTCATATCCGAATGGCCACTCCACATAGACTTCTTCAACACTTCATTTAGGAAGGCATAATTCACGTCCATTTGAAACACCTTCCATTTGTGTTGGGTTGCACTTTCTATGACTGCCCACATGATATCCATACTTGCAACAGGGGCATACTTCTCATCATAACCTCTCCCAAACTACTGTTTGTACCCCTTGACCGCCAAACGTGCCTTGTGTCAATCTATGCTTCCTTCAGCATTGCCTTGGTCTTGTAGACCCACTTTACCCCCAATAACTTGCTTGTTGGGAGGAAAATTAGTTAACTCCCATGTTTCATTTCTCTCTATTGCATCTATCTCCTCATCCATGGCCTCACACCATTTATCTTGTTTCAAAACTTAAAAAAAAATCGGATCACTATGAGAAAACAATGCAAAATTCATGTTCTCATCAAACTCTTCATCATACCTTTCATCTTGGTAGATCTCCCTTAGACTCTTGGTCTTCTGTGGAATTAGGGAGGTGAGAGTGGGGTCTGAAATTTCACTACTATTGTTGTTCTATTGAACAATCTGATTTCGGTGCAATCAAGAGCGATCGGGAGTTGTAAAGAGCAATCAAGAGCTTGTCGGGATCTCTTTGTGACCCATTCTTTGGTTGTCTATGGTTTCTTGCCTTTCTGTCTGTTCTGATTAGGATTGATCAAGAGCTCATCTGAATTTATCAAAAGCTCATCGAGAATGATCAAGAGCTACTGTTGGCTCCACTGAAACATCATTTTGCACTTCCTGATCCTTTTCTTCAGAATCAGGAGAAATTGGGAGCATTGAGGAGCGATTGAGAGTGATCGGGAGACATCGTTCCATCCCATGACTGATCTTCTAAAAACTCCACATCTCTATTGATAACAATTTTCTTAGTGATTGGGTTATAAATCCTTCAGGCTTTGGATTCTGAACAATACCCATGAAAATGCACTTCTCACCCTTATCATCCAATTTCTACCTCTTTTTTGTAGGCACATAAGCATATGCTACACAACCGAACACTCTTAAGTGCTCAACCGTCCATCTACATTTTGTCCATGCCTCTTGTGGGACTTTGTCATAGACCACCTTTGTTGGACTTCTATTAATCAAATAAATAGTTGTTGATATAGCCTCTCCCCAATATTCAGTTTGGAGTCCCTTTGCTTTCATCATACTCCTTGCCATCTCCACGGTGGTCCTATTCTTCCTTTCAGCCACTCCATTTTATTGCAGAGTATAACTGACTGTAAGCTCCTTCTTGATGCCATTTTTTCTGCAAAAATTCATAAAATGATTGAAATTATACTCTTTGTTGGTGGTGTTTTCTGCACTACAACAACTTAGATAGAATAAATATTATCCTATCTCTCTTGAAATTTTGATCTCTATGAACAAAGAGATAACCCCAAGGTCTCTTGGGTTCCAGGTCTTGACAATGCAGTGGAACCACTCAGTAATAAATCTGAAAATGTTGGTAATCACAAGGGGACCTTACAAACAAATTTTGGGAGCTCTAAACTTATCAGATTCATAACATAATGATACTTGAATTCCTGGTTCTAACCAAAGTTTCAAGAAATGACAAAAGATAAGGGTTTCAGAAGTCCTAAGATTAATATTACTCCTAGAATCAACAATATTAATGATGAAATACTTGGAATAGATCAATCTCTTAAAAAATAAGTAATTAAATATTTTCAGATCATGGACATTCATTCAATGGAACTATATGAATTCCCACAATTGAACTAAGCACATAAGTATCAGGTATAGGTTGACCTTGCACAACATTCCTATAATCAAGAGGTTGCCCAAAGTATGAACCAAAGATTGCTACAACACTCCGAACACTAAATCACAAGCATCATTAACTAAGTTAACTATAAACCTAAGATGCATTCAAACATTTCCAAGCATTTCAAAGATAGAACAAGAACCATGCAAGATGAATCAATCCAAAGAAGGTAGGTCAATCATAGCACAATGTCTTCACTTGTATTAAATCAACAATGACAACAACAATTCTAATGTTTTGTGTTACAACATTTTCTTGAAATCTAAAACTAACTTCTAATCTTCTAACCTGCTACTCTACTGCTTAATCTAATGATCTACCCTTTACAATTATTTTTTGACTTAGTCTAACCTTTTACAAATGAGGCAAAATGCCATACATATAGAGATCACATCTAGTGTTGGCCCAAGCTAGGTTACAAAGAAGGTTGACCACCAATCAGATCGGCCCAAACAACTTGCAATAAATAACCACCATGCATTGAATGCATGAGGCACCCCTTCAGATCGACCTGGGATCTCTTAAATTTTGGTACAGACCCTCAAGCCTATGAGTCGCATTCTCCATTAATGCCCCACCCGCTCGAAGTAGAAGAAATGATAACATACACACAAGCTCGACTTGCCTATGGTTGCAAAGTGTACCCAGCTGAATCCCGCGGATCCCGTGACATCCTCAAAGTATGCACATTCTTCCCTTTTGGGCCTCGATAGAAAGAACTTTCCTGATTCAGTCTGCATTCAAAGAACCATAATAAGTAACTAGTATAGTGCAAGAATCCAAGCCAGTACATCATGAAAAACATATTCAGTCACCAAGAAAATCCAAATGAACAATTAGAATCTCTTAAAACATCATTAAAACATCCCTGTTCAAAGTTCAGGATTTTCACCACTTCGCAGAATTTAGCTCAAGAAGGAAACTTCGGGGAATTTTGGGTCAAAAAAAATTTCAGCAAGGGAAGCACAAAAATGACCCAAAGTTGATCACTCATTGAGAAAAAATCAAGAGGAATTCCTACACATATCATAAAATTATCCAAATTCATCACAAAATGAGAGACCACTAACAATCAGGCCATGAATCCTCTCAATTCTTTACAAATAATGGATTTTCGGGAAAGTTCGACAAGGAAGGAAATCACCGAAATCAGTAATACCCAGCATACTTTGGCAAAACGAAGGAAGGACAAAATTTCAGGCTCTTCCCAAGGCAATGGACTCCTGTGAAGTGAACGCCATTCAAATTTGGCTCGCCAACCTCCAAAAACAACCATAACCACACGACCGCGAGCTATCAAGAACCACCCCACAGTAACGAGGTAAACTGAGCTACTGTGGGCCACTCATCCAATCATTGAGGTAACGCGATAAACCACCACACCACTAGGCAAGAGAATAATCATCATGATACCTTGGTAAACCGTGGAACCACCAGGAAAGTGACGATCAACCGTGGCAACACGGTGTCAATTCATGCAAACCTTTAACTCTTCATTCCTAACAAGCTTTCGAGGAATTTTGTTGGGTAAGAAAATTCGTGAAGTTAAAAAGACTTAGCACCTTTCGGGGAAATGAAGGGACTGTGGAAAAAATAGGAAAATCCGGAGGTAGAGGAAATCTACGAACCAGCCAATCTTCTAAGCTTTATGCATTTTTGGGGAAACGACCATAAGACATGATTTTCGGGAAAATTAGAAGGTGAGGTAAATCCACGAAGACATAGGAAATCCAAAATCATGACCTACCCAAGATAAACCAAAACCGCATTACTGCCAAGCAAGCCTTGATCAACCATGGTAGCGAGGTAAACAACACAACTGTGAAGCACAACCGAAACCCCCGTGGTAACGTGGTGTCACCGTGCAATCATGGTTGAGATGACAAACCCCCATGGTAAAGAGGTAAACTACACAACCATGAGCGAGGTAGCCAAAGACACAAACCAGGAAAATGAAGGGGTGAAGGAAATCTCAGAGAAATCCGAAGGTGAAGGAAATTCCATGAGACATCAAAATCTTCAAAGACAATGTAAAAACTAGCCTCCGTTGGGTTTGCAAGGAAACTAGGGAAATCCACAAAGGGCAAAAAATCCCAAAAGTAGTGAAAAACCCGAGATTAGCCCAAAAGACTTTGAATTTTAAAAGTGTTAGCTCAATAGGGGAATTTTACTAGTAAGATAAGAATTAAGGAACATTGCAAAGTAGCACACCTAGGGCTAAGGACCAAAAGAACCAAAGACAAAAACCTCAAGAATTTCAAAGACAATCTCAAAAGGCAAAGCCACAGAAAAGAGCTAGAAGACCAGGCAAAAGAGGGTCCCTACTTTCAGTGGGGGGAGGTGTGCAAAACTTCACAAAACTCTCCTCCATGATTTGACCTTAGGACCTTAATGAAATCTCCACTCTCCCTTTCAACTTGGGCCTTAAACAATAAAAACTTATCAAATGCTTCAGACTTATGTTGCAAGAAATAAACCCATGTCTTATAGCTGAAATCATCAATGAAGGTCATAAAAAATCCGTTGTTACCAATAGATTTGATTTTCATAGGGCCTACCAAATATGTGTGCACCAACTTCAATGGTGCTCTTTCCCTTGTAGAGTTGTCTGATTGAAAGGGTTGCCTATGTTGCTTTCCCAAAATGCAAGCCTCACACCTAACATTAAGCTCTACTATACTTGGCAAACCATCAATCATTTTGTTCTTGGACAAAAGACTTAAACAAACAAAGCCTAAGTGTCTATACCTGAGATGCCATAGCTCAGAGGGCTCTTGAATGATGCTCTTGAGCGCTTCTTTTTGTATTTTTGTACATTTTTCATCCATAAGAGGTGCAACAATGAACTGAGATGAGAAACATGTCTCAATCTTCAAAGGAAACATCCGGTTCTTTGTCATTGCAACTATTGTAAACACCTTTTTCTTCTTATTCTTGTCATAAATAACACATTGGCCCTTCTCCATCAACACTTTGTAACCATTTTGGATCATTTGACCAACACTCATGAGGTTAGGCTTTAACCCCAATGCGAAAAACACATTTTGAACCTCCTTCTCACCTTGCTTGGTGTGGATCATGATAAATCATTTTCCCTTGAATGGAACTATTCCATTGTTCCCCATTCTAATCTCAAACTTTACATTTCCATTCATGTGGTTTCTACAACCACTGTCCAAATACTAGACTTCGAGGTTTCCTTCTTCACCAATGTTGCACATGATGAAGGCTATGGATTGATTGCCTTTAGCCATATTTGAATCAGCCACATTTGCATTCTTTTTTTGCAGATTACCATGCTTTTTCTAGCACTCATTAACATAATGTCAAAACTTATGACTGTAGTAGCATTCAATTTTTCTCTTGTCATTTCTCCCATTCAAACTGTTGTTCTTCATGCCTCTTCGAGATTTTTTTTGAGATCTTTTTGCTCCTTCTTGGCTACTTGCTCATCCTGATCTTTCTCCTCCAGCATTTCCTTGTCTAGATCTTTCTCTACCTCTTCGAGAGCCATTTCTACCTCCCCCCCTACCTCTTGCATTTGACTGAGCTTTAAAAGATTGCTCTTGGGAAGAAACAATAGACCTTTTTAGGCATTAATCATGGGTTTGAAGAGAACCCATCAACTCATCCATTATCAAAGTAGAGAGGTCCTTCACCTCTTCAATAACAATGAAAAGTGCATCATACCTCGTGGGTAGACACCTGAGGATTTTTTCAAACTCCTCCATCATTTCTCCATTCACTCTCAGCTGATATAACAAGCTTGAGAACCTTGTGTGAAACTCTGAGATGGTCTCACTTTCTTTCATTTCAATAATGTTGAACTCTCTTTGAAGAATCTAGAGCTTCAGGGATCTAACTTTTTCAGCCCCTTTATAGCTGATTTGAAGGATTTCCCAAGCTTCCTTTGCATACTCAGTTGCTGCTATTCTGGGTAAAATGGCCTCTGTCAAGGCTGCTTCTATCAAACTCAATATCTTAGCATCTTTCTTTCTTTTCTCCTTCAACTGGATCTTTTGGTTATTTGTGAGAGCTACAAATGCGGCTGGGTCAGTGATATCCACAAACCCATTTATCAAAAAATCCCACAAATCATTTGCAACCATAATGGTCTTCATCTTCTTGGCCCATACATCATAGTTCTTTCCATTAAAGGATGGTGGCTGCTGCCAACTCTTTGTTTCATCTCCAGCCATGTCTCCTACATAAAAAACTTAAATACCTAGACAAAATAACTTCCCTAACTCATGAGGAAATGGGGCCTATGGCTCTGATACAATGTAGAAATTTCTAATGCACAAAGCAAACACATAGAGTTCCTGCTGTGATTTCCAGTCAAGCTCAAAATTCCCAAAACTCAAATGCGGAAATAAGAGGAGACATGCAACATTTTTTTTCTATTCAAAACGTTGGAAATCACAATTCATAAAGGAAAGACATAAAACTCTGAAAAATAAACTAAAACTACCTATTAGAAATTTTTGGGAGCAATCAACTGCTCAACTAGATCATAAAAAATTAGGAGCTACTTTGATCTCTCTATTCCTATTCAACTTGAAACTATTTGATGTTCTTGGAAAACACTGAGTGATCAGGAGCAATCCTGCTCACTGCAAACACTCTGCAAAATGTTCTGAGAACATTCCTTGCTACTACTGCAAATTTTATTCTTGCTGCTACAAAAATTGACTTCCTCTTCTAACTAGGAAAAAAAATTCCCTCTATTTGTCTCATTCAAAAAATCCCTGTCAATTTTTAAATTACCTACTAACATTAATTAGGAATGCAAAAATTCCTACTTCATTCAATTATGAGCAGTCAAGAGCTGCAGGGATGAAGATCCCAAAATCTGCCATTGGAAAAATAGCTCCTGACAGGTAGGTAAAGCAACGATAGGCTCAGATGCAATAAATATTCCAAAAAATTAGATGACTATCATAATTATTTCAATGGTACAATGCATTTTAAACTTAATTCTCATTGCAAATTCCTTTGTAGAGAAACATTAGGTATTGGACTGGTTGAAGTTTTGTCCTTATATAGGTCTTAGATTCCTTAATCTATATATCTATCTATCTATACACACACACAAACACACAAAAGAGTCATTAAGTACCTATTTCAAATGCCTTGCAGGTGGGATCCAACAGAGATATGTAATTATTCATCAAATGTGAAAATTTTGTTCTCTAAAGCTTATAACACTGTCAATGATATTGCTAATAATGCCTTGGCTTTCTAAGGCCAGGACATCAGCACTCATATAAGAGAAATTGTGGGTATAACTCCCTTGAATATAATTTATTTGTATAGTTAATTTATGTTGTATAGATTCCTTCAAAAACATCATCATTACAGTAACCCATGAAAACTTTTTTGTGCTTATTTTTATAGTGGTACAGACTAGAAATATCAATGATGGAGGAGGTTGAATGGACCAAAATTGGATATATAACATTGATGCAGGAATACATAGAAAATTGAAAAATATCAATTGCATTGGAACCAATGGTTTTTACATCACTTTATTCTATATGTCCTAATCTTTCATAGCAAACCATCAGCCATCCTGAGTACATTAGTCTTATGCAACTTCTCAATACTTGTGGGCACATTTTGAAAGGAATTCAAAGCTATAAGGTATTGAATACTCATCTCAACCAAGTCACGCTTTTGTAATAATTATCAAATATCAATGAAGAACGGAATAATTCTTATGTTTTTTAGAGAGAGATCATGCAAGGAAATCTCAACTCGGTGTTATTGTTCATGAAATAAAATCTAGAGACATCTGTTGAGAATGCTAGTGAGTGGATTAGAGCAACCATAAATGAAAGCACACAAAAATTACTCAAAAACTTGTTGCAACCATGTGTTCTCCCTCATGAATACAAGCAGTTATATTGGAATCTCCTCAAAATTATCCAGGTATTCTACCTCAACATTGATGACTTCACATCTCCTACTAGGATGGTTGAACATATAAAGGCTTTTCTTTTTTATCCTCTATTATAAATTCTACAAGAGAGATAAGATCACCTCGTTCTATATTAAGTAACATATATATCTTTAAAAAAATTATACTAGCATGTGCACCTAAAGGAGGTTCAAGGATAATGCTGATAGAAAACTATATGTATGTTAATATAGAGAGTATGTGTTTCTGCATGGATGGACTACAAATTCTAGTTGTATGTGACTAGATTAAACAGTTAAATGTAAGTTTTGTTAATGTGAATAAAATTAAATGCGCAAATTTTTTTAATTATAGTATTTTAGTTTTGGCCATTGCTTCTTTTGTTCTATAAATAATTCCAGCATGCAACACACATTGCCACTTAATTTTAGCTTCAATTACATAAAGAGTATATTTAATCTATAGTTGAACAAAACAATACAAGAAAAATTCATATAGAGCATTGAAGAATCTGAAAGGCCACTAAGCAAATGATCAGAAAGAGCAGACATAGATGGGTGAGATTCTATGTGTGCCAAAAAAATTGAGAGCATGCTAATAAAAATCCTCTGCAATATTACAACTTAAGAAAGGGAGACAATTTAAGCTAATTAAAGTCTAGACTGTACTAAATTTACATGTAATTCTATAAAATACTACGAAAAAACTACCCAAGTATAACATAAATTAACAGTTAATTATCATAGTAAAAAAATCTACCAAATTTTATATTGAAAATCTATCATGTGAGCTTATGATGGTCCAAAATTGTTACTAAATTAGTATTGGTTACTTCATCTAACTTCAAATTTTGCAGCTAACTTGTTATCTCTAGTTTATATTGTGCAAATCGATATTATTACCAATTTTTGATCTCTTATTACCAATTTGTATATGATGAAAGGAAATTATTTTGGTAGATTTATTGGACTCTTTATGTGCTTTAGTAGAATTCTTTTTGGTCTATTTTTTTTCGAACTTGCAACTATGGGGTTGTTTATGATTATTTTTTATATTTGGAACAAACAATTTTTTTTCTAGTGCATGAATGTTACTCAATCCCGAGTCATGTATTTGCACCTTTTCTAAGTTTTTAATGAGTTGACTAAATATAAATTATGAAATATCTTATTTGTAGAATTCAATGGCAACATCAAGAGGACCAAATTTGTACAAAGGTTCAATAAAGGAATTAACTGTTCCAGCCTCGAGTATAAACCCACCTTCCACCATAAGATTAAAAAATTCAAGGGACTCAACAACTCTACAAGCCTTTATTAAAGACCTAATCAACAAATTGTAAGTTGCATTATTAGGCTTACAAACCTTAACTAACATTTCATAATACTATGTAAGCCCCTCATTTAAGCTTCCTCCTAGGCATAAATGGTTAATCATTGTATTATAAATAATTGTGGTTGGAGAGCAACCTTTTACTGACATATTTTTTAGAAGCTTGGTAGCAACAGTATTTCTTCTAGCCCTAAGAAAACACTCAAGAAAATAATTGTAAGTTATGCAGGCATGCTTAAGGTCATCTTCGCTCATATCATTCAAAGTCCTATAAACCTCCTTTATTATTTCCTGTTTTTCCCAACCACCTATAATTATGTTGTAAGTGATAATATCTGGAGTGATTTTTTTCTTATTTTTTTGAGTAAACAATGTGTGGACCTAGTATGGTTATCCTAGAAAATCCTATCCAACAACGTGTTTTAAGACTGCTATAGCGGCCATCAAACTGAATTACTCCATCTTATTAAAAGTTTTAACTACTTCAACAATTGGATTTTCCTTGATATGCCTAGTCATGACAATTTCTATTGTTTTGAATGTGGGTGAGGAACCTTGTGTATTCATTTGGATGCACCAATTCCTCCATGTGATCAAAGTACATCCTTCTTCCTAATCCATTGAGAATGTCATTATATAAATTAAAGTTGTGCTAGCAATTGGGCTCCAACTATGTTTGTGACTTGCTCTCGTCCCTTGTTGGCACATAGTAAACAATCTTATCCTTCCACTTCTTTGGAATAAGATAGAAAGAAAAAATTAAAACAAATTAATCAATAAAAATGAAGATCCTCCTAAGCATAAAAAAATAAACATAAGTCACTTTGTGAACTTCTGAGATCTATGCAACTAAATATAATGCTAGAGTCTGGTGAGTAGTATTAGGGCTCAGTAACAATAGGGAAATTGATGTACAACAATTATAGGGTGCATACAAGAGTTATCCAAATTTAGAAATCTTACAAAAATTGTTCCTACTTATCCCATACTATGTGTAAAGCAGCTTATGACCACATAGAATTTTTCAAAGCTAAGATACAAACTTCTAGGGAGAAATTATATTGTATAGCATCAACATAACCAACACCCTAGCTCTCAAAAATAATCTTCATTGAGTCCATAACAGAGTCTCACAGTGACCACACAGTCAATGCAAGCCAAACCTAAGTCTTTTCCAATTACTTTAAATCTAGTCTTGTGAGAAGTCACTGCCAGAGACATGGAGAGATTGTTGTATTATTATACAACAATTGTGAGTGCATTCAAGTTTAAAAATCTTAAGAAAATTGTACAAACTTCATAGAAAATCCTTTCCTTTGAGTGTCAATTACACTCTCTTTTGGAAAAGTGAAAGTTACAAAAGATCAAAAACACTTAATATAATCATTCTATGTGTTCAGCTCATTGATGAAGGCCAAGAGTAACATTTAATCTATTATTTAAGAATTAACTTTTAAGAAGAATAGGTTCCATTTTTGGAGTTGGAGTTGTAGAATAGAGAAGGTTGCTACTAAATAATCAAACAGGGCATATCAAAGTCTAAGAATTTGGGTAGATTGTAATGCAAAGAATCATTGCTTCAGCTGGGTGTTTCTCATTGAATTGGGTAGGTAAGATTGATATGTTCCCCAAATTTGAGTGGCCCGTTTTTTTATTTTGTTCTTTTGCAAACTAATATAAGGTGTTTTTTTCTATATCTCCATATCCTAGCTGGTTGTGTTGTTGTACTCTGCACATATGTACGCTAGTTTTTCATTTGACCCACTTACATTTCTACAAACTAAAGTGCTAGAAAAAATTCAAGTTATTTGATATTTCTTCATAACCAAAGCTTGTGTCACAGAATCTAATCGATTGCCATGACATCATCAAAGATACAATACAAAGGCCTTTTACATTTATCTGGAACGATGCACCCTCCAAATGTAAATTTACTAATTCTCATGGGCCCACTTCCTGATGGAATCTAAGGTGGGAGGAAGGATAATTGTACATTACTTGTTCAACAACAGAACAAATATGTCTTTTCAAATCTGATTTACCTGCAACTTGTCATATCCTCTCAATATTTTGTTAATTACGACTTTTAGCCTCGATGTAATTTAGATTAGGGGTGGAACTTTATATTTTAATATGTGGACATATATAAGTGTGTGTGTGCATGTGGGTGTGTTAATTGTGATCCTTGATGTTATTATTATGGATAGTGATCATTGATCTTAATATGTTATTTTAATTTAATGCATTAAATGTTTGGATTAACATAGAATAATGATTTGGTTGTTGGCTTGTATGAGGTTTTTCGTTGGATGTAGGTACTGGAGTGCAAGTGAGCCATTTTTTTGGTTCCATTAGTTGAGAGAAAAGTAATTAGCATACATCATTCTAGTTTTGACCATTTTTGTAGTTTCGTCAACCCAGGGTTCATAAAACCTAATTATTCTGGTTAAGTGGCAATGCTTAAATTGATAAATTTATTAAGTTTTATGAAGGAGTAAATAAATTATAAATAAATGAAGTTAAAACAAGTAAATAATAAATAATGAATTATAAGTGAATAGCTAAGAAATATTACATAAAAATAATTTAAAGCCATGCATAATTAAATACTCATCATTTATATTAAACAAAGAAGTGGATATACTCATCGAAGGTTAGCACCAAGGAGAATTAAAAATAATAATAATAATTGTCATACCATAGATATTTATAGAAGGTGTTTATACCAAATCTGCCATTGAACCAAAATAGGGAAGGAAGACTGTAAACACATTCATGAGAGAAGGATGAGTGCTAGAGGGACAACCGAGGAAGAAATCTCGACCAAGGAGGAAGAAGTTGGAGGACAACATAAGCGTGAAGAGGCCTGGCAACCCTTGCAACTGCCACTAATGGAAAGAAGGGACTTTGACCAACATGCCATGGAGAAACCCGTATCTCTTTCCTTAAATCGACTTGGAGAGGTCTCATTTAGTGTGGAGAAATTTGGGAAAAGAGAAGAAAAGGTGTGGACAAAATTCCAAGAGTTGCTCAGTGTAGGATTCAACTAGGGCATCCTCCATTGTCTCTACAGTCACCATTACCTTCAAGAATAGGCAATCCAGGTTCTCAATCTTTGGTTTAGTTAAAATCTAGATTGTACAATGTTATTTTCATAGATAAACTTAGATATAAGTGTTTAAAAATTTATTTATTTTATTGCTACAATAATGAAAACTATGGTTTCCCTCATGCTTGCTACACCTCATTATTATGTTATCCTTCAAGCTTGGAAAAATGAAACAGTATCAGTGGAAATAATGTTTGAGTGAGGGTTACAATGGATGCTTGCAATAGACAACAATCTCTACCTAAACAGATTAGGAATCTAACCCAAGACATGGTTGGCTAATGCAAATTCTCAACTAGTGAATCTAAGTTCATGATGTCATTTGGGTTAACAGTGCAACTTATTATTTTCTTTACCTTTTCTTTTCCATTCCAACCTCTAGTTTCTTCATCTATTTTCCACTAAGGTCGTGCAATCTGCATTTATCCTCATTCAGTATACTGGAACTTTGGTGCAAATTTTGTTCTTGGGCTACTAAGGAGTCATCCAATTTATGAAACTGAAAGACTACTCTATTTTACTTAATTGAAAACATAGATTATTGGAGGATATTGAATAGCGTATATGATTAGATTTTGTTTGCACAATATCTTATTTCCTTATTTCCATAAATTCCAAAAGGTGTTTATTGGGGGACTTCTACATTAATGGACTAGTTCTTTTTCTATTTAATCAAATCTAGGATCAGTAGATATATAAGAGCATGAAGTTTTTAAAGATTAATTCAAAAGAATTGTATAACACAATAGTTTACATGTATTTTGGTCTTAGCTGGTCAAGTTCTAGGAGTTGTATGTTAGTACCTGTTGTTTTGATTAAGATAAAAGGAGTTAGGAATGGAGATCATAGTGCATGCAATAGCTAGCAATAGTATTTTGTATCTTGGATAGGTGGCTAAGGGGGGGTAAATTAATGTAGAGAAGATAGATTACTACTATGGAAACTTGGCTTACCTCATACTCAGCCTATTCTCTTGACTACTCAGGCCACACTATACTAGTTTGTTGCAACCACAAAAAGAAAAATAAATAACAGAGGTGGTAGTGAATACTTGAATTTATACCAGCATAACCTATTACCTTGTCCAAAAAAATGTAGTGGTAATAATGGTGCATTATAGATAGATTCATTAAAAACCTACAATAACTCATTCCTTACAGCTGGTTACATAACCATATGAGTTTTGGAAGACTAGTATTGGTCATCATCTTTTAGATTTCTCTCATTTGGTGGAAGAGATTATCTAACATTAAAAAATATTGAGGAAATCAAGGAACATTAAGTTAATGCATGAAACCAATGATAAATGGGCTACTCAATCAATCTCAACATCTGTTAACTAAAAATCATTACCACCTATAATATGTTGTTGAGCTAAAATTCTCTCACCCAAATGAGTAAAGGATGGATAGTTAGTAATGTTATGCTACTGCACTTTAGGCAGATGGAGAATTGGTAACTGCATTCTTTTAATATTTGCACCTAATCACTTATAAGATCGCTAATCTTCTCAATACTATTAAGCATTATTGGATGTTAGGACAACCATGCTTAAATTCATAGCTAAATTCTATCAGGATTTTTTTGGCTACAAAGTTGGCCATTATTAATCTCACTATTAAATTTATGCTATGTACTATAGCATTCAAAAATTTCATATGTAAACATGTGGAAAATCTCTATCATGATATTAGGAAATAGACCTCTGCAAGTCCATGTCTAGAAGTATGTTGAAGGATTAAAGATAGGAAAAGTATCAAACCAAATTAACAAGGGATGTCTAGTACCCCTATCTCTAACTAAAAGGAGTCTATGAACATGCAACACTCTCTTAGGAGATAAATTTTTTATGCAATATATGGTTGTAACAAGATGGAAACCTATCGAACCTGATTTTGGAACCTACTCTAGTCCAGTGCTAAGCCTAAGCCAAGGAATAGTACTAGCTCGAGATGGATAATAGTCTAGGGGCAGTATTATACCCGAGATGGATGATAGTCTAGGAGAAATACTACACTCAAGATAGACAATACACTAGGGGTCATACTATGCTTGAGATGGACAATAGTCTAGGGGCAGTACTAAACTCGGGATGGATGGTGGTCTAGGGGAGATACTAGCTTGAGATGGAAATAGTCTAAGGGTTGCACTATGCCCAAGATGGACAAAAGTCTAGAAGTAGTACTATGCTTGGAATGGTCATTATTCTAGGATAAAATCATGCCAACATTGGATAACCTTGGGTATTTAGCCATCTAATGGACAGTTGAAAGAGGGTTCTTAATAAGCTCAAGTAGGTATCAACTAACTCATAAGGTAATCTTGTCTTTGTCACTAGGGAGATAATTTACACACTGCTTATGGGCTTGAATGAAAAAACTCTCTCCCTCTCACCATGGGCCACTCAATCTACTTGGAGGGGTGGATAGGGCTTGAATCCACTTTGGTTGGGATCATTTTGCACCCGACCACAAACCAGATCAAGCAGGGACATGCAAAAAATAGGAATCACATTTATGAAGGTATGTGCAAATTCAGTAAGCAACAATATTTGTAGGTTAAAGAAACGAGATTGTTTTAGGACATGTAATTCACATGATGTTTTAAGTTATATGTTGATCTCATGTGCTATTGTTTTACTTATTTGTTAGCTAACCTAGTTATGAGATCCTTCTTGGAGTGGAACTTTTTTTTGCATAAATTCTCTTCTTTTCATTGGGTGGTTGTTACATTGGTATCAGAACCTAGAACTAGACACTAAGACCTAGGTTCTCTCTCTCTTTCATTGCACTAATATGACTATTTGGAATTGATAGTCATGGGTCATGGGAAGTAAGGAAAAGGAATGCCTCAAAAAAACATCCTAAATGAAATAACCCAGAAGGATCCAAGACCACTACTACCGCATGGCCAAAAACTGAAATCGAAACCATGTCTAACACAGAGTCATTGGTAGAGTCTATTAAGAAAATAAAAATATAGAAAGGAAAGCAAATGGCTAAACTAGATGATAATCATGAACCACCAAAGGGATGCCAATGACCAAACCCTCAGCTATTAGGTAATTCCCTTTTGGTTATGGATGCAATGCTCCAATCCTCTCTAAGGAAGAAGTTATAGAATACAATCATGTCCATACTAATATGTTTGTAACTGTGGGAACCTCGGATGAGGAAGAACCCAAAGAGGAGAAGGCACCTACTCTATAACTGAAATTATGTACAAGCCAATGAACTATTACTAAATAAACATCATCTCACTTTTTTTGTAACATTTTCTACTTATTAATGATATATATATAGACTTATATATGCTTAAAAATCAAGGTGTTATGGTGAACAAGAATGGAATATTTAATGTTGTGAATCTTAAGTTGTGTATGAATTTCTCTTTGATTCTAAATATGATATAAGATAAGATTTAAAACAAAATAACAAAGACACTTAAATAACACTCTCCTTTCCTTTGTAGAACCAATCTAATTCAATGAAGAGAACCTTAAGGAGGGGAACGAGCCCTAGCCTTGCTGAAATGTTGTATGCAAGTAGGGGTGCATTATCTCCACCTCCTACCATACCTAAAGAATTACAAGCTGAATTGAATGCACTTCATGCAAAAATAGCATCACAGGAGCAGTAAATTGAGGAACTAACGAGGAAAAAAGAGCAAGGCAATAACCACAACATTGGCCTAGGAACTAACCACAACACTGGCATTGGAACTGAAGAGTCAGATAGGGAGAAAAATGTGAATACAAGTCAGGAACATGAAAGAAGTTCTAGAATTCCCACCTATAGTCACTCTTAATCAGAGTCACTGTGATGAGTGGGAAAAGACCCACTAATTTGAGAATTGAAGAAAGTGCAAGCCGCTAAGTTTGATGGGACTGGTGCTTGGGATGTTGCTGAAGCATGGCTCATAGGAATGAACAATTATTTTGGGTTGATAGAATTAAGTTCCAACACTAAGGCTAGGATTGTCATTTATCACCTAGAAGGATAAGCCTCGCTATGGTGGGAATATTTGGCAGAAATACAAAATTATGATATCAGTAAACTAACTTGGGACAAATTCACCAAGTGGTTTCAGAAGGAGTACTTGTCTACTCATCATCAAGACCAAAGATGACCGAATTCCATTCATTGCGTTGAGGGGGAATGTCGGTAGATGAATGCAAGTCAAAATTTATGAGCTTACTCCATAGATAGGATAATAACTATTAGACCACTGACAGTGGCTGCCCAAATCATATGACTAGAGAAAAGGGTAAGTTTGTTAAACTTGAAAAAGTATGATGGAGGACTTGTTAGATTTTGTGATGATTCATGTGCTAAGATTTGTGGAATACATTCAATTAGTTTTGATGGAAAGCATAATATTGATGATGTTTACTATGTCAAGGGTTTAAGGTATAACCTTATGAATGTTGAAAATGTGTAGTAAAAGATATAATCTTATGTTTCAAGAAAATGGATGTGAGATCAGAAAAGGGTCTGAAACTATCATTGCTACTAGAAAGAGGACAAATGAAAATATTTATCAGCTCAAAGGTGTTGATGGTCATTATTTTATGAATAAAATTAATGAAAGCTAGTTATGAAACAGGAGGATGTGTCACATTAATTTTGATAACTTGGTTAGGATCAGTTCAGTTCAAGAAGTGAGAGATCTTGCAAGGATTACAAAGAATATCAATGTTGTCTGTAGAGATTGTCAGTTTGGAAAACAAACAAGAAGACATATCAAGGGTAAAGAAAAATATTCTATCAGATTGTTAGAATTGGTCCATACAGACCTTTGTGGTCCTACAAGAGTGAGAAGTATTCAAGGTGACAAGTATTTCATGCTTTTGATTGATGATTATTCTAAAATGACATGGGTTACTTTTCTTAGAGAAAAATCTAAAGCCTTAGATAGATTCAAAGCATTTAAATTTAAATGGTTGAGAATGAAATAGATTTGAAGATCAAATGTTTGAGATCTGAAAGAGGTGGATAATTCACCTCCAATGAATTTAACATGTTTTGTGAGAATCATGACATAAAGAGGCACTTGTCTACCCCTAGGACTCCTCAGCATAATGGATTGATTGAAAGGAAAAACAATATTGTTCAATAAGTTGCAAGGACTATGATGAAAGAAGCTAACCTACCCAAATTCGACTAG
This sequence comes from Sequoiadendron giganteum, assembly GCA_007115665.2. Classification (NCBI taxonomy): domain Eukaryota; kingdom Viridiplantae; phylum Streptophyta; class Pinopsida; order Cupressales; family Cupressaceae; genus Sequoiadendron; species Sequoiadendron giganteum. Next base: position 678,968,399 of record CM021104.1, on the reverse strand, counting down.
AGAGAAGCAATACATATTGTTTTTTACATACTTAATAGAGTTCGAGCAAAAGGAAACAACACAAAGACTCCCTATGAGTTGTGGTATGGAAGGATCCCTACTATCAAGTACTTTAGAGTGTTTGAAAGAAAAATCTATATCAAAAGAGATGATGAAAACTTAGGAAATTTTGATGCAAGGTCTGATGAAGGTATCTTCCTTGGATATTTTACTAAAATAAAAGCTTATAGATGTTACAAAAAAAGGCTACGAAGGATTTTTGAGAGTGCAAGTGTCAAATTTGATGAAGATTTGCAGAATTCGGTGGTGATAAATGGATATGAATCAAATGAAACTTCTTGCAGAGAAGAAGAAGAAATAGCTAAGGAACAAGAAGATCAAAATGAAGAGGAAGAAGCTCCAAAAAAGACCCCTTAAACCCCTAAGTATGTGTAGAAAAATCATTCTAAAGAATGAATCATTGGAGACAAAAGCAAAGGTGTGCTGACAAGAAGAAGAATTGTTGAAGACGAGCTAAATCTATGTTTACTTTCTAAAGTTGAACCTAAAATTGTAACTGAGGCATGTAAAGATGAATATTGGATGAAGGAAATGGAAGAAGAACTTATGCAAATTGAGAAGAATCAAACTTGGGAACTTGTCCGAAGACCTACGAACAAGAACCTAATTGGTAGTAAGTGGTATTCAAAAACAAATTGAATGAGAATGGAGAAGTGGGAAGAAACAAGGCAAGGCTTTTCTGTAAGGGTTACTCACAAGTTGAAGGAATAAACTTTGAGGAGACATTTTCTCCAGTGGCTAGAATGGAAGCAATCGAGATATTTTTGGGATTTGCAACACATAAGGACTTTAAAGTTAATCAGATGAATGTGAAGTCTACTTTCTTGAAGGGAGAATTAGAAGAAGAGGTCTACATGGAACAACTAGAAGGATTTCAGTTATTAGATAAATCATATATGGTTTTTAGGTTGAAGAAGGCTTTATATGGATTGAAGCGAGTTCCCAGAGCTTGGTATGCAATGTTAGACAAGTATTTGATATAGCAAGGATTCAATAAAGGCACTACAGATAGTAATATTTACTTCAAATTTTAGAAAGATCAAATCTTGATTGTGGTTGTGTATGTTGATGACATAATTTTTGGAGGCAATGAAGCTATGTGTAAGAAGTTTGCAGAAGAGATGCATAAAGAGTTTGAGATGTATATATTTGGGGAGATGAATTTCTTCCTTAGACTACAAATCAACCAAATAGATAAAGTCTTTCATAGTAAAATTATTTCATTGAAGAAATTTTGAAGAAGTTTGGAATAGAAGACTCCAAACTGGTATGTACTCCTATGGTTACTTGTTACAAACTGAGCAAGGATGATGAATCCCCTAAGGCTGATTAGAGAAAGTAAAAATCTATGATAGGTGGACTATTATATATAATTGCTACTATACCGGATATCGTGCATGTAGTTTGTCTTGTGGCTAGATTTCAACAAGACACCAAAGAGTCACATGTTGCAGCAATAAAGAGGATATTTAGATATTTAAAGGGAACTCTAGATTATGGCTTATGGTATCCAAAGGATACTAATTTTACCTTAAGTGCTGATGAAAAAAAATTACAAGTGGTGGTGCATTCTTTCTTGGATATAGATTAGTATCATGGCTAAGCAAGAAACAAGACTTGATTTCTTTATCTACTGCAAAGGCTGAGTACATTGCAGCAACATCTTGCTACACAGAAGTGTTGTGGATGAGGAAAATATTGAAGGATATCAAAGTGGTGTATGAAATACCTATTTCTATCTTTTGTGATAATAGAAGTGCAATCAACATTTCAAAGAACCTTGTAATGCATTCAAGGACAAAACATATATTTCAATCAAATATCACTTTCTAAGAGAAAAGGTTATGGAGAATGAAGTGAAACTTGAGTATGTGCCTACAAAGAATCAGATTGCTAGCATATTCACTAAGGCTCTTCCTAAGGATAATTTTGAGTATCTCCAAGAGAAGTTGGGGGTTATTGCCTCTCCTTTGAACAAGATGCATAAGGTGATGCATCAATCTAGTGGATCTCAAGATCTATCCTTTATTCTAGGTTGATGTTGGTGGCTACCTCTTAGGGGGAGTAGGTAGTGGTATTGTATATTATTGTAGTAAATGGTGTGTAATTTCAAAGGAGGAGAATAATACAAAACACTTTATCTTTTTCCATTGATGTCAAAGGGGGAGAGAGAGTCATGTGAAAAAGTATAACTATAAAGGGGAAGAGAAATTCAAATGAATAAAGAATCATGTAAGGGGGAGATAGAGTAAAGAGAAAAGAGAAAAGGAAATAGTTATGTTCAAAGCTATTGTGTCTTTGATGGTTTTTCACATCATGTGTTTCCATTAATGGAAAAGGGGGATATTATTGCAACTTTGGAGCAATTGGTGTTGTCATTGATGTCAACCACATGTGTTGTCATTGATCTAAACTAGTTGATAGAAGACGTGTTGATATAATTATTTGGAATTTATTGCTAGTATGAGCAGTTGGTGCTAGATGAATGATGTTGTAGAGTTTCTTTGATTGGTTACATTATGTTGTAACTAGTATTTGTCTTTGGTGTCAACCTATACTGTTGCTTTGATAAGCTTTGGTTGTTGAGTTGTTGAAAAGATACTATGGTGATGGAAGATGTTTATGTATGCATGTATAGTTGAGATATATTGAGGAATTGTCATTAGTACATGGAGCTATCTTTATGATGCAGAGTCTAGAAATGATGTGAGATGTTGAGATAAGTTGAGATGATGCCTCGTGTGCTTGGTTTCCAAGTGCTTTTGATAAAATATGAAGAAAAATGAAAATAGTATGATGAAGGTGTGTTCAAAGGTTTAGAATTTTCTTTGGGATATGCTCCATTTTTCTTCTATATTGATTTTATGTCGGTGTGGTTTAGATATGTTGATAAAATGTGTTTAGATATTTTATATCTAGAATTTGGGCTTCTAGATAGATGTGTAGAGAGAGATATGTTCACTAGTGTGTGAACTAAGTTTGTTGTGTTGTTTATAGTAGTGTCTAGGAGAAATGTATTTGCTCCACATTTCTCCATGAGTTGATGTTTGGTCTTGCAAATTTGGGAATTTTTCATATCATTTATATCTTTCACAATTCAAGAGTGTTTGTGATATGGTGTAGTTTAGAGCGGGTTTCATATGTTAGTGTGCATGGAAGGTAAATTGGGTGTTTAGGATGAATGTGTTTTATTGGCACAAGTTGGTGCAAAGAATTTTTTGGATCTCAGGTGGTTTGTGGATTGTTCCATATCATTTAGAAGTGTGTTATATGGTCCACATCTCATCTTGATAAAAATATAAGTGTGTACTTAATTGATCAATGGTATTTACACGAGTAACAACTGACCTAGTGTTTACACTAAATGCATAGGCGTTTAATTATTGATGAAGGTGTTGCATGGAATGTGGGAGTTAATTTAGGTCTGAGCTATGTTGTATTATGGTCTGCTTTCATTCCTATCCACCATGGTAATGTTTAGTGGTGACCTATTTTTGAATTTTTAAGTGTGAGGCATGTATGGATAACTTGAAGATGTTTTTCATGTTGAAAATGGTATAAATGCAAGATGATTTTATGTGAGATGGGGTGTTGTGTAGTGTTGATATTTTTGATGTAAAATTTAGAGTAGTAGAGTACAAAGATGTGAAATGCAGTGCGAGCTATAATGTGAGATTGTCGGATGTAGTGAACAGAAGGTATCTTCATCTTTTTGAGAGTTGCGAAGGTTTTGGAGCTATTGTGGTGGAATCTCTACTACATTAAGATCATGTTCTTTGAGTAGCATTCCTTCCCTGTCCTCTTTTTCTATTCCAATAGTGAGCCTTGTTTGTGATCCTTTCAAGGCAGTGTGCCCCTTCTAGTAGTGAGCCTTTGTAATCAATTTTGCAATTACTTATATTGTGAGCTCATTGTCACTGTGGTTTTTCCCTCCTTGGGTTTTCCACGTAAATCTGGTGTTCTCTTATGCATGGTGTTAAAGTTGTTTCAATTTTTTATATTTTATTTTCATGTTAAATGATCATAACAGATTAAGGGTTTAATATATGAAAGTGGATTTGAATGTTTGAGGGTTTTTTATGGTTTAAGGTACAACTGATTCACCCCTCTCTCAGTTCTCTTATTTATTCAACACAATTAAAGTAGCTTCAAATGGACAATTAATAGCTAGGAATGTAAGTTTAATTGTGTAAACTTAAATTTGACACTTAATTCTAACCTCCAATTGTGAAAAAACAATTAACCATATCAGTCTTGACCTTGGCCATGAAATGGTTATTAAGGAAACTATAGTAAAAGTGATGTAAATGAAAGAAAAATAAATAATAAATAAACTCACAAACCTTTTTTTTTGGTGAGAAATCAAGGAGAGGATAGATTATATGCAAGGGCATGGGAAAAATGGGAAGGGATTTTCCTTCTATGGATTTATGAAGGCATAACATGCCTCTTTTCTAAAATTAATTCCTTAAGAAGGACCAACAAAGGGGGTACATAATAAAAGATAGAGTTAAATGATTTAAGGGAGATTTTATGATAAATTTTGGGGGCAATTTTTAGCAAAATTCAAGGGAAATACCTAGAGAAAATGAGTGGAGGAGCAAAGAGAATGGGAAATGTAGATTAAAAAAAGTTGGAAGAGTAGAAAAACCAAAAAATAAAGATACAAAATTAGGTAACCATCATACTATGACTACTAGTATAGTTTTAATACTTGTTATTTAGATGAAACACATTTATAGTTGTTAGATCATCCCAAGTTGGACATAAGATAGGTAAGAGTTTTAACTATTGTATTGTCATAAAATTGCACCTCGTGGAAATCTCACCTATAATTTTGCATCCATTTTAGTGTCCACTCCCTTAGTATTTGTGTAGGTTCATTTCAGCCCTTGGATAAGCCTTTTTCCCCTCGAGATGCTCAAGACCCTTTTTCGGTAGCTATCTTCTTGTGTCAGCTTTTCCTTGTGTTTTTCCTCATTCCCGTCATTTTTTAGCATGATTTATTTGGACACTAGTGCACCACATGGATGTCCACGCTAGTGTCCCACAACATTTCAATGTTCAAATGGTCATTTTTGAGAATATTTCCACTCTTCACCTACCTTGGTCAGTGGTAACAACTCAGGATGCTTTTTAATAACTTGAGAACCTTCTTTTCCCTCCTCTTCTCACTTTTAAATCTATCTTTTCACTTCTCTTTGGCTCTCTTGTAATTTTCATTTCTCTCTTCATCTATCTTATACTTTCTCTCTAGCAGATCCTCTCTTTCTCTTTCTCTCAAACTTCTATAGCTCTCTTGCTTGCTATAATGGTCTCAATTTCTCACAACACCAGCTCTCTTGGCTCTCACAACTATATCTTTCTTTCTCTCTCTCTTGGGCTTCCTCAAGCCTTGTAGGTAATATCTCTTTGCCTTGTATATTTGAGAATCTTGGGATTTATCACATCCCTTTTCTATGCATTTCATCTTCTTGTTTGTTTATCTTTCTATCTATTTGTCTATCAGGTTGTTCGTGAAGGTGGGAACACCAAAATGGGGGGTTGACTGAGGCAAGCCCATAAATAGCCCCAACATTTTCTCTTGATCTTATGTTTACAGGTGTTGGAGATATTTCTTTGCTGGAGGCTTCATTACTTGGTTTTTTGTTGGAATTTTATTTTTCTAATTCTCTCACTTCATCATTTTTTTTACATTATTTTATTCTCTCTCAAACTCTATTATTTTCCTATATTTCAAGAGTTCCTAGTAAATTAGAATAGAAGTATTCATTTTTCTATTTTCTATGATAGTCTTGGCTTTCAATCCGTACAATACACTAGTATGTCATTGAGATGCTAGTGCACCACATAGTTGTGTGTGTATCATGATGTCATCCTTGGTTAAGAGCTTGTCAGTCTGTCTATAAAACCTCTATGATATGATCTTTTTATTTCTAGAACTTGCACTATTTTAATGTTGTTATCTAGTGACTGATCATACAAATACTGTACACTCATAACGTATCCTCACTAGTGTTCGGGGGTGGTAACCCCCAATAGTAGGGGTCCGAGGATACAACCCCCGAATTTTTTTCCTTGTTAACATGTCAAGGTTTTTCCGCTGACACATAAAATAAAAAAATGATTTTATAAAACCCTAATTTTGGAAGATTCCAAAAAAATCTTGTTATAAACAGTTGGGATGTAAGTTGCGATGTGTGTAATTCATGAGATTGTAATAAATTTTACGTTGGTTAATAAAATCATTGGGTGGATGAGTTTTTTTGGATGTAGACCATATTGGGTGAACCACGTTAAATTTTTGTGTTGATATCGTTTGTGTTATTCTTCATTGTTATTTCTAGGTTATTTAATTTGCATATAATTGTTAATGTTTATTGCTCTGATATGTCTAAATCCTAAAACTGGTATCAGAGCCATGTGTATTTTGGTTGATTGGCAGGAAACCTATATATTTGAGTGGGAGTAATGGAAGAAGGAAAATTCAAGGTTGAAAATTTTAATGGCCATAATTATCAATTATGGAAGATGCAGATGGAAGATTATTTGTATCAAAAGGATCTATGGTGGCCATTGCAAGGAAAAACAAAGAAAGATGTTGGGATGTCCAATGAAGAATGGCAGATTCTGGATAGAAAGGCATTAGGAACCATTCGATTGTGTCTAGAACCATCTATGGAATTCAATATAACATAAGCAAATAAAAAAGTAGATCTGATGGAACATTTGGCTAAATTATATGAAAAATCTTCAGCCTCAAATAAGGTATTTCTCATGAAGCATTTTTTTTAATCTAAAAATTATTGAAGGTGGATCTATGATAGATCATTTAAATGCGTTTAATACAATTATCAATCAATGAACTTATGTAAAAGTTAATTTTAACGAAGAAGTGAGGGCTCTCTTGCTTTTATGTTTTTTTCCAAAAAGTTGGAATAGCTTGGTAATGGTTGTAAGTAACTCTGACTCTAGTTCAAATACTTTGAAATTTGATGATGTTGTTGGTGTTATCCTTAGCGAGGAAATGCAATAGAAAATCATAGGTGAGACTTCAACATCGAGTAATGCTTTCACTGTAGAGAACAGGGGAAGAACAAAGGAGAGAGGGAAAAGCCCTATAATCATGGGAATTCACAAGGGAAGTTGAAGAAAGGCATATGTAAATCCAGAGGAAAATGGATTGTTGGCACTGTGAAAATCTAAGAAACTTGAAGAAGGATTGTTGGTCTGAAAAAGGCAAACAAGGAGACGGGAGACATGATGACAGTAAGGAAGCTAATGTTGCAAGTAATAAATTGAAAGATGCTTTAATTCTATGTTTAGATAATGCTAATGATTTTTGGGTAATAGATTCAAGAACTTCATTTCATGCCACACCCCATAGGAAATATTTTGTAGATTATGTTCAAGGTGATTTGGATAGGTATATTTGGGTGATGATGAACCCTACCAGATTATTGGAAAAGGAAAGATAAAAATAAATCTGCATAATGGAAATGAATGGTTGCTATAGGAGGTAAGGCATGTTCCAAATTTGAAGGTAACTAAAGGTGCAGTAGTAGTAGCTAAAGGTGAAAAGGTAGGCACATTGTATTTGTGTACTAATAATACTTATTCTACCTTAGTTGCTATAGAAACAGTTGCTACTGAGATAGTTAGAGCACTTGTTGTAGGGACAGAAACGGAATTATGGTACCATAGACTTGGGCACATGAGTGAGAAAGGGATGAAGATCCTTCACTCCAAAAATTTTCTACCAGGTCTAAAGTAGATTGACTTGAAGTTATGCGAAAATTGTATTTATGGAAAACAAAAAAGAATTTATTTTCTCAAAGTTGGGAAAGAGAAGAAGAGTGAGAAATTAGAGCTTGTGCATTCAGATATATGGGGACCAGCTCAGGTATCTTCTCTTGGTGGCTCTTGTTATTATGTTACTTTTATTGATGATGCACCTAGGAAAACATGGGTGTATTTCCTAAAACAAAAATCAAAGTATTTGAAACTTTTAAAAAGTGGAAAACTTTGGTTGAGAATGAGACAGTAAAAAATTTGAAGTGTCTAAGATCTGATAATGGAGGTGAGTATTGCAATAGATAATTTGAAAATTATTTTCCATACAATGGAATCCGTAGGCAAAAAATGGTTCCTGAAATCCCACAAGAAAATGTTGTGTCTGAGAGGATGAATAGGACCATTATGGAGCATGCAAGGAGCATGAGATTGCATTTTGGACTACACTTACACTTTTGGGAAGATGTTGTGCATACCACTATTTATTTAATAAACAGAGGACCTTCAAATCCTTTGGATGGTGGCATTCTAGAGGAGGAATGGACTAGTGAAAAGGTAAACTAGTCATTTCTAAAAACCTTTGGTTGTGAAGTTTTTTTCCACGTTGATATTGATAATAGAACCAAGCTTGAGGCTAAGTCTAAAAAATGTACCTTCATTAGATATGGAGTAGATGAATTTGGTTATCAGTTATGGGATTATCAAAATCATAAAATCATTAGGAGTAGAGATGGTATGTTCAATGAGAAGTTCATGTATAAGGATCAACTATGAGAAAAGAAGCATGAATATGCCAAAAAGGAATATGTGGTGTTGGATGAGATTCCAGAAAATAAAATGCCAGTGGTACCTAATGCTCAGCAACAAGTTATCCCACAGACTCCTACAAGCGTTAGATTTTCTACAAGGATAACTAGACCTCCAAAAATATTTTCTCCATGATTAAAAATTCTATGTTATTAACTGATTTTGGTGAACTTGAAGTTTATAAAGAAGCAATGTAGGTAGATACCAAAAAGCAGTCGGAGCTAGGCATGAAAGAGGAAATGGATTCCTTGTTGCAAAATCAGACTTGGGACTCAGTCTAATTGCCTCCAGGTAAAAGAGCATTGCAAAATAAATGGGTTTATAGGTTGAAGGAAGAAGAGGGAGGCAAACAAAAATATAAAGCTAGACTTGTGGTAAAAGGTTTTGCACAAAAAGAAGGTATATATTTTGATGAAATATTTTCTTTGGTTGTAAAGATGACTTCTATTAGAACTATTCTAAGTCTTGTGGCTATGGAATATTTGCATCTTGAACAGTTAGATTTGGAAACAACATTTCTCCATGGGGATTTGGAAGAGGAAATATACATGCATCAACCATAGGGATATGAGGTCAAGGGTAAGGAGGAATTTGTGTGCAAGTTAAAGAAGAGTTTGTATGGCCTAAAGAAATCACCTCGGTAATGGTATTTGAAATTTGATAGTTTTATGGCTAAACAAGGTTACTAATGATTTCATTCTTATTATTGTGTTTATTTTAAGAAATTGGATAATGGAAGCTATATTGTCTTGTTGTTTTATTTTGATGATATGCTTGTTGTCAGGTCTAACATCCAACATATTAATGAACTTAAGCAAAAATTCATTTTCTATGAAGGATTTGGGTGTAACAAAAAAATCCTTGGTATGAGGATCACATGGGACAAGACAAACAAAAAATCATTTTTATCTCAAAGTGAGTATGTAGAGAAGGTTTTGAAAAGGTTTAACATGCAGAACACAAAAGCAATTATTATACCTTTGCCTAGTCATATTAAGTTGACTAACGAGATGTGTCCAAAGACACATTAGGAGGGAGACAAGATTTCTAAGATACCATATGCATCAGCAGTCGGTAGCTTGATGTATGCAACGGTATGCACAAGGCCAAATATTTTGCATGCAGTGGGAGTTTTGAGCAGGTATATGAACAATCTGGTAATGGAACATTGGAATGTAGTAAAATGGATTCTCTAATATTTGAGAGGTACTACTTCAAAGAAACTATGTTTTGGAGGAACAAATTCTGCTCTAAAAGGATATGTTGACTCTAATCTAGTGGGTGATATTGATAGCAGGAGTACTAAAAGGTATGTTTTTACTGTAGGAGGTACTGTAGTCAGTTGGATTTCAAGACTAGAAAAGATTGTTGTGCTTTTAACCACTGAATTTGAGTATGTTGTTGCTACAGAAGCCAACAAGGAGATGATTTGGCTACAATATTTTCTAGAGGAACTGGGACAACAACAACAAGATATCCCTTTGTACACTAATAGCCAGAGTGCCATTCATCTTGCTAAGAAATCAACTTTTAATTCAAAAACTAACCACATACAACTCATATATCACTTCATCTAGTCAGTTTTGGAGGATGGGTAGTTGAAGCTAGAGAAAATTGACACAAGTGAGAATCCTATAGATATGTTCACAAAGGCGGTTACACGAAAGAAACTGATTTCCTCATCAATTTTTGTTGGCCTTCATGATTGATAATGGTGGACATAAGAAACCAACCAGACTTGTAATCCAGTGGGAGTTGCAAGTGCAGAAGTGTCATCCAAGATCAGTCTCCAAGTGGGAGATTGTTTGGTGTGGAGCTTGATCAATCTCCAAGTAGGATATTGTTGGTATGTGGTGATTGATCATGAAAATACTATACATTCATAACGTATCCTCACTAAGGTTCCAGGATGGTCCAAGTCTCGAGCGGGAGTTTGAGGGTGCAACTTCCAAAACAAATTTCCCATTAACACATCAAGGTTTTCATGTTGACACATCAAATAAAAAAATGACTTTGTAAAACCCTAATTCTAGAAGCTTCCAAAAAAATATTCTTATAAGTGGTTGGGATGTAAGTTGCGATGTGTGCAATTCACGATATTTTAATCTGTTTTACACTAGATAATAAAATCATTGGATGGCTGATTTTTTATGGATGTAGCCCATATTGGGTGAACCACGTTAAATTTGTGTGTTGATATCTTTTGTGTTATTCTTCATTGTTATTTCTAGTTTATTTAATCTACATATAATTGTTAATGTTTATTGCTCTGATCTGTCTAAATCCTAACATTTATCCTACCACTTGAGCTTTGTTCCTGTAGGTAGTTGAGGACCATTTGTTCCCTATATACTCTTGATTATCCGAGAGACTCAAGAGTAGAAAATTTCCTCCTCTATAACTATAAATTGAAAAAGGGATAATCTTAGGAGATAGCTCAAACAAAAAAAATAGCTTCTTCCCCAATATTTAATAATATTCATTAGAAATAGGAGAATCTTAAGAGATATCTCAAATAATAAAGTTGTAATCCTTCTATCTACATGCATAAGGAAAACATATATACAAAATTAAGAATCCTAACATAGCAAACTAGCCAATTGAAAAAATGTCTTAAAGAAATGAAGCCTCAAGGAATGCCCTAGTGGTAGGATATGTTCAAAATGGATTTTCTAAAAATTCCTTAGAAACTTCTAATTAAATGGAAATCAACACCCTACTTTCTTGCACTCAATTTTAATGTTGAGAAGAGTCTAAGGGTGCCTAACAAGTATAGCTGAAAATGAATTTTTCTATGTTGAATTAAGAGAGCTGCTCTTATCTCCAAAAACTTGAGAAAACTTATGCACAAAATTTACTAGAGAAGTTATGTACAAACTCTCTATTGAATTATTTCAAATTGTGAATAATTCTCTATGTAGCTTATATTGGGTGAGTAAGGTTCAAATTTCCTTATCATTTCCTAATGCCTCATATTAGGGAGAGGGTGTGACTCTATTAAATTACAAATATCTATTCTAACTTATTTGTGATAATCAATAAATATTTATATACATAGTTATATATTGTTATTAGTGTTGACAAAAACCATACAATCTTTTGTATAGTATTGTAGTGTTGATTAAAAAATTAACATGGTTGTCAATTACTATTAATTATTGTATAAGGTTTGAAACACTAAAATTTGGGGAAACTATAGAGAAACGTGTACATGATTGTTGGTGTGAGTGGGGAATCTTACCTAACTAGTTTTTCTCGTAGGTCATATTCACACTATTTTACTTTTTTTAAATCACTTTAAGTCTCGTCATAATATTAAGATATTTTTTTCATAATATTATGTTTTCTTATGTCTCATCATGCACTATATAATCAAGGAGTTCTCTTTATAATCTCAATTCATGTACAAATAATATTATATACTTTCATCCTTTGATAGAATATAATTATTCTCTCATGTTGGTCTCTCTTTTTCATTCATTAAAGCTCTTAGGTCTTGGGTGGATATATCCATAGCCAAATATTACATGATATTAGAGCTTATGGGATTTTTGTTATTTTTTTTGAGAGATCTAGGTTTAAAATATTGTATTTTATTGAAAATTTGAGTATCAATTTCTTTTTCATTGAATAATGACTTGAAGAATCATAAAAATTAATAGAACTACCAATCTAAAAGTGGGTTTACCTTTGTCACTACATATTGTAGGTTGCTTTGGGAGATTCCTAGAGTAAATCTAAGGTTGTAAAAGAAACTAACTTTAGCCTTTTGTTTTTCTAAATTAGACATTGGAAGCCAAATCTACAAGGATTTATAGGTACATACTAGATCCAATAATTATATGATATTTTAGAGAATCTTCGGTTATATTTAACTTTTCCATCATGTAAAAAAGACCTAAGAACATAAACATAAACTATCATTTTATCAAATTTGGAGAAATTTTCCTTGAGACCTAAGAATAATTTTCCCTCAACCATATTATTTGTATCATTAAAATATTTGCAAAACATTCTATGAAGTGCTAGAATAGGTAGATTCTTAAATGCTCTATTTTATATTCTAGGAAAACTACTAAAAACATTTATCTATTGGGTTTTTCTACAAATTTTAATTTATATAGGGTACATGGGTTTAGTTATAACTTGAATGTGTAAGGTACTAATAGAGAATCATAGGATTCCATGTTACATATTCCCACCACATTCTAACTTGATACTAGTGGACAACACTTTTGGATTCAATAGGCTAGTTTATGCTTACAATTAGTGGTTTTGGTTGATTCATGATTCTAAGATTAATAGAGGATATTTCATCAAGGGGAGCATATTTTGTCATTGAATTTTTTAATTTTAGTACGATATCATCTAATTTATTCCCCCAACCATCCCCTACTCCATTTAAGTTTTAGTTTTGACACTCAAAATTTGTAGGCTCTCTTCTTAGTAATAGAAGCTCATTTTGGAAGCGTTTGTATAATTTGGGAAAGAAAATTAGATATTTGTAATGGTGTAGATTTTTTTTTTAATTTTGATATTTGGATTTTATAGAAATTATAAATCTCACAAGTTTTTTTTAGTTTTCATTTTCGAAAATTTTTAGGCTTCATTTTAGTTCATATAATAATATTTTTGGTGTATTTTTTTTTTTTTAAAGTGTATAATTTTTTGTACTTTATAGTGATGTAATCATATTGATCTCATTCTATCATAAAAAAATGTACTTTTATGTTTGTGGACAAATTTGGCATCTTTAATATACTAGGATCAAGAACACTTTATTGATTTGACAAGTGGCACCTATAATCACACTAAGTATAAAGTGCTAAGACCATATTTTGTTAGAGGGATCATTGATTTAATGAATTTGAGGGGATCTTAATATGGTTGTTCTTATATTCCTCTTAATTTGTGTTCTTCACTTTCCTTCTTGCTTCATCATGGAGCAATATTTTTCTCTACTTCTAACACCTTATGACTATCGTATATGAAATTATGAAATGAAAATAATACTTATATTTAAAAGGTTGTATAGGATGTTTTATGGACTTTATGATGAACTAATTAATGATGAAGTTAAAAAATAAGTGTTTGGATAGTTATGAAGAATCCATTGGCTATAAATTCTTGCATGCCTCTCTTAAGTTGTTATATCACATTGATCACTCAGATACTTATATGGCTATGTTGACTACAATATCAGAATTATTTGGTAAATTAGATAAATTCAAAAAAAATTATTGCAAAATAAACTAATAAGTATTAATCCATTTAATTTTAAAAATATAGAGCAATTTATCACCAAATTTAAGTCACTAAGAGAATAATTGAAGGATTATAAAATTAAAAAAATACATAAATTAATGATATTAAGTGTTCTCTCTAAGTTAGGGCTCAATTATTTAGTGTTTGTGTCTAATTTTTATGCTACAAATATTTCATTGGATGTTTATTTCAAGATTCCTTCCTTTGATGTTTTTTCTATGTCACTCACAAGAGAGAAAGATAAACTTATTCAAATGGGAACTTTGAATTCTTCAAAAATATGACCTTAATTACAAAAGATGATAAGGATTATATTTGTAGAGAGAAGAAAAAGAAGAAACTTAATAAGGAGACACATTAAAATAATATTAAGAATCCTCTTCCAAAGGGGAATTGTCTAAGAAGGAGAAGCCCACATGTGCATATTGCAAGAAACTATGGCATGATAAACATCAATTTTATTCAAAATAAATTGATGATTTGAAGCATTTTAATGAAGAATTAAATTGATTTAGCTCCAACTATGTCTATGGTTTCACTTCCTTCTTCTTGTTAAAATTTAAATAAAAAAAGGCAAGCACTTGTTGCACATGTGGAAATTTTGAGTTAATGAGATGGATACTTGTTTTTGGAGCTTTACATTATATGGCTTCACCACAAAGTATAATCTCTTCATTTCACACTTGTTCATCTCCACACATCTTGATCACTAACAAAACATATATGATTTTTTGGGAAACAATCTATTAACATGGAAAAAGGATAATCTAATGGTGTTATTTGTGTGTTATCTTTAAATCCTAAATTGTTAATTATTGAAATACAAAATGTGATAAATAAACATTTAAATACATTTTCTACTAACTATTGATAATACTAATAAAATCACAAGGAATTTTCCAAACATAAATATTACAAAGAAACATATATTTTCTAGATATGATTTCATAAAAAATCATAATAAGAAGTGTATTTTAAAAAACCTAAAATAATCTACCTAATCAAGTCTTTTCTTAAAATGGTTATTCCAATTAAATTTATCAATATTCTCTCAAAGTTGCTTTTATATTGACATTGTAGGTAAGTTATTTGTTTGATCAAATGAAAAGTTGTACAATAAATCTTATGATGGCATAGCTTTATTCTTGACCCCCATGTTTTGGGAGCTTATCCTATGGACATGGCCCTTATGGTGACCATGAAGTTCAAGTATCACATTACCTAAGAATACCCATTACACCTTGTCTTGGATAGTGCATCAATTGAGTTATAGACGGAAACATGTGAATATTGTAAGTTTGGTAATTTATTGAAGATATAAATGACATCATATTTTCATGTTTCCATCAAGATCACATCTTAAAACTATATGTATTTCTTAAATGAATTCACATAAAATAATTTAAATTTTAAATAATACATCTATATCGAATATAAAATACTTAATATAAATTATAATATAAATATAAATAAATTTAGCATGTTTTCCTTATATGTCAAAATCCCTAAAAGAGGCATATTATAATGAATGATATTTAAATATAGAGCTCTTAAAGGAAAAGGAAGGAGGTATATGGGGAGAGAAAAATTTATCCTACAAGTCTGTGCATCATTAAAAGAAGAATTATGGTAGGTTGTTTGGAGAGGGGATAAATTGACTACAATACCATTGAATAGAGTATGGCATCCATTGTATCCAATGAAAATATGTAACGTGGGAACTTGACCAATGTAGGAAGAGTGGTTAAGAAGGGTTTGATGAGAGGGATTCTTAATGTCAAACCAATCCTTCCTTTTTATTCTTTAATTAGTTATTGTGTTTATTAGCAACAACCATATTTTCTTGTTAAAGCTAGGAATACTTGATGACTTGTAGGCCCATTATTAATAAGTCATAAAATAATAACATAATATGGAATTAAATTAAAATCATAATTATCCAAGGGTATGTTTTAAGTGGTTTTATAATGGTAGTTTACTAGTTAAATGTGAGGTTAGTTTTAAATTATAAAAAAAAATTAATTATGTATGTCATTCTTTTGGTCGTAATGAATTTTATGAAATTAACTATTTTATGTAAAGTAGGAAACTTTATAACAAAAGTGATGTAAAGAAAATAAAATATATAAACAAATAAATAATAAGAAAATATTAAAATATATCATTTCATGAGAAAATAGAAAGTAGGGGACAAATTAAATATAAGGGCATGGTTTCCATGGGAAGGAAGTTGCCTACCGCACCGTTATGACGGTATCATAGTGTTTATCTTTACTATAATTAATCACCGAGAAGGACTAAAAAATGTGGGAATCATAAGGTAGTAAAGATAATTATATCAAAGGGTAGAAGAAAGGAAGGTATGGAGAAATTAGAGATTGGAAAGATTTTTTTTTTTTTTAAAAAGGAAAGTGAGTACAAGTAAATTAGTTTATCCCTTTTGGTACTATTTTATAGCATTCAGAGGTCATGGCAATAGTAGAGAGGTGAAGAAACATATTCAAAGAGTTGATATTTTTGAATAATTTTGGGGCAAGAAATAATTAGGTAGGCATCCCTCATTCCTTATATGTGGATTAGATATGTGTTCTTAGGTGATTATTCTCAATGGTTTGATTCTTAGATTACTCACAACTATATTTTAAGATAAATATTTAGAAATAGAGTTCTTAGGTTTTATTTTATTTATTTTTATGATTGATTTCTCAATCCTTCATTAACAATGTTGGATTATTTTTTACCCTAGTTGCTAACATTAAAATGTATTCATTTTGTATAGCCCAATTCAACACTTTGGTTAGTGACTTTGATTAAAATCCTTGAAACTTAAATCTAAATCTAAATATACATGAATTAATGCATTTGTATGTACTGAAGACATGTTTTAGAGAAACAATTTCATAGAAGTCCTCTATGAAATGTTGGTTTTCATTCTTCCTTTATTATGCAACATAAGCCATTTAGGGTTTTAAATGTAAGAACATTTGACACATTTTTATAGTTTTGAGATTATTTTCTATTGCCCGCATATAAGCCTAGATAAAATAAGGCTTTTAAAATAAAAATATGTGATCATAATTTCAACTAAAAGATATATTGTGAATAGTTTCTAGAATATTAATAAAACAGTTGTAGTTTTTCTATCATTATATCATATTTTTTAAAACTAAGTGTGAAATTTAGGCATAGAAATGCTTGAAAATAAATTTAGAGTGTGATTCATTCGGCACTATTGGATTTTATAGTGAACCCCATAACTCCTAGAAATCATATATAACCAAAACACCTATCACAAATGAGAGATCAAAGAAACTAATTTGATAAGAAACCAAGAGAGGATGATTGAATCAACATAAGTATATGATATTGAGATTAGCATGTGATTACATTGTCAATTGAATGGAATGCTTAGATGGTTACAAAGTACAATAATGAATGCTTATAAAAGAAAATGTTAAAATTCTAGATGAGGATTTGATTAGATTGTGCCAAGTGTCCTAATCTCATGCAATGAGATAACTTGACCTATAAATATCCTAATATGATAATAAAAAAACACTCCTAATTTTATCTTAAGTAATATAATAATAAGGGACCTAATAATTAGTAATGGTTAATTAATTATCAAGTGATTGTCCTAACTACTCCAACACCCCCCTTAAGATCAACTTAGGGAGAAGCTGAAAACCTTGATAAAGAATACAATAATGGATGCATGGATGGGTTTCAGCTGCAAGGATTGATGAGGTACCCATGTACAAACAAATGAATCTCTCAACTAGAGAAAAGGAGAAAACTGTGTGGGGAAAAACTCCTTTCCAAAAGAGAGAAAATGAAATAATTACACTAGTGAAAGAATGATAGGGGCACTCAATGTGACTCCAAGTACTACTTCTATCATAGAAGTACAATATATGTTCTTATGATAAGAGATAGAAAAAGAAGATATGAATCCACCCATAAAGAAAGAGCTCTTATGCTAATGATAAATTCCCAAAGATAGAACACAATGCACTACCTACAAACAACATTTCTCCCCTTAGGAAGAAATGGGTCCATTTATGATTAGAGAAGTCATTCCCAAAATTTATAAGAATAAAGAATCCAAATCCAAATAGTGTATGTCTAAAATTTACTCAAGTATCCACATGTCAAAAAGATATGACATCAATCCAATAACCTGTGAAGACTAATGTATGAAAATATCTAAGTACAATGAATATGGTGGGACAACAATGATTATGTGGTTGCTAACAAAGAGGAGATGAATTTCCTCAAAATAATCCTCCAAATTTATAATATAGTACTCTACAAACAATGATGATATGTCTACAAGATACAAATCCCAAGTAGTTGTGTTAGGAAGAAGATGGATATCTTGTTGCACTAAACCAATATGGGCCAAGGATTTGGTGATGCCAAGCTAATCAATAACAATAGAATATGAATATTGGGTCTCGATTTGAAGATTGGGAACATGAAGATAAGTCTTTGAACCATCATACATGCAATACCTATGATATAATCAAGCTCCTCTAAAGTATCATAATCAAAGGGTATATAATCTGCATTTGCAAGAGGAATGAGATAATTGGTAGTAGGATCCTCTAGGAATGGAGAGATGTGAGGTTCTCCATGGATCTCTTGAATTTGAGTCAAAATTATGTGGGGAATATCAATGTCTGATACAACCCACATAGTGTCAAGATCAATACTAGAAAAAATCACTCCTACAACATGATCATTGATAATACCCCATGTTGATCTACTCCCTAGTGTATCTGGTGTAGGTATGAGTCCATAGATATAAGGAAAGAGATCAAGCCACATAAGATGTGTCATGATTTCATTTTACCAAGACTCATAAATATCCATTTTTTCAGGATGACCATAGAAGGATGAACATAAAAAACCCATGATACTTCCTCAAATGAAAAAAATAAAGTATGACAACCTCAATAAATGTAAAGAAGATCAAATGAAGACATCTCATGAAAATGGATCCTTTCCAAGTGCCAATATGTCCACATAATTTATATAAATGTGAAATCATAAAAACTAAATAAAATGTACTTAGGGAAAATTATGGAAAAAGTGCACATATGTATCCAAAGAGCTCTAAAATACCTTTCCAACATTGTTGAAATCATATAAATCAAAGATATAGACAATACATTATGAGATCGAAAGAAAAAAAATGATGATCTAACTTTGAATAAGAATAAAATGAACTAGCAACAAAATATGATAATCAGACCTAAACCACTAGAAATTACATGGAACCAACTTTTCGATGATATCGTGTTTTCCCAAGTTTAACATTGTATTCCCAAATTAAGCTAAAAATAAAAATATATCTTGTAGGGGAAAAGAGGGCTAGGAGGGGGCTTAGGTTTGATCGTACGATGTTGACATCAAGTTGACATCAACATGACGTCAATGAATATTCCTCAAATATTCCATGAAGCTGCAAAAAATCATTGGTCTTCTTGGAAAAATTTGATGATCAAAATATTCCAGTATGAACAAAAAATTATTCTTGAGATTCACCGTAGTTGGTGGTTTTTGTCACACACGTTGGGAAATCTTGAACATTGTTAGGAACCTTTCAACAATGTTAACCTATCAAGTAATTGTTGCTAGGTTTTAGATAACCATTGGGAAATTGATGGGACATCGTCAACGAACAGTATAACTGCACCATTAATAGGGGAAAAACAAAATTTAAAACCTAATAAGATTATGGCCAAGTACCTTAGGGTATGAAAACTAAATTCACCATCACCCTATACTTTAAAATCTTTTTTTAATTTTATTTTGCAAAAAATATTAAAAATAAAACCAAAATTAATGTTTTTTAAAACATATAATGTATACCTATACGTTCTCATACTAGTACCTATATAGGCCCTAGGAGATGTATGGCTTCATACGACCAAACAACCATAGGCAATCTCAGGTCCTAAAAAGAGAAAATTAACTTTTCATATTTTGGCTAAATGAAAGGAAATTCTTAGGTTTTTTGTTGTTGTAGACTCAATGGTGATGCCTATTTCACTCTAGGATGAGCCATTTTTTCTCTCAAGGCCTAATATCTCATAATTTAGATAGGAATTTTTAGATCTGGTTCTCTTATGCCATGTTGGAGTTGATAGTGAACCCCACAAATCCTAGAAATCACTTGTAACAAAAATTTCTATCATATATGAGAGATAAAAGAAATGATTATGTCCATGCAACCTTGAGAGAATGGTTTAATCCACACAAGCATCTAATATTGAGATTAACATGTTATTGTATTATCAATTTTATAGAATACCTAGATTATTAGAAAGTATGATATTGAATTCTTATAAAATTAAAAGTGCAAACCCTAGATGAGGATTAGATTAGATTGTGACAAGTGTCATAATCTCATGAAATGAGACAATTTGACCTATAAATAGCCCAATATAATATTTAAAAACCATTCCTAAGTTTAGATTAAGTAATTAAAGTAATAAGGGACCTAATAATTAATTAATAATTATTTAACTATCAAGAAATTATCCTAATTAATCCAACAAGCACCTTCTTTATCATAATTTTTGCAAGATCAGAATAGGCCATATGTTTAAAAAACACCTTCTTCTTATAGATCATAACCTTTCTTTCTTTCTTCCTAGAATATTGGAATTGAATCTTCAACTATCTAATATGTTGCTATAATAGGTACACCTAAGTTACTTTGGTTGCTTGCTTATGTTAGTATAATATATTTACTTTATGTACATAACTTTTGAGGACCTCATAGGTACCATTTTAATATTTTTTATCACTTTCTCAAAATATGCTTAAATTTGAGCTTGAAAATTAGGAAGCCAATGGCCTTGGGTGGAAGATTATGTTGAATATGTGATGCCCATTTGAAAAAATTCCTACATTGCTAACACCAAATGTCTTCAAATGTTGGATTACAAGAGTCTTCAACTTATAGATGTTGACTCATAGATGAAGAAGATGAACCCTCTAATTTTATATTAGGAGCCATAGAAATTGAAGTCTCGATAGATGTCTCTATAGGAGGATAAGGAGAAGGTTATGTGTCATCAAAACTACCATACCTTTCCCAATCAACAAGTGTTTCAGTTGATTTATCATCAATAGGTGGAAACTATGCAAGTGGAACAAGAAAATCTACAACAGGATCCTCTAAGAATGGAGGTTCATTTGAGTCTCCATACATCTCCCAAAGTTTGGTCATAAGGTCACGAGGGATCTCAATACCATTAGTGGCCATTTGTGTATCAATATCACAACTACAAGATCACTTAGAATATACCTATTTGTTCCAACCTTTCAAAATTTCATTAAGAAAAACATAAAACATAAGCTTCGAAATGAAAAAGAACGACAAATATACCTAAAAATACCCAAATAAATTTCTCTTCCATAGTATCCTTAGTATGATTTGAAAAACTACCCACGATTTGAGAATGGAAAAAATGAAAGACCCCCAAAAATAGAAAGAAGATATCAAAAGAAAATAAACAAACAAACAAATAGAAAAATAAGAAAAACAAGAAAAACAAGAAAACCAAGAAAACCAAACAAAATAGGAGCAACTAAACTACATAAATACAAAGGATGAATGATCATGCCTTCATGGGCCAAAGTAGTGCTTGAGAAACTATCCATTAATTGGCAATGGAATAGGTTATCTCCTTAGGGTGCTTAATCAAAAATCGTTCTCACCAAGGATCTCAACAATCTAGTATGGTCCTAACCAAAGTCTATCAAACTTTTGGTGTTCACCATTCCTCTCTTTGGCCTTATCCCATAGTACCATAGTGTTTGATATCCTAAAGGCCTTGATTTTGGCTCTCTTATCAAACAAACATTTGAGTATAGTCTGATGTTTGGAAAATTGATGCAAAGCAGCATCCCTTTGTTCTTCTAGATTCATCAAATTAGTTAACCTAACTTTTGTCCTATCATCATTGGAATAGAACTCTTGCATAAACCGTAAAATAGGTATCTGAATATTGACAAGAAATATAGGATCATGGCCATAATCTAATTTAAATGGTGAGTTTCCTAGGGAAACTTTCATTCTAGTCCTATCCACCCATAAGGAAAACTCCAGCTATGTGTGCCAATCCCTAGGATTTCTTTCTAATAATATTTTTATTACTTCCAAAAATTCTTATTGGTAGACTCAGCTACCCCATTTCCTTGCAGATAATAATTGGAAGAATACTTCAAAATAATCTTATACTCAGATTCCCATTGAATAAATTGCGTGAAAGAAAAGGCTAGGCCATTATCACATACCAAAGCAAATGGTATCCCAAACCTGGTGATGATATGTTTGTTGAGGAATTTGATAACCACGTTGGTGGTTCCATTTTTGCAAGATTAAGCCTTGTTATACCACCTGCAGTAATTTGTTACAGTCGGGATAAATCTATGACCTACAGAACACCCATTGGGAAAATGGCCTTACCTCATATACAAGTTGTAGGGGCATTGTCGGGTTACACTCTCTGGATGCTGATGCTTGACATGTATGACATGTCCTAACATGTTGATGAGCATCACAAAATACATGAAGCCAATAGTACCCTGACCTCAAGATTTGATGTGCCATTGCATTTGTTGAACCATGCTCAGTACCATGTCTACCATGAAATTATGCAATGCTCTACTTCACCTATTGTTGATCTAGACAACGCAAATACACACCCTCAAAATTATTTTTGTACAAGGCTCCTCCTTTAATCATATAGTGAGCACTCTTCAGACTTAGTTCCCTTCTTTGCATTGTGTTCATCATGTTACACCCCGATTGTATAGATACTATTGCATACGGCAATTGATTGTA
The DNA here is from genome assembly GCA_007115665.2 of Sequoiadendron giganteum. Lineage (NCBI taxonomy): Eukaryota > Viridiplantae > Streptophyta > Pinopsida > Cupressales > Cupressaceae > Sequoiadendron > Sequoiadendron giganteum. The sequence continues at coordinate 678,945,610 of CM021104.1, read as the reverse complement.
AGTTTGAATCATTAAGATGAATAAAACATGTTTTGTTATCAAAATGAATGTGTTCTATTTAGATGATTGTCTCATTTGATTGATACTTCTATTAGCATAGTTCTTGTTTAAATTTTGCATGCAAGTTATGGAGTAATGAATATTCTAACTTAAGATATTTTGTATATGTTGTGAATAAGTAACTGCTGAGATTGTATGTCCATGGGTGCAGGTACATGAACCATTCCTCCAAGGAGAGGGGAGACATCACTCGGGAGAGGGGCTTGGTCAGGTAACCGGTAAATTAAATCAATTGAGCATACACATACACACCTTAGATTGAGTAAACCAAGTCAGTTTTGTATGAGTATAAGGTAAGTCAGCCATAGCTTGTATGTCTTGCAAGTAGAGGTCTTGATTGTTTCTGTGTGTGAAGTTTATCTTTGTGTCTGATTGTGAGATTATGATCATCATGGTGGTGTCATGTTTGGATGTGAACGTCAGAAGTAAGCATATAAACACACGTATGGTATATATATGTTTATAAGCATACGCCCGATAATGTGGAATATTAAATATTTGCCTGAAATTTATATATACACATATACAGAGATATATATTTTGAAAGTACGTTGACTCACTCATAGAATATATATATATAATCGAAAATTATATATGTATATGTATATATGTTTATATTTGTTAAATATATATATATATATATGCAATTATATATAATATTATTATAGTTATATTAAAATATATAAGTATATTAAATACTCAAGTATTTTAATATTTATATGTTTAATATTTAAAAGAAATATAATAATATTTATATATTAAAATATGTAAATATATCTAGCTAAATATTTTAAAACTCTAAGTGTAAAAATTAAAAGATTAAAATCTTTTAATCTGAGTTAATATTATATAGTAAATTTTTGGAGAAATAGTACATATGTATATATGAATTTATTTATATTTTAAATAAATAAAATCTTGGAAAATAAATGAATTTGTCTTCTATAGTCATTTGGTAAATAATATATATTTACCATGTGAAGGTAATAAAATTCGACTTCAATAGTCTTTTTGGGAAAACCCGTATGAAATATGAGAATGGGAAATAAATAAATGTTTTATTTTAAAAGCCATATGAGCTTTATTGAATACTTTGTAAACTTTGAAATAAGCTAAAATCGTGAATTTCCTTCACTATGTTTATACACCAAAAGTATTATATGTTTTAATTGGCAAAGTCGAACTTTGAAAAAAATAGAAAATGAAGGTAAATCACGGGGCTGCATACATGCGCGGGAGGAAGACCTGGTCGTGGCCTGCAATCTGCCATGCTAAAATGTGTGAGGAGGCTCAAAGATAGGCCAGGTGCGAGCACCTACTATCTTGGACGTATTCCTGCAATGAATATCAATCCACCATTTTTGGACGCCCAAGCTATAGGTGTCTTTCATCCACATTTTACCATGTGTAAGTTGAAAATTTCTCCCTGGATAAAGGTCGAATCATCTCTAAATTTGCTAAGTAATTTGCTAAATAGTTGCCACTTCATGAATTGACTAGTTCAAATGTAAAATGTGTCAATTTTCATGCCAAAATGGTAGCAGGCATGAGAATTCGAAACCTATATAAAGAGCTTCTCACTCTGTCATTTTTACCAATTTACATCTGCCTTTGCTAATTCTGAATTTTCCTTTGAAGAACCACAATTCCCCATTGCCATTCTGCTTCAACTTGTGAAATTCATTACTGCTTAAATACATAAACGTATTTGTTGTAGTAACCATTTGACAGAAACTAGCATTACCAACCACCATTGTTCAATCGTTCTGAGCCTTAGAGGAAAACAAGGATAATAGTAACTAAGTAGGATATTCAATAAAAGAGCATCATTGAGAAAGGGAGAGAGGAATTTAGTTGGAAGAATTCACCTTCAACTTGGTGAAACACAATTGTATACATTGAGATTTTGAGGAATTGATTACTTCCAGCTGGAAAGAAGCTTATACAGGCATGAGAATTTCTTATTGTATTTTCTTTCTCTTAATACTTGTGCTGAATCTAGGAAATAAACTAGATAAAGGATTGTTTGACTTTTAGTAGAAATTGAATGGCAAGTGCTTGAATAGAATTTGTATAGTTAATATGTTAATGAATGCATTTACTTCTAAAGAAAGAGTAAAAGGGCATATTTTTGTAACCACATTGTAAATGTGTTAATGATTGCATTGACTTATAGTGAAAGAGTAATAGGGAATAATTATGTAACCACATTGGGTGTATTATCTCTGTATATGGAGAATAAGGGTTATCTAGTTATCGTATACTAGGAATGAAATGAAGATAGTGGTCTAGAAAGGTCTTTTTCAGCTAAGTTATAGGGATAACTAAGGTAAGCTAAAAGTACTCCTAGGATAAAGATTTCCTGATTAGGAGGAATGGTATAAGACCCTTGTAGACTGCTTTGTTTCTAAGTAGATTGTTTGAAGGTAGGTTGTCTAAAATAGGATATACCTCCCTTATGTAACTATGGAAGTAGAATGTCTAAAGGTAGGTAATCTAAAACAGAATATACCTATCTTGTGTAAATTTCTTAGAAAAATGTTGTAGGTTAGTCTAGGATAAAAGATTATCCAAAAGTAAAGGACGATACCTCTGTGTAGTGTAAGATAGCCTTAAGTCAAATCGGCCCTGAGTAGTGTATATGATAGATGACCTTCATTCAAAGTACTGAATGTGAATACTTTGGCCAAAGTAGTGGAAGGTACGATATCCACTTAGATGTGAGATAGTTGAGACTATACTGTCAGTTCATTGTGATCCATCATGCTAGTTCGGGATTGTGAAATGGAAAGTTCTAAATGTATAGGACACAACACTATGCTCAGTTGGGTTGTCGCAGCCGGTTACTTTACCAATCTCTTCGTTCGAAGGGAGGTCTATCTATCAAATGATAGATGTGCGGGGGACCGCATTAACATTCCATGGTTGGCGGAAAAGTGTCTGACTGATGTTTCTCCTCCACTGCAGGCGGCAGATACACCAAGATTTGAAAGGAAGGGAACCTGAACCGTCTTACTACTATTTGTGCAAAATATTACGAGCTATGTATGTAATTGTTTTTACTTTTGTACTCTGATTTATATTTGCAATGAAAATGGAATTCATATGGAAATATATATTGTAACTAGCATGTATTTATCAATAAAGAAAGGAAGAATTTTATTTTAATGTCTTCATTACTTGTTACTTTTATATGTATGAAGTGAAATGTTGGAAAAAATTTAATTACCCAAGGATGGGGTCATTACACATCCCATCAAGAAACTTGTTATTTAGCAACAAGAAAATCAAATCAACATACCATGGATCTCCTATGAATGACTGAACCATATATTGCTGACAGGTGATCTTGGAATCAATGTCAACCATTGCTTTGGACAAGTCCTAACCTCAGACCAACTTCATGGGGTGAATTTTGAGATCAAACTCATGTAGAATCGCCATCCACTTTCCCCTTCTCTCCCCCATCTCACTTTTCATAAGCAGGGACTTCACTATTGGGTTGGGAACGATGGTTGTGGTTTGGCTGCATAGGATGTAGTGGCGGAATTTCTTAATAGCTATTACCAATGTGAAAGCCTACTTCTCTAATGGTGGATATATGATTTTAACATTTTTGAATAGGGAATTCATGAAAGCTATTGGTTATTCATCCCCTTTGCCTTTTCGATGTGTTAAAACAACAACACATGAATGGTCAAACGCAAAAGAATAAATATAGACATTGCTAGTCAACACAGGCACTTCTAAGATGGATTTTTTGATTTGTGAAAAGGAAACCTTCACCTCATTACTCCATTCAATCTTCGTGTCTTTCTTCATCATCTCATTGAGGGGTTTGACAATTTTTACAAATCCAATAATAAACTTCCTCACAAATTTTATCTTTTCAAAGAAAGATCTCATCTATTTCTTGTTGCTCTGCATGGGTAATTTCAGGATAGAATCCACCTTGTCAAGATTGATTAAAATTCCCTTTTATGAATTTATGTGGGCTACCAGCTTTCCCTCTGAAACCCCAAATACACATTTCTTCAGGTCCAAGGAAACACCATATTTTATACACTTTTCTATAACCTTTGCTAAATTAGCAGCATGGTCCTCCCTATTCTTAGAAAAGACATTCAGATCATCCATGTAAATAATGATACATTTACCTACTAGATCCTTAAAATCCATGTCCATCGCATGTTGAAAAGTGGCTTAAGTGTTGATGAGACCAAACGAAATCCTTCAGTAGAAAAATGTTCCCCACTTTGTCATGAAAGTGGTCTTCATTCTATCCTCATAATTGACCAACACTTGGTTATATCCAAAAAAACCATCTAGGAACAATATTATCTATGAATTTTCAACTATTTTCAACACTTCATCAAGGGGAGGAAGTGGATAATTATCTTTCTTTGAAGCTTTGTCCAGGTTTCTAAAATCGATGCACAGTTTGGTTTCTCCATTCTTTTTTTGCACAGGCACCAGATTTATGACCCAAGTTGAATGCCTCATGAGAAAAATAATTATGGTCGACAGTAATTTCTGCACCTCTTTAAGGATCATCGGTTCAATCAAGGCATTAACTAGCCATTGCTTCTGAGGGAATGGCTTTTCTTTAGGCTTCAAAGGGATGGTATGAGTTATCACTAAAGTATCAAATGTTTTCAAATCTTCGTATCCCCATGCAATAGCTAAGATGTCTTCCTTTAGCACCTTCAAAATATTGTCCAAAATATATTTCAGACAACTCTTTCTAATAAATATATTATTTTTTGCACTCGAATCTACCAAGTTGTGTGTTTCATACTTCCCCCCATTAGCATTTGTAGGTAGTTTCTTGCAAGCCCGAGGATAAGAGTCAAAAATCCTCTCCAATGCTACCATTCCTTTGGGGATGTTGTTAGTTTTCAAATTAATTATGTCTTTCATGTCAAAATCTTCTAGCTCCCAGTCTCCTTAGTCTCTGTCAAACTCATAAATTATCTATCCTTATAGAATGTCTGAACTTGCCAAAAAGGAAAGGATGTGTTGATCATCATCAAAAACCTAAAAGTTTCAAACATTATCAGGATTGGTTGGAATTGACACCAACTCCACATAAAACCTCCTTAACTTAGAATCTTGCATAAGTTCTAGTGTACTAGCTGCTACATCCAGTGCAACTGTAATGTGATTATCTTCTCTGGAAATCAAATTAATGTCAAAATCATTAAAATCTTCAATCAGGTTCCATATTCTATTTCTCTAAGCAGCCAATATTTTGTTGTGGCACATGTACTGGCTACAAACCTACTTCACAATCACTTCAAAATCTCCCATCACTTTGAGACTTGATACTTTCTTCTAATGTGCAATCATCAATCCCCTGGCCAATGCCTCGTACTATACAACATTTTTAGTGCACTCGAACTGTAACTTGTAGGAAGAAGAATATCGGGTTAGTTAGCTCTACTCTAGCTTTGCTCAATGATTTTCATTTGGAACCATCAAACTTGAGGGTACACAATTGGTCTTGAATTACAACCTTTTTCTTCAAGTCAGCTTTAGGTTGTTGTCTAAGAGGATTAAATGGTAAATCTAGCTGGTATGGCGTGTCAAGGTCAAGAGATCTTTGTGCTTTAGGACTATTAGATACTTTGAATTAATCACATGTGCATAAACTATTTCAAACAACTCTCCATGGTCATTGGTATTGTAACTCACCTTTCCTTTGAGCAATTCCTTCAGTATCGGAACGTGAGTAGGGGTAGGGGTATCTAGCAATTCCTAAGGTTCTCTAATCTCACTTTGTAAGTCTAGAGATAGGGTTGGGATTTGATCAATAAATAATGGGACTCCCTTTTGTGTGTTGTTCATTCCTATCAAAACAGTCGTAGCATTAGTTTTATATGGTGAATGATTTGGGACTTTTGAAGGATTTTCGTTGTGAGCATCTCCTAACTGACAAACCTGATTCAAAATGTGAAGACAAGGCTAACAAGTTAGCTTATAATGATTATGATAGTGCACCCTACACCAGTTTTGGAGTAACAAATTCCACATGTTAGCCTCCTCTCCTAAGACCAGCTTGTCTTGATGTAGTTTCTGAATTAACACTTCCTAGTTAGTGGCAGTCATAGAATCAATATTTTCTAAGGGTTGTGCTTGGTTGATATTTGACATTGAAAAGGTCATAACCTCATCCATATTGTAAACCCCTAATTCAAATTCAAAATAAGAAACCTCATTAGGGCGATCATAATTTGTAATCATATGTTTTAAACAAGGTTCACTTTCTATCCTAATTTGACTCGACATACCCTTCCAAGGTAGCCACATGTGCGGAAATTCCAATGAAAGGTAACCTCAATTGGTTTTCATCTAATCTCTGCTCAACAACATACCATACATTTCAAGAATGTCAAAAAATTGAATATCCATGTAACTTTGGATCCTTGGATCTAATTCAATCTGTATGTGCACATTTTTCAATTCCCCTACAACATTCACTTCATTTTTTTTCCAATTGTATAACCTTTTATGAGTTTCAATTGGGGTTAGGCCTAATTTATTACAAATGGAAAATGGCATATCATTACCTGAAGCCCTTGAATCTATCAATAAGTTGTCTAATTTCTTCCCAAAAATTCTTAAACTCAACAAAAATGGAGGTGTTCCTGCCTCCCCCTTAAAAAGTTTTGTTCATCTTAGTAGCAGGAGTACCTTTTGGCTTTCACTTCAACTGATCTGCCTCAACCAAAGCTTTCAAAACTAGTTGGCATTGAGTGGGACACAATTTCTAAATTTCAAAGAATGACAAGGAAGTCATTTTCTTCTGCATTTCTAAAATCAAGTTATAATCCTTGTTATTGTTGTATTATTGTTTAGGAAAGAAAGAAAAATTACCTCTATTTGGGGTCTCAGGCAGTCCTTTGAGAGGAGGTGGATTTTTGTGTACCCTCAAATTTGGGGTACCATATTGTTGGCGGGAGGATTAGATGTGGTGAATGGCCCTTTTTTCTAATTCCTTATAAAATGGCCTCCTTAGCTTGAAAAGCCTGGGCGGCATATGCATCTATTTCTGGTGCATTTTCTCCTTACATGGGAAATTGAAACTCATCATAAGTCTCAAAATCCATGGTTGTATCTAAAGACCTGCCACTTTTGTTAGGATTTCCTTCTGTTGGTTGGGAATCAGCTTGAGCAATCTTAACTTTCTCCATTTCTGGGCAGTTGATTTTAGAATGGGTGGCAGTATCGTGCAACCTACACCAATTGGTCATGAGATTTAAATCTACAATGTGTGTAGTGTGTGTTTTATCTTCATTGGTCTAGTAATTATGTAGGACTCCTTCATTGTTTGGTCTAGTATCCCACTGTCTATTGTTGGGCCTCTAGTTATACCCTCTATTCTAGTTTAGGTAGTCTAATTTTGAAAATTCTAGTTTTGATAGTTTCTCTAGTTCTGATTGTTATTTTGGTTCTGATAATTGTTCTAGTTAGGATACCCTCCTAGATTTTGATAATTCTAACTTTGGTTTTGAGGGGGTTTTAACCTGAACTAAGCCATCTCATTGGCCACTTGAGACATGGTTTTCTTCATAGTTTCCAACTCTATTGACAAACATACAGTACGCTCATTTTTTGTAGTTGTTGCAACTTGATTAATTTTTTGTGTAGTTGACGGGTTTTCTGTTGGATTATGTCCTCCTACATAATTTTGAGGATTTTTTTGTTGTTGGGATGAATCTATGGTTCCACCATTAACCCAGGGCAACAAATATGGAGGGTGTACTTCATCCAAGCATCCATAAGTATAATTGGACACTCTTGGGACTATGTTGAACATTGCGGTTCCATTGGTAAGTGTGTTGTTAATTGCATTCATCTTGTAAACACTCAAAATATCTTGATCGATATCATACACTTGATCCTGATTAACTAACACCAATTCTTCCTTAATCATTTCCACATAACCAATTAATTGAATAACCTTTATTTAATTAATTGAATTCACTAAATTTTCTCCTAAAATAAGATAATACACTTTATCAAATTATTTCATCATCTTCCTTTAATTAAACAAATCAATTTATTTAATTAAAATCCTAATGTTCTTCCTTTAATTAAATCAATCAATTTATTAAATTAAAATCCTAATGTTCTTCTATCCTCTCATTTGATTTAAATAAACCCAATCATTTAAATTAAATGTCATAAATCAATTAATTTCATTCAAGTTAATTAAACCTAAATTAATTAACTCCTATCACTAATACCTCATTTCTCTAGCTTTTAACTCCACCCTAGGGTAAGTCAACCTTGGTCAACTAATCAAGTTGCACATGTAAATCAATTTATTTGATTTACTAATTACTCTATTTTCATTCAAAATGGCATATTCTTGGAATATTCCACCCACTTGACTTTTCCCTCCCAAAGGACTTTTTTCCTCTTTTTTGAGCCACCTTTGCATTGAAGGCTCTTACACCTCCTCTTACACAAGCCACCTCTTAGCATTCATTCCTCTTATACATCCCATCTCCCAAGATGTGCTCACATATGTGTGAGCACATCTCCTCTAAGATTCATTAGCATGTTGACAAGTGGCACCATGTCATTGGTCCAAATTATAATCCCACATTCTCCCCATTCTTCACTCTTCAACCCTCAATCCTTATAAATAGAGGCCTTCCCTATTGAAATAGGAACCAAAATCTCATGCAAGGTTACTATCCACAATATCGTCCATGAGTTAGAATATCATAGGCATAGAATTCATCATCCATAGCTAGGTTATTTATATTTTTCATCAAAAATCACACATTTCACCCCAAAGCTTATCAAGGTATTGGGAAAGGGCTCCTTTATACATCAAAGGAGCACCAATCCCCCTATGGGATGCTGGTTTGAGCATTATAATAGTGGTTCATTAGTAATTTATTTGATATTTTGCTTTGTTTTCATGTTCTCATGTTTAAAAAAATTCATAGGGAGTGCTTAGTTTCTACTTGTTTATTGACTAATGATTGCTTGTTTTTCCATGTTTGATCAAGTCTTAGGAAAAGAATTCACATTTTTGCACTAGAAGGAGGGCACAAATCTCGAAATTAACATGTTGTTTTTCATTTTCGTCATCTTTTCCCTCTTTTGTCTTTCTAGGATAGAGTGACACTAGTTTTAGCAAAGCGATGCTGAAAGTCTCAAATAGTGACACAACAGTGGAAAGCGACGTTGAAAGTCTTAAATAACAACGCTAAAAGTTTCAAATAGCGACACTGAAAGTCTCAAATAGCGACACAACTGTGGAAAGCGACATTGGGTTTGGGTTGATCAACTTTTGCAAGTTGGGTGTCAAAGAAGAAGAGGAAACAAGGAGAAGGCTTCTTATGACACTATTTCATGATTGTAACAAGTGCTTTTTAGCACTTTGGGGACACCTATAACCCAATCTTTAGAATCTTGTTATCATTTAGTTTAGGACTCAACTACATCTCATTTGGGTTTAAAAAATAACACACAAAATGTTAAAAATAACATTAGAAACTCACTAGATTTGATTTTGGGTCTTAAAAATTGAACAAGAAACTTCATATTTGGTTTTTGTTTCTTTAAAAAGAACTCATCATTTCCTTTGAGGATTTAAAACGAAATTGTGTTTTCTTTGATTTGTAATCTTTTTTTGCAATTAGTGTCATTCGAATGTGTATGCACTTCTCTCGCACTTCATGTTGATCTTGAGAATCAAAAGCATTTTAATGGCATTGATTTTCTAAAAGGCTACCTACACATTTCAATTTGGAGCTAAAAATTGAACAATCATGCGAGTGTGAAGAAAATCCATTGTGTGTGACCCCTCCTAGAGCTTTACACAATCTAGGCGATCAAACTATAAATTTACTTATTCGCTATTGTTTACCTTTAAAGGGCCTGCCTTTGTGGGAAAAAAGTACTCACCGCAAGGGAATGACTCAGACTGATAATGAGCTAAAAGCCAAGCTACTCCCAATTGGTATATAAATTCAAATGTTGAGGGAATCTCATCATTACATGAGCTCCTATGGACAAGCAGGTGATTCTCCTTATAGGATTTGATCTTTCCTCTCATGTGGCCTTCTGAATGGGTGCCTTGATTAAGAACAAATCTATATAGAAGCCAAAATCCCTAACTATTTTTTGGTGCAAGAACGGTCATTCTGAAGTCGCTTCACATCTATACTATTCAATAGTCGAAACAAAAAAATCCTTTTGATCTCTGGATTTTAAGGATTTTGAGATTTGGTGGTATTGAGAAGTGTGTGTCATGGAGGGGAGCTAGTGTCTCCAAATTTCTAATTGTTCACTTTGTCTAGTGTTTGGAGAAATCCGAGTGGAGACTCAACAAATATTATCTTTTCTATCTTAAGGTTGTGCATTGTTTCAAAATCAAATACTTTTCTTGGATCTAAAACTTGGAAACAAACATTCAACAAGGTCATTAAATTTCAAACCCTTTGGAAAGAGAAAATACCTTTTAAAGTTCTAAGTATTTGGGCCTATATCTCAATTTTCTCTCTCTAAAGTCAACATTAGGGAGCTATTGCCTTGATTCTCTTGATTTCCACATAATGGACCTTGTGGGATGAAAATAAATTGAGACATAGACATTTAGTTTTAAAAGCTAAGAAAGAAAGTGTGGATATGGTAAAAAGAATTCATTAAGCAAAGACAAAAGAAAATTACATGTGTTTTTTCAAATGATTTACCACAAAATCAAAATCCCAAAACCAAAGTCTATCCATCATTGTAAATGTCTTAGTCCAAAAACACTTTATGAAGTCAGAGATAGATTGGTTTATAAATTTTACACGTGTGCTTCAAGAGATAATCCAAACTTGTATTTATTCTATTATTGTCAAAATCCATCTCTTTTCCAACATTTTGAGTATTTCACATTATAGAGTTGAAGGTCTTGGAAGTATAGCATGTTCTTCACTAGCTTGGTTTATTAAAAAAAGTCATTTTTAGGTTCATTTAGGATCAAAATAAAACACTTCATCCATCCCCAAACATTTATCATCCCATCCCACAAACAAATTTTAGAGCTTTGGAAACATCCTTATCTAGACTTGGGTACATCCTTAAACCAAATCAAAATCACCTTGTTTAATTGGGAGTATGAGAATGTATCCTTATCTAGACTTGGGTACATCCTTAAACCAAATAAAAATCACCTTGTTTAGTTGGGAGTATGAGAATCCATCCTTTCTCATACCTGCAGTTAAATTAGCACCTCTTGGACGAGTTCATCCTAAGATCACATCTAACATCTTAGGGTTTACAAAGTTCATTTATCCAAATCAAACCAATCAAAACAAAAGCCCTATGTCTAGTATTGATCCAAATTTCTCAACAAGTTCAAACACCCATATCACTCACCCTTTCACCTTTCATCTCATTATTAGCCCTAAACACCTTAGAGGTTCACTTTTGCAACAAGGCCAAAACACAAGAAAAACATGGAATATAAACTCAATTCATACATCATGACTAATCCAAGTCAACCAAACTATCAAGGCCTTAAAATACCAATTGATTATCAAAACTCACATTTATACAATCCATACAAGGGATCATTATCTCCTACAAACCTCAATGATACAACAAATGTGAGTTTTCCCAATCTAAATTTTGGACCACCTTTCCCTATGGTGGATTTAAATCAAAGTCAAAACCTACAAATCTATCAAACAAACAATCAATGTATGAGTCTTATTCCAAACAACATTATACCACCAAATCCATACATGCCAAATGTGACTATACCAAATACAAGCTTACCAAACATGAACATATCAAATCCATACTTGGTGAACTTTGAGATAGATATGTTTGTGAATCACACCAATGTTGTTCAAAGTCCAAACAATATGTTAGCAACTCCATGTATTGATCCAAGTCAAGGTAACACCATGCAAAATCAAGGTTACCTAAATCAAAGCAATATGTTTTCCAACCACAACAATGTTCCATATCAACCAATAATGCACAATCTAAACATCATCCCTAATCATAAAACTATTCAAAACCAATTTGTCCATGATCCCATGCAAAAACCACAAGTATACATTCCAAATATGCTCGGTACTCAACCAAATCAACTCTATCAAGGATATCAAGATCAAATTTTATGAAATAAAATTGCTTCACTTAGGAAATTAATTCATTCATATCACCAAGAGACATCTCTACCCCAAAATCTACACACTACAAAAATGATTATCTCATCAAAACATTGAGTTGTCTCCACAAACACATCAAGAAAAATATCCCCGATGTCAAGAGGTTGGATATCAAGATCAACAACAAACCCGATCACTGCATATCCAAGATCAATCACAAGAAGAATCACCTCAACAAGCACAAATCTCACAAGAGCACAAGTGTCAATACACTCATTTTGGATATCCAATCGAATCGGTGCTAAGAAAGATACTCAATGCAAAACTCATCACTCTTCCAAAGGTAAGTGCTTTCAACTCTGTCCTAAACTTCCCTTGGAATAGGGGTGGATTTTATTGTGAGTATCATAGAGAAAATCTTCATAAAACATCAAATTATATTCAACTCAAAAATCTCATCCAAGATCTTATTGATCAAAAAATAATAAATGTTGAAGACAATGATCAAGACTCAACCACTAGTGATAATAGTGATAATCTCTCCACCACAACTGTTGAGATCAGTGATCAAGATCAATCCATCATTGTGCACCTTGAATATTTTTCTACCTCATGCAACAATCAAATCAACATATATCAAGAATCACTTTTCAATCATGATCAAAATCCACCAACAATACGCGACAATGATCCAATTCAAGAAATGTTAATATCATTAGATCCTATGGTTCAAAACATTGATAATTGTTGGCGTAAAATAAAACTGGAGAAAAATTAGAAAAAACTGCTAGGATGAATGAATAATTCTAGGATGAATGAATAATGCTAGGATGAATAATTCTAGGATTCATCTGAGTTCAAGGACCTGGAAAATAAAACTGGATCAAAATCAGAAAAAAATACCTCCACCACTGGATCGATGTCAAAATCAGCTTTCCAACGGTATCTTGTTTGAAAAAAAATGACATTGTATGTGAAAGTTATGCCCGATTTCATGAAAGTTTCTCCAAGAAGGCCCATATGACCTGCAGGCAGCCCAAGGGGCTTAAAAAAATAGGCCCCTGGTCCTGTGCGCGACTAGGGTTTGGCAGGCAAGGTGTTGGGGCGGAGCCCCTAGTCATCCATATGACCGCGTAGGGGGCTAGGCCGATGGCAGCGAGCTAGGGAAGAGCCCCCAGTCCTCAATAGGACCGTGTGCTGGTGTAAAGGAGCCCACAAGGGCTGCAAAGAGGGCAGCAGTGATAGGAGGAGGTGGAGCATAGGTGGCACTTAGGCAGCGCAATGGTGGTCACCGAGCGGCAGGCAAGCGACACCCTAATTTATGCGAGTAGCGCTTTTTATAAGTGTTGTTTTTTAAAAAAAAATCTGCCTCAAAATGCATGTTGGGGAGGTCGTATGACCTCCTTAGTAAAAAAATATTGCCTCCCGGATCAACTGCTCTAAAATCAACCAAACGACAAGCATTCTTAAGGTTTTTGGTCATTCCAAACGCAATGGTGACCTTCGTTTGTGCCCAAAATTCCCCAAAAAATAGACTACCCCCAGCTCTTGGAAAAAGATACTTGAGTTGAAACCCTTGCACAAAAAAAATCACTATGAGGCAATATCTTCAAAAGATGAACAGGCAGTTGCAGTTTTGGTGCTCTAATACCATGTATAAATTGAGAAACCCAACTTCACAAACCCCAAGAATCACCTACATGCAATAACCTATCACGTGCAAAAGATATTCAGAACCAAAGAAGATGTTTTGCAAGCCTCAAATAGTAAAAATGCATTAAGAGAATCAATTATTACAATGAGATCAATCCTTATGAAGGAGATCAAGAAACCCTAAAGGAAACCTAATGCTAGGATGAACAATGAAAATACTTTTTTTGTATCTATCCCAGGTTGATCGCTTAGTTCAGATTTAGCCCGATGGGTGTTTTGGAGATTACTTAGATATTTTGGCAGTTGGGAGGGTGCAACTTGAATCTTTTCACTTCATTTCAGTAATACATCATTCAATAATCTACTGTTGCTCCATAGATTCCAGGTTTATGTCAGTTTGTAGTTTTTGAGTGTTCCATGGCATCGGGTCTATTGTTGCTTTATCATGATTCCTTGAGTCAATCAATGACTCTCATCTAGTTTCAATAGTAAACAAAAGTATCTTTCCTTTCTTGTCGAATTCAGGTTCCAATGTTACTCTAAAATGTTCTTCCATTGCTTCTTTGCAGTAGGTTATCTCATTGTAGGGGGGGTTTGTCCCACTGGGTTTTCTTCTCTACCTCATTCTTGTATTTGTACATGGGTACCTGATCAGGCCTTTTTTGTCGAGACCCATCTTTGCTTTCATGCATCTTTTCCTTAGTGTTTTAGCTTCTCCCTAAATTCATCTTAAGGGGGGTGTTAGAGTAATAATTCATTTCACTTAATTAATTATATCATATTGGTTAATTAATTAAGTCACTTATCACCTTAGTTACTTAAGCTAAACTTAGGCACATTAATAATTAATAATTTATTAATTATTAAGTATGCATACTAGGGTTTCCCTTTTAGGTTTCCTTTAGGGTTTCTTGATCTCCTTCATAAGGATTGATCTTAATGTAATAATTGATTCTCTTAATGCATTTTTACTATTTGAGCTTGTAGAACATCTTCTTTTGTTCTGAATATCTTTTGCATATGATAGGTTATTACATGCAGGTGATTCTTAGGGTTTGTGAAGTTGGATTTCTCAACTTCTACAGTAATCTCTCCACCATAATTATTGAAAACAATGATCAAAATCTATCCATCAGTGCGCACCTTGAAAAAAATTTTACCCCATCCAATGATCAAATCAACATACATCAAGAGTCACTTTTCAATCATGATCAAAATTCATCAACAATACCCCACAATGATCTATTTCAAGGAGTGTTAGAATTATTTGATCCTATTGACATAATCCAAGATCCATACACCAATGATCATGTTGGCAATGTATCTAGATCACCTAATGAGTTAGAGGATATATCTCAAGAGTTTATTCCAAATCATGATCAACATCTTTCACCAAAGTCTAGCAGTGGTCTATTCCAAGACATATTGACATCCTTCGACCTCATGGTTGTGAATATTGAAGGAATCATCAACTCAACACTTGATCCAAATCCAATCAAAGATCAACAAGATATTGAGCCACTTCCCATGCCTAATGACAATTTCCAAGAACCCTTTGTAAGCAATCCATCCTGTGAAATTGACGCATGTCAAGAACTTGATCCAAAGTATGTCAAAAGCAATTCCAACATTAACGAAGATCAAGAATTTATATTTCCACAATACTACAATGATCTAATGGGAACTCTCCTATCTATACAAGATGTCGCAAATGATGATCATATCCATATAGCACATACTCATCCATCTACCCATGAGATGCTTTCTTTGGATGGACATGTGGATGATCTTCATTCAAAACAAGAGTCTCCTACTCTTAACATTTTTACACCTAATCAAGATATAGAAAAATATAGAGACATATCAGTAAGGGGTAATGAAGAAGACTTCTACAGAAGTTGTGAATTAGAAACATCCCATGAAGACATATCAAAAATGAATCATGAGAAATAATTTTACGTGGACAATGGATCATCAACACCTCTTGAAGAAGCATTAAAATCTGATATTTCACAAGATCAAGCCAAAGATATTAATAAGGAATTTATCCCACATATGGAGGATCCTATCACTTATAAACTTGGATCACTTACCATTTTTAGGGCAAGCTATCTTATCAATGAAGAAGTTGTCACCTTTGAAGATCCACAACCGAGTAGAGAAGGGTTACCACCCTGTTTCCAAGCTAAATCATATCATATTGCAAATAAAAAAATCGAACAGATGAATTATCAAGGCAAAGGATTAGGTATACATGAATAGGGTATCCTAAAACCAGTGTAAATTATTGGCAATCCTAAGTATCAAGGTCTTTTTTATTCAAAAATTAAGGGATCTAAACATATCAGTGATACCTTTATAGAACTAAGGGAAACTTCATCTCAAGCAAACATCAACATAGGGAGGACGAAAAATACTTATGATGAAATCAATGCCAATACTACAACCCACCACGTCATGAATATTCATCCACCTATCACCCCATCTATGAAGTGGGACCAACATTGAAAGAAAGATTTGAATCAAAGCACAAATAACATTATCAAAGAAAAAGAAGTAGCAAAGCATGAAGGACAAATCAAATACAAGTGGATACCAAAGAACACAAAGAATGATTATCCCTATCAAACTCCATTAGTCAAAGAAACTATGGGGAAAAATAAACAAGGGAAAAGTATCCATCAAAGATGTCCACAAAGGAAAAATAATGCTTCTCAAGCAACATACAAAATATATCAAGTTGTTGGTCCTAATTTCATGCACACTTTCATATCCATCCATCATTGCTCATCTTCCCAAGTTTGGAGAGTCAAAGGTTCCAATTTGTCAACCAATCCATCTCATGTTCCTAAAAATGAAACACCATCCACTCCTCCATGCATGATATCCAATTCTCACATTGACCAATTATTGGCAACAACCCTTCATCATAAAGATATAGAAAGTTTTCTATTGTGATGTTCGCACAGAGACAGAGTTAACTTCGATATCAAAAAAGTAGAACAAGAATCTCAAAAGTTGCATTCAAGTGCACATATATTGGCAAAGAAACTTCTTCAAGAAGGATATCAGTGGTACATTATGATATAGGCATCTACATCGGCACCACCAGGTGATTCAACATGAGCTTAAAATATTTCAGCAAAAAATCATGAAAATAGTAAAGATAAAAAAATCGTCCTCCAATGAAAACCACTATGGTGGCACTTTGAACAGGTACCATAATGAAAACCTAGCAAGCATGCATCATGTGTAGAATCAAGCATCTACGTGTGCCACTTTGGTTGAAAGCATATTATCACATCTGTAATAAAGCCAGCATTCCATCCATCTTATCCATAA
The DNA here is from genome assembly GCA_007115665.2 of Sequoiadendron giganteum. Taxonomy (NCBI): domain Eukaryota; kingdom Viridiplantae; phylum Streptophyta; class Pinopsida; order Cupressales; family Cupressaceae; genus Sequoiadendron; species Sequoiadendron giganteum. Next base: position 678,928,424 of record CM021104.1, on the reverse strand, counting down.
TAAATCCATTCATCCATGAACCATTTATCCAGTCCATCTTCATCTATCTACATCCATCTTCCACATTATCTTGATCTTGACAAAATTTTGGTGTACACTTTACACTTGCTTATGGTAAACATCTTGACATAGGTCATTTCCATTGATCCTATCCTACCCAATATTATCTAAGCCATGAAGCACTATCCAAATGAGAATCCTCTATTCGAACACCTTATCTTATCACAAGATAATCATTGGCATCCTTTGTGTGCTTACCATATCCATCCATCCATACATCTATCCAAGAATCCACCCATGGCATTCCATACATTGCTAGACACTAGGGGCATATATTTACATCTTGCTTCGAGAATAACTCTTGATCTATATCTTCCAACTTATGTGGTGATCCAAACATTGGAAAACACAAAATAAAATTGGTCAAACCATTTGTGAGAAAAAAATCAAAATCACAAACCCATGACATATTTTCACGAGAAGATATTCCTTATCAAGCTTTATCTTTCATCGAACATCAATCCAAACAATCAATATTAGTCCCATCTAACTTGTACTTCAATGTCACATCAAATCATCAAAATAGTTTTGTTCCAAATCAAGATTCAGGTATGTGCAAGATCATCATGGGCCAAAAAGTGGCGTTATGTAAGTGATATGATGACCCATGTGGCTGATGACTTTTTTTTTACCCTAAATAGATGAAACGGAAAGGGTTTTTAAAATAGATTCTCAACTTTCCACCAATATAAATTATCCTTTTCTTTGAATTTAATAAATTATTATTATTTATTTTCTATTTGAATTACGACTAAATTCCTGATTGATAGGTTGATTGAAAAACATCTTTAACTTTCAAACAGTATCACATTTTTTGAATTTGAAACATGCGTCACATTCTATGCTTCACATACTATACCATTAAAAAAAAATTGAATTTCATGAAGTTTTGACCAAGTTAGGGTGGTTAGACATACGAGTTTTTATATTTTTTAAAAGTTATAATAAAAAAATCATAATATATTATTTACTTGGAAAAATATTACAAAAAAATATGCATCACATTGAGACATGAGTCCTCTACATATATCTAAAATTTTATAAAAAAATATTATCATTTTATTATGATTAGGGTGGTCAGACAGACATGTACTTCTTATTTTTCCCCTGAAATTTAAGTACTACTGCATTGAAATTTCAAAATTTCACCAAATAGATTTTTTTTTTTTATAAACCTAGTAGTTTAGAAACTACATTCAATTTTCTACATATTTTATTGTTACATATTTTTTAAATAATATAGATAACTTATTCAAATTTTTACGTCAAGTTGCCTAACTCTAATTTTTTGAATTTTCATCGCCACTTAAGGGGTTGTTTTTTCCATGATGATCCTGCACATACCCATTCAAAATCATGATAAATCAAAATCCAACCAATCCATCATCATCTCGGGATATCCTTCCCAATCCCCATGTTGCTTAACACTGTCCTTGCATTGTTTTGTATCCTCAACGTTGTTATCATCACAAATCTATCAATTTGATCAATCAACCTGAGCTTGGTTTTCAACAAAAATCCCAAAATAGAGAATTGATATCATCACATATACATATCCAAATCATCAAAATCATGTGAAAATCCAAAAACATCCAAAACATGTCAAAATCCAAAAACAGGTCGAAAATTGAAAAATTCAAAAAATAGAGTTGTCATGTCAAACTACTTCATCTTTGAGCTTGAACGTAGGAAAGGCTAATCATTGATCAACCCCCAAGATATTAGGTCAATCCTTTAGGAGTCTTTCATAATAAACTGGCAATCTAACATATTCATATTTTCATGAATAAACAAGTTTGTGTCAGTCGAACTACATGTTGGTGTTTTTTGTTGTAAACTAGGTTTGTCTTGTAATCTACCTATGGAGTTGCCAATTCGAATCAAGGGAAGCTCGGAGGACATGGACCAACTAATGAGGATTTTAACAATAACCTCCTATACTTTGGGCTCTCCAATACCCGGGAGGGTGATCCCCTTAATGATTTTACAATCTCAGCAACAAAATTATAAAAATTCATTAACTTCAAACAAATAATCTCACTTAATAGCTCAACAGAATGGGATAAGATTGAATAGAATTAGTTTTTCATCAGTGATATCAACCATTTGGAGTGTGAGATAATTACAAAACAGCTTCATGGTGAAAGATAATCATTATGTTTAAAAATTGGTAGCAAGCCCCAGGTGAACACAAACAAAACACTGAATCACAAAGAACAAATGCAAATCAGACCAGTGCCATATCCATTGGAGGAGTCAAATTCACCAAAACCTAATAGTTCATAGCAGATTTTAACACATAGCATATAATATCTCTGATTATACTACCTTATAGTATCACCAATTTGTACCTCAGCTCAATACTTCTTACCCAATCCTTGTACAGAACATATCAATCTACAATCTCATTTAAGTAGTTTAAAATTAGTTCTTTGAATCAAAGTTAAAACCAGAATTGAACACACCACAACAGTGAGATGAACAAAATAACCCTTGATTACTTCATTCAAAATTCAAATACATTTGCACATAGGAGAGACATGAGCCTAGATTTATCAATTAAACTCAAATGCCAGTACTGTTATGAAACACTAAATCCTCATAAACTCAAATCCTACAACAAAATGACACAAAACCCAACTTGCATTGCCTTTGTCACTATAGATTTTAAAATTTGATATGCAGCTCCACACCAGAATTTTGACTTTCTAACTTGCTAACTTATTACAATGAGAAGAGAAGAGAATAAGTAGAGGAGAAGAAATTCTAGAAGAAACCCTAAATTCGAATAGGAAAATCCATCTGAAAACATCTCCACCATTCAACAGTGATCTGCAAAATATCTTCTTCTTCTCCCTTTAACAAACTTCATTATGCTTTCAAAATAGCATGTGCTCAATTCGTTCGTCAACAAAAAAATTCCCATGTGTCCATTCTCCACTCATTACTTGCAGCTGAAAGAAAAATCTCCACTCCCGTGAAAATCCATTTACCTCTGTTTTTGTTTTGCCCTTTGCTACATTTTATCTTTCTATTTACTCACTACTGTATTTATTTTATTCACCATCAGTAAAATAAAATATTTGCACTTATCTTAATCCATCCATGCAAAGTATTTTAAATACTTTACCTAGTAGCACAAAGTCATTATCATTTTACATTTTACCCCAACACAGTAAAACGTAAAATATTTAACTTTATTCACCTATTCTTGTGCATTATAATGTTTTAAAATCTCATTTAAAACACTCCTCCATTTTAAATCAAATGAAACCTCATGTGAATTATTTTCCCCCCGTGCTCTTTAATTTATTCACATTTCATTTAAAAAAATTTACTCAGCACCTCAAGAGAAAAAGAAACGGGCCCCACCCCTCTATTTAAACATTTGATAACATTTAGCCAAAACATTTACTTTTAAATTTTTTTACTCATCTCCTCTAAATGTATCGAGTTCCCCATTAAAAATTCACTTGGCATATTTTATTACCCTTCTTTAATATCTCGGACTCCTCTATTTCACCCGAGCCATTTAAAATATTTGAGGCCCACCATATTTAAAAATAATTTGACAAAATTTAGGAAAACATTTAATACTAAATGTTTTATTTGCTTATCTCTCCATCTCCCCATGCCATCGCAATCCATAACAACCAGGCAACTTCTGATTTCGACCTGGCGGGCAACGGTCTAGATCTTGCTAGAAATGCACCCCCGATCTCCACTGTAGGATCCTGTTTCAACTTTCATTTGTTGCCCTAATCCTTTGTTTCCTATTTGTGCATACTCCAAGCTATGTTCACCATGGCAGCCAACTCCATTCTCTCCTACTCCTTATGCTTTGATGGGTGTCCACAACCTGTTCCAGGTCGCGCCTCCTCCATATGCTGGTCACGCCCCTTGTATTTTACCTATTACAAGGCTCTCACCTACCAGGCGCGAGCTTCCCTTTGGTGTTGGTTCAAGCCTTTCTATGCTTCGATGGATATGCATGCCTTATGCTATGGTAGCCGCCAACATCCATTCACATGCGGGCTCCACTCATTTCTGCCAAAACCCACACCATGGCTCTTCCATTGCATATCCCTCTCTAACAAAATCTGATATGTCTCCACTACAAGCCACAGGCTTCTCCTTGTTGTGCGTGGTGGTCTCCATATGCTGGTCGTGCCTACCATTTATTCATTCTAGCATATGGCGTTCGCTGAAATCACACTTGTTGAAGCACGTATTAGTGAATCTGCATATCCTACTATCACATTATTTTCCAAAAGTTTTAAAGCATTTCAAAACATTCACATTGTATCTTCTTTGGATGGCCTCTCATTCTTTCATGCACACCAATTGCCCTTCATTCCTCTTTAGCTGTGTTGACTCATTTAGATGTTGTACAAACCCTTACCAGAAACATTGTCAATGTCATTTGCTAGAAAGTTTCAAGGCTATCTCAATAAACCCATGGGCCCTCATATGCAAAAATTTCCCATCAGCTCCATGCTCAAACTAATCCATTTTGAGCTTTATGCTATGGCTCCACTCTGTTTCATCGAGCCCTGCCAACACAAAAGAATTCCCCAACCACTGAGTAGACTTCTTCCTCAACTACTATTGTTCCAATTATATCTTCTTGAAAGTTTCAGCAACATTTTCAATAGATCTGTTCTTTATATTTGTAGCTACATATGGCAATCCATGAGAGTACATTTGAATCCTCCTTCTCAACTTGTTTGTTGCGCCGCCCTCAAGGCATTTAGTGACTTTGATCCATCCTCTATGCTCATATGTTCCCATTTTTTGTGAATCCTCTCTACAATTAGTCCATCGAGCTCCCTTTTCTTTTCACAATAGTGTTTCCTAATTTCCACATACAATTTCATCAGTATTACTCTTTCTTTTGTTTTCAAATTAAGTATCCATTGCCACCATTGATTCCTTCATATGCTTAGCTTCTAAAAAAAAATTGTTTATTTGGCCATATCCATTAGAGATCTATTGTATCTCCATCAGGTGAGCAACATTCTTGAAATAATTTCTATACTGCAACAATTCCAATTTCGCAATTGTGCAAAACATGTTGGGCCCCATGTGGGTCTGACAATTTTTTTTTTTGTTTTCAAACAAGTTTTACCCCCAAATGACTTGACACTGGATTTTGAATCATGTGAAGTGAAAACATGAACTGGGTCTTCATCAAAATCTATTTTCTAACAATTTTGGAAAATGGTCAAAACAGGCCAAGTTGACTCTGGAATTGTCCTAGGAAATCAGTCAAATAACCTCATGAAGCAATGAGAACTTGCAAACCTACAGTCATTCATTCCAGGAATGAAGTGCAATAAACGGATCAGAAAAAAAAGTCACGAGGAGAAAAATATTAATCGACAAAGTTGCTCAGCTGAACTTTTCTGAAACTGTAGCTATTTTGAAACAATTATAACACACCCAACTGCCAATTTGTAAAAATAGTGAAACAACTCTTGACAAGCTTCCATCAAACACATGAGTTCATTAAGGTACCTCGAGCACCTGTGTAAAAGGAATTTCCATGAAACATCTTTGATCAAAAGATATTAACGATCAAAGTTGACCAGTCAGAAAGGCTGTCAAAAATGTAGATGTGAAACTGAACAAACAACATTTGGTTTCGATCTGCTAAAAATAGAAAATAAAATAATTAGGCTCTCAAAACTGACACCCGAGATCATTTAGGTATAGAGAACATAGAACAACATTCATTTTAACATGACAATCAACTAGTTGCAAAATCCAAGCTCAAACAAGGGGCCGTTTCACAAAATTGACAACCTGCAAACAGCATAACAGTACAAAAACCTTCCAACTTCACTTTTCAAAACCTTGACAAAACCTATCGTGGGAAACTGAAAATTGACACACATGTTTACATATGTTAATCAAATACGTCTGCAAATGGGTTATTCTTGCAAATCAACAGGCTCCGAATTTTGATTCTCCAAAGTGGGTCACTCAGACTGGCCCCTCAAGTGCACTTCAAAAAGTGCAAAAGCAAAATTCTCAAAATGGGCACCTCAAATATTGCAAAATTTGAGAGTTCCAACACTACATGGTCTCTATGTGCATAACGTAGGCAAGGCTAATCTTTGATCAGCCCCCGAGGTCCCTAGGATAGGTCTTTAGGTTATGTTCTTGGTCAAAATCTCAAAAAAATCAAAAACATTAGAAATTTTGAAAATCAAAACATTTGTAAAACATCTCGAAAAACCCAAAACACCCTCAAAACATTAAGAAATACCAAAAACATTCAAAAAACCCAAAAAATCATCCATCTCATTTTGCTTTCACCCACAATAAACTTTCACTCACAATAAATTGATTGTCACCTTCACCCTTCGGCAATGCAATTGGAAACAAGTATAGCAAATTGAAAGTGTGAACTCCAACATCAAGGTCTTAAGTCTAGGTCAGTAGGTAAATAGGTTGGTCAACTCTTCACATCAATAGCCTCTCATCCAATTAATCCCAAAATCATTTGATAACATCATGTCCTAGGATGCATCCTTCCTACAATGGACATCAACATCAGACATCACCATAGTTTAGTCTTGGCTAGCGGTATGAAGAACATTAACTTTTTTTTTTACTTGATCTTTTTCTTTATGATTTATCTTATTGCACTCATTCCAATGATCTCTCGATGATGTCTATCAAAATTATTTAGAGAGAAAGGAATGGGGCATTGATCTTTATCTTTCGTTTGTTGTGCTTGTTCGATGTTCTTGTAATATAACCTCAATGAATACTTTCTTTATTAGGTGTGTATGGAAGGTGTTTTGGATAGCTTGTTGACTATTACATTGGGAGGTTATGCCTTTTTGTGTCTTGGTCCAAGACGTTTGAAACTTTTGAAGTACATCCTAGTAAGGTTTTTGTATGTCAGGTGTGAACAAGGATACTCCTATCTATTTGTCAAGTCAAAGTATATCTCACTAGATACAATGCCATCTTGGTCATCTATACCTTGATGCATCATATCTATGTGTGTTATCAAACATAAGGAAAGTAAGCTCTTTATGACCCCAATCCCTAGATAAGCAATACATCATCATCTCTAATAAAGTCTTGACATATCATAGACTTGTTGCATCCTTTTTCATCATCTTATTTCTTTTATCCTCTTTCACGCTAACATGATATGATGTCATCCATAAACTGTCTACATCCTGCATATTCATACATATCGTCATAATAGGTAACATCATCCATCTCACATGCATTGTGTCGTCATTTAAGATGTTTAGGATAATATAGATTTGTTATTCTCAACATCTTAATTCATCCCATTTGTATCATTATTATCATATAGATCTATTAGTCTAACCATCCATACATCCATATTGAACCTCTTTATCATGAGATCGGCCCTCAAATCAAACTTTTTGCTTGATCTCTCAAGGGGGCAGTGTACTTCTTTCCACTGGGGCCTCTAAAAAAATCAGATTTTTTTTTTTATTTTGATCTCGCCAGTGTTATTCTTTGAACCAACACAACAGGTACATCACTTCAAAAAGGGGAAAAATATACACTCAAAATATCCTGATCGATATATCATGCACTTGATGTTGATTAACTAACACCAATTCTTCCTTAATCATTTTCACACTAACCAATTAATTGAATAACCTTTATTTAATTAATTGAATTCATTGAATTTTCTTCTAAAATCAGATAATACACTTTATCGGATTATTTCATCATCTTCCTTTAATTAAATAAATCAATTTATTTAATTAAAATCCTAATGTTCTTCCTTTAATTAAATAAATCAATTTATTTAATTAAATCCTAATTTTCTTCCTTTAATTAAATAAATCAATTTATTTAATTAAAATCCTAATGTTATTCCTTTATTTAAATAAATCAATTTATTTAATTGAAATCCTAATTTTCTTCCTTTAATTAAATAAATCAATTTATTTAATTAAAATCCTAATGTTCTTCCATCCTCTCATTTGATTTAAATAAATCAAAGCATTTAAATTAAATGTCATAAATCAATTAATCTCATTCAAGTTAATTAATCCTAAAGTAATTAACTCCTAACACTAATCCCTCATTTCTCTAGCTTTTAACTCCACCCTGGGGTAAGTCAACTTTGGTCAACTAATCAAGTTGCACATGTAAATCAATTTATTTGATTTACTAATTACTCTATTTTCATTCAAAATGGCATATTCTTGGAATATTCCACCCACTTGAATTTTTCCTCCCAAAGGACTTTTGTCCTCGTTTTTGAGCCACCTTTGCATTGAAGGCTCTTACATGTCCTCTTTTTTTTTAGCCACCTTTGCATTGATGGTTCTTACACCTCCTCTTACACAAGCCACCTCTTGGCATTCGTTCCTCTTACACATCCCATCTCCCAAGATGTGCTCACACATGTGTGAGGACATCTCCTCTAAGATTCATTAGCATGTTGACAAGTGGCACCATGTCATTGGTCCAAATTTTAATCCCACATTCTCCCCATTCTTCACTCTTCAACCCTTCATCCTTATAAATAGAGGCCCTCTATTGAAAGAGGATCCTCAATCTCATGCAAAGTTACTATCCACAATATCATCCACAAGTTAGATTATCATCCACAAGTTAGATTATCATAGGCATAGAATTCATCATCTATAGCTAGGTTATTTACATTTTGCATCAAGAATCACACATTTCATCCAAGAGCTTATCAAGGGATTGGGAAAGGGCTTCTTTTCACATCAAAGGAGTGTTGTGCATGTTTTGCACACACGCCTTGCCATAGGCAGGGACCCCCTCTTTTCGCTCCCGAAAGGCTACTTTGCTCCTGCCTCATTTTACGTGCCCCCCTTTTGGTGTCCTTGATAGTCAACGCGTTCTTCAAAGTTTCATTTTAGGTTGACCATATTTTTCCCCTCAGAAAATTGCAGAGTCTTAGGCCCTTTCGGGTTTTCTCTGTCAATTTGCCTTTCTGGCGTTCGTGGGACCATCTCGGCCCAGACTTTCAAGTTTCCCCTCTCAGGTTTCCCTTTTGGCTTCGTCATTCCGAATGGCCGATAGTCGACATCCTCCCGGACATCGGACCCCAATGCTTCCTTGGTCGTTTGCATCACTTGTCAAAACTTAACGGTTGTGCCCTGGCGTCTTTTCGGCCTTCCGGGCCCGACCCTTCGGGTTTCCCCTCTCGGGCCTCCTTGTGGTCTTTTCTATTGTGGACGGTCGTCAACCTTCGTCCTTCCAGACATCGAACCCCTACGTTCTCTTCGCCATTTGATTTTACTTGGCATATTCTCTAACAACTATCCTCTGATGTCCTTCCGACCCTCGGGCTCCGGTTCTCCTGTCGTTGTCCTAGAAATTTAAACTCACCTACCTCAACGATCGTCATACCAGCATTCATTAAGGGGTATTAATTGCACTTAGGGGCTATTTAAAGGAGTTATGACCTATCATTTTCACATGTCAGAAAAAACTAAAGAGCACAGTGCACCCCAACAATCTCCACCTCTGTGCTCGGACTTCAACTTTGTCATTCTTCAAGGATTCGATATTCTGCTTCTTCAGGCCCCCCCAGGAAGGATCACCATCTAATTAAATTTTCCTTTTCTAAGCTCCGTGAAATCAAAACTAAGAAACAAGGAGAAAAGGACTAGGAAACTAGTAGAATAACGCCTCATCCTAAAAACCCATAAGTTTGAAATCGAAAACCAATCCATAAGGGGTCCAAATCGAAAATTGAAACCTTGCCATCCCATCATTGTTCTTCGGGGTAGGCGACCACAACTTCTGGGCCTGAGCCTCTCTCCGACCATAGTATTAACCTAGCCAAATAAATTCTCTAACGACGAAGCTCCTCCCGGGTCTCATACCCTAGAGTTCCTTGTTCGTTTTGTCGTTTCTCAACAACGACTTACTAACGACCTTCTGAATCCCGGACCCCGGGCTTGCAAAATCCACCTGAAACTTTTAGCAAAAATCAAACTTCAAAGTTGCATTCGAGCTGCCGTCGCCGCTCCACTGTTCCACACAGCCGCTACGGGACATCTTCTCAGCTCTCGGACCCTAATCACCATTTCGCCCTATGAATTTTAAACAAAGAAACTATAAGTCCAAAACCTCTCACAGACTCTAGCCTACGGACTTCCATCCTCGGATCTCCATCTTCATTTCACCATCCCGAACAGTTGAACCTGTCTGCCTTTCCAGACACCGGGTGCCTGAACCTCGAAACTCCGCCCTCGGAATTTTGTTTCACCTTGGTTGTTCCAAACAGCAAACTCCTGACAGCTTTCTCGCTTCACAACTCTGGGTGCCCCAATGATGACCCAAATGCCTCCTAATCCAAAAATGGACTTTGACCCACATGCTCAAATTGGACGCTCTTCCCCATGAAATTTTCAAATTCCAAATTTGAAGCCAAGAAAAATCATCCAGGTTGCCCTACCTTGTTTGCCCTTTTAGAACAACATTCTACTAGGGAAGTCCAGCCTCTTAGGCCTAGATCGTCCAAACTCCCTTAAGTAAACTTCTAATGGAAATTTATACTGAATATGGTGATCTTTTGATGATGCATAGGTGAATCTAACAAGGATTTTGCAAGATTTGACTAACATTTTCCTTGATTTGTGTATGAAAGCACTTACGAAACTTCATGTATACAGGTTTCAAGAAGCCTACCGCGGGTCCGTTGAGGAGACCCATTGAGAAAGTTTAACAAGGAAAGCACATAGCTCCTATCAGCATTCATTTTATGCTCACCTCTCCTCGTGGCGTCCATCAATAGAGCTCGCATTAGAAGAAGGCTCATGCCAAGGAAGTCAATGACAAAATGCAAGGGGGTGACCTTCAAGAAAGCATAGGGGGAGTTATCCTACTTTTCAGCAGATGATGATGATCTTTAAGGGGTTGTCCACTCGAATCAGGGGCAACCAATCCATTGATGCCAGTCGTCAATGAGCTCATTTGATCCAATGAAGAATGTTGCAAGTCCATCAAACAGAGGGCAGCTTTCAAACAATTTTAGCTACAGTAAAAGGGAAAACAGCTAAAAGACAAACCTACTACAACACCTGGGCACTAAAAGACAAAATAGGGAAAAGACAACATATGTATTTTAAATTGCTAAATATTGTGGGGTAGGTGAATCCCTAATGTAATTGAGTTTGAGCCACACAATGTCACTCAATCCTAGCCATTCATTTGGTCTTTAGAAAACTGTAAATAAGGGTCTCCCCCTCATTTGTAAAGGGTTGGAGAGCTAGTGCAAAAGGCATTTGCAGCAATAGAAGACAACATTGCATGATTTTATGGATGTTCTCTTTGATTTTTCTCATCTTCCATGCATGGTTCTACTTCCCTATTAGTTTTAGTTGTTAGTTTCCTAAATGAAAGTGATGATGGTTTTTGTTGTTTCAGTATTTGATGAATTTTCAGCCCATACTTTTGGCACTTGTTGATGACAAGTTGTTGTGCAAAGTTAGCCTGGGCTTCCTTCCTTTATTGCTGCAACTTAAGTTCAATTGCATGTTCATAATGTGCATGTGCAATCTGAAAATCAGCAGTCCTTAGAAGATTGCACTAGTTTTGTGTAACTGTAGGTTTCTCTTGGCCAAGAAAAACCCAGTTTAAAGAGTTTGTCTACTGTAGTAGCCTCCATGATCACTGTTCATTCGTAGTTTTAGATCTAGGAGCCTCTTCTCTTCCTTTCCTTTTTTTTTTAAAGAGTAACCTTAGGCAAGGTTCATTGCACATTATAAAGCTAAATTTGATGTTGAAATGTTGTTCAAGACTATTGTTTGAACCTGCACCAAATGCACAACAACTCTCCCATCTTAAGAACTCCATTTGCAGATCCAACTTCCCTTTCCAACTTAAATCATGTAAGATCTCCTTGTGATTCTAGCAAATCACATAAAACAACTAAGATATTCCAAGCACTGTCAAGACCTGACATTACAGACCTTGGGATAGTTTTCTGCAATTTGATTGTGGAAGATTGTCTTTCAAGAGAGGTGATGCACTCATGCATTACCTGTGTTGAGAAGTGCATAAAAAGAACATCAACAAGGAGCACCAATCCCCCTACGGGATGCTAGTTTGAGCATTATAATAGTGGTTCATTAGTAATTTATTTGATATTTTTCTTTGTTTTCATGTTCTAATGTTTAAAGAATTTCATAGGCAATGCTTAGTTTCTACTTGTTTATTGACTAATGATTTATTTTTTGTTCATGTTTGAGCAGGTCTTAGGAAAATCATTCACATTTTGGTGCTAGAAGGAGGGCACAAATCTTGAAATTAACATGTTTTTTTTTCATTTTTTTCATTTTTTCCCTTTTCTGTCTTTCCAGGACAGAGCGATGTTGGTTTTAGCAAAGCGACACTGAAAGTCTCAAATAGTGACACAACAGTGGAAAGTGACGTTGAAATTCTTAAATAGCAACACTGAATGTCTTAAATAGCAACACTGAAAGTCTCAAATAGCGACACAACTTTGGAAAGCGGTGTTGGGTCTGGGCTAATCAACTTTTGTAGGTTAGGTGCCAAAGAAGAAGAGGAAACAAGGAGAACGATTCTTATGACACTATTTCATGATTGTAACAAATTTTTTTTAACACTTTGGGGACACCTATAACCCAATCTTTAGAATCTCATTATCTTCCATTTTAGGACTCAACTACATTTCATTTGGGTTTTAAAGAGAACACACAAAAAGTTAAAAATAACATTAGAAACTCACTAGTTTTGATTTTGGGTCTTAAAAATTGAACAAGCAACTTCACAATTGGTTTTTGGTGCTTTCAAAAGAACTCATCATTTCCTTTGAGGATTTAAAACAAACATGTGTTTGCTTTGATTTGTTATACCGAGGTACAACAGTTGGTCAAAATTCTAAAGTAATATGCTCAAAAGTTACGGAAAGAAGAAGATAAGTATGAAGAATACAAGCGAAAGTTGAGGATAACAAACAAGCTACCTAGGGGGGGGCATAGTTGAATATGGTATTCTGGAATATCAAGATCTAAGTTTTGTTTATAATTCTATGAATATATTGATCTTTCAATCAGAAGTTCTCATGGAGCATAGGATGAATTTGCTCCAAGCTCAACAAGATATATTTGATCAAGTGGGGGTGTTTAAAGGGATTGTTGTTGAAATAACTAATAAAGAGGTTTCATCAGGGTTTTGATTGACTTCTCTGAAAGAAATAAAAGATCAATAGAATAACCACCTAGAGAAGTTAATAAAAGAAGGAGATAATGATGAAGGGACCCTTTTGGAAAAATTAATGGAAATCAAGGTTAATGTACAAGATGCTGCTAGGGACGTTAGTAGGCTATAGGACATGTATACTACTACCACCAAGGAGTTTGAAAGAGCAATATTCAAAGTTGAATGGGTTGATGGACTTGAGGAGGAGACCTTGGAGCAGATTTTTAGCAATGTTGAAGAGTACTTCAAATAGGTTAAAGCGGCCAAGAAATGAAGGAATATTCTATTTTTGAAAAAGAATTTGGCCAAAAAAAGTCAAACTCCATGTCATTTTTTGACAATAGCTCAACTCCAAATCAATTTTGACAACATAGGAAGGAGGCGCCACTCTTCACATCAATAGTTTTTGACAAAGTGAAGACTACAACTGAACTGAGACATTCCTTTTTTTGTGGATCTAGGTGCCCATGCTATGGATCATGCTTTTGAAAGGAGGAGATAGTGTTTTAATTATGTCTATAAGTTTAGAAATTCCCCTCATTATAAAGGTCAAAAAATTAAAGTCAGATTTAGAGCCTAAAGCTAGACACTTTGTTTTACATCTTTTATGCAAACAATTAGACATTTTTATAGTTTTCAATGCAAATAATTAAATTTCAAAAGTTTATTTGTTTAACGATGATGTTAATAGAAAATGGTTTTTTACGCCAGTGGATCTTTTTGTGTTTAAATGTTTCTTAATTGATTAAAATCAATAGAAGATACCAAATTTAAAACTATTTATTGCATTATCTATGGATATTGTTTTCTTAGTATTTGTTGATCTGCATAGTTTATGTTGCAAGTTGATAATGTTCTTATTGGATTGATTCTAAAAAAAATGAAATGCAAATATGTTTATTAAATCATCACTATGAATGGGTGTAATTGCATGATTATTCATGATTTATTCCATTTATTTGTTTAGCCTTAACTAAAAATGCTTGTTACAGAAGTTGCATGTCTGAATTTGGGAGAATATTTGTTCACATTTTTGTTCTAAAAACCAATGATCTATCTTTTTCTATTTATTTAAAACCCCCTGTTAAAGTATTTCATAATTGTCAGTTTGTTACCTTGTTTACAGTAAAGGCCCCTTGAACATTATGGTCATATTAACCTTTGAGTGATTCAACACAGTTGAGAACCAACTACCAAGACCTTGGAAGATAGTTGATTTAATATTATTTATCTTTTTGAAGAGAAGTAGGATATAAATATTTTTCTTAACATTTGATTTGTTATTTTGACCATCAAGAATGGAGGTGAATGAGAGAAGGAAGAAGGAAAGGAGGAGAGGAGGATTTGGAGTTGAACAATAGATTTGTGAAGGGTCATTGAGAGTGAAATCCATTGAGAGCCAAGCACTATAAGTTAACTTTATGTTGCTGATTTTATTCTTACATAAACTTTGTAATTGTTCCAGCATGGTTGAATATGATTTTCATATTTAAATGTTGTAGTTTTTCTCTGTTCAATCACTATGACTTGTGAGTTTGTGGATGGGTTGGTTTTTCTTGCACCAGTGGTATCAATGCTAGAGGTTATGATCGTATAGGTAGAGTGATGTAAGGCATCTATGCGAGGACATGCAAGTGAAGAGTGGTGAAGAGCGAAGCGGTGAAGTCATGAGAGAGAGTTGTGAGAAAGATTGTTTGTTGTAGGTATGAAAGAGGGCATGTGACTACTATCATCCAATAGAGATAAAATTGGGTAGAAGGTGTAGAGTTCCTCCAACAAGAGAGAGTGGGTAGAGTAAGCATCTTCTAGAGTCTTTGTTGGGTAGAGCGTAGTGTGTTGTGAGAAATTGTTTTTACAGAATGTGTGATGTATTGTAGTAGTGAACGAGATGGGTAAACTCATGAGGAAAAATCCTGTGATATATGAAGGTTGGAGAAAACATCAAAAGAGGAGGATCTTTAGGATTATCATGGATATAAATGCAAGGTTAGACAAATTGGAATTACTAAAACATGGAAGGATAGCTAAGAGCAATAAGAAGCAAGAATGTATGGTGGAAGCATGCCTTAATAGAAGAATGAAGAATGAAGATGAAGAAGATGTAGAAGAAGACATAACAAAGTTTGAAGGCCGTAGATTTGACAAGAAACTGGGTGAAGAAGAGAATGATCTCCTATGGAATGAGGAGATGAAGAAAATAAACCAGATGTTAGAAGGAAATTAGATATAAGACCATGAGGATTTGAATGGTGCAGTGTAAATTAAAGGGAAAGAAGGAGGTAGATACATGAAATATTTTCATTTCCATGAAGATGCTACAGTTGGGAGACTTGGTACACTAATTAAAGATGTGAAGATGATGAGATTAGATGGGATAGCTAAAAACCTCATAGCAAAGGATGGGATGAAGGTTGCAGCTGAAGATGAAACTGGAAACATTACAGTGAAGAAAGAGGAGGTAAATTTGTTTGCATTTTGTGATGATATTGCTTTGCATTAATTTTTAATGTTAAGGGTTAAGGAGTATGGATAAGAATAGATGGAAACTGTTGATTTCCATGAAGCTATAAATGCATATTTGTGTGTGTATGTTGCAGGTGTTGATGTGTATGATGAGGGAATTTGGTGGAGGTGGTTAGATTTTGGTGGGTCAAAACCCACTAAAGAGGAGAAGAATGGTAAGAAAATTTGTTGGAGGAGAGTGAAGATAGTTATAGCAAGATGTTAGAAGAAGAGGAAGAATAAATAATTTCATGTACAATTTGGGCAGCAATGGAGTTTGCTATAGATTGCTTTCAATCTGAAAGAATGGTTCTACCATTCAACTCCACTTTTGTGAGCCTACACTCACAAAATTCTTACCTGGTGTGTTTGATGCAAGAGCATCTGGGTCCACAAGAAATCCTACATCAACCATAATCATTTTCTATTTTTTTCTTCAGTTTTGGTGTGTTGTGGTCTTTTCAGACATCTCTTAGCATTGGAAAACCTCTAATGTGACTAAATTTTCAAAATTTGAGTTTTCGCTCTATCATAGTTTAAAGCTCTCATAGATATTTTTATGGAAACAATCATTTCCAGACATTAGTATGAGTCAGGAAAAAATCCTTTCATAGGTGTATTCTCAAAAAATTTCACCAAATGTGCAAAAAGAATCATTGCGAAATCTTTCATCCTTTGGGATAATTTAAAATTATTTGTTTGTGGCTAGTTGTTTATTGGTGTAAGAGAGGGGGACCAACCACATCAAGGCTCTAGGTCATGGAGAGTTGAGAGCGAAGGGTTTCCCTAACTTACCTCACTCTAACAGATTTTTTGGAATGAGGATTGAGAATGAAGAGCGCTCTCAAGTGCTTATTTCACTGTACAGACCTAGAAATATGGTTGGGGCTAGACGAGCTAGTTTCTGGAGCTTGAACTTCACCTCAGACAACTCTTTGTCCAAGGATGGCAACATAGGCCTGGGATGACAACGCAATGTCGCTATCATCTCTCTGGCATGCTGGCATTTGTACAGCCAAAAAATGTGAAGTATAGTAAGAAAACTACTGAAAACCTATCTAACTGATTTTAATTAAATAAACAAAATATAAAATATGGAAATTAAATGCGGAAATGATAAAGTAAGTAGATAAAAACTAGGGTGGCAAATATAAATTCACTAGAGCGTCAATTCGCTAGCAAGCTCCACGCACATGTTCACCTACACACAAGCAAGAAGGGAAAATTGTTGGGGTTGTATAGGGGTTTTCCTTAGTCAAACCCCTTCTTTGGTGTTTCTACCTCCATGGACAACCAAGAGAACAATGGAGTAGAAAATATGATAAAGGAAATGGAAGAGAAAGAGAGATTGTCAAACACTACAAAACAATACTATGCTACTCTATCAAACCACATAAGGAAAAGTGAAGCGTTACCCCACCTCCACCCAAAGGCTCTCAAGGCCAATGAAGGGAGAATGCAAGAAACAAACTTGGAAAAGTCACCACAGCCATAGCGGTGATGAAGAGAGGTCTTGCAAGACTCCAAGCTCACAACTTCTATGGTGGCCTCACACATACAAAAGTGAAGTTGATGGATTATCAATCTGCTAAAATGCTCAAAGGAGTTGTGTAGATTGCGGGAATTATGAGGTAATGGAATGAAAATGCTCAAGAATGTGAATAAGATTGAAAGAATTTCTAAGAGATGAACTGAGTGTGAAAATAATGTCTTTGAAGGCCAAAATGAGAGGCAATGAAGCCATTTTCGGGTCGGTTGGTCACATAGAGGCATTACAAACCATCCCCAATGAGGAGTGTAACATCCCTATAGACTCAAGGGTAGGAATCTGTCAGGGATGATAGTGTGTCATGTAGACATCCACGCATTGTACTTGTGTCCCTGACAAAAATTCCTCCATTAACACAAAAAAATGCATGCCAAGTGGATGCAAGGAAGATGGCTGATGTGGAATTTTGCCTTCGGATTTGATTTTCTAACGTGACGGTATGCAAAAGGGGAATTTACATAAGGGGTATAAATTCGCTCTTATACATTTTTCCCCCACTTTAGCAAGAATGAATATCGATGAGTGTTCAGTAAAGTAGATCGAAGAGTTAGAAATGTATACCTGAACCATCGAGGAAGCAGACCGTAATCTAGTGAACTTGAAAGCCCAGAGCAGACAAAGGACTCCATAGGTACTCTCTCCTGAGCAGGCTCAAACAAAAGGCCTTTGTAGATCCGTAGAACTATGAATTTGCATACAGTACACCGAAGGCCCTCGAACCAATGATGGATAAATCTCGTAGGATGCAAGTGCTTCACATGCCCTCAGACCTTCAAAGAAGGCATTCCCCCATGTTCTCTCTCATGATGGAAGCCTAATGAAAGGGGACTCCATAGAGTTAGACAAGAGAGTGACTTCATAGGTGCACCTACAAATCGACATGTTAATCTGTAGATAAAACATGTTAGAAAACAAAAAGCAGCCACTCAAGAAAACAAACAAACAATCACATAGACAGTCAAGAAATCAAAAGGCTTTCAAAGGGGTCCCTTGGGAACCCTTCAAAAGAAGAGGGGTCCACTCAAGGGATGTGTTGTTTGAAAGTGGGATAGCATTTTTTCACAAATCAATTCAACACCGAGGAATCCTTTCGAAAGATGTTCACTTGATAAAGGAATTTGAAAGGAAGAAAATGCCCCCTCACAAGGGGAAGGTCAAGGCTTCTCCCATAGGAAATTTTTCTCCCTCCTCAGAGGAAATTTCTCCAGATTCTCTTTCTGAACCCATGAAGAAAGGAAACACACTCCACTAGGAGGTCGAAGTTGAGAATACGATTTTTGAAAAAGTTAGCAAATATTTTCAAGAAAATATTTGTTAGCAACGAATGCATTTTCTGAAAATTGAATTTGACATAGTATCCCCCCCTTAGGGTGGTTCATGTTGAATACAGAGGCACGCGACAACCTAAGGAGAGAAAAGAAATAATGAAAAGAGAGTGATGTTGTGGCCTGCGGGGCATAGTGAGATGTGGTCATGGTAATGTTGTCACACACACAAGGGACAACACATAGGCACCACAACATCACAACTCAAGCAAAGAAGAGAGAAGGATAACAAAACCAAAAAAATAAACATCACAAATAGAAGACACAAGGGTGATCTGATATTTCGGGGTCAAAGTTGCTCATAAATATATATAAGTATAGTAGTAGTATATAGAGGAACTGTCATCAACCCCATACTAAATCAAACCATACGAAGAATGCACGAGAAAATAAAAAAATAAAAAATTGGGTCAACATGGAAGGGAAGCCTAAATGCCCCCAATGCTTTGCATCATCCCCAATTTTTTGAAAATTGAGACACATAATAGAGGAAGAATGATGATACAGATAGAGGAAGTTTATGACACATAATCACTCCTCTATCCAAGAACCTACAACGGTGACAAGGGTCATCCAAGAACACATAACGCAAGCATGAGAGAACACATCACAAAAAACACACACATAATCTAAAGGTAAAGAAGAGGTGCCCCCTAACACTCATAGAGCAAGAGGTCATCTGCTTCCCAATCTAGATCATTATATGTAGAAGGTGGATGAGCCTATAGTCATGGAATATTAAAGGGGGAGCTTCCAACCCTCTCGCAACAAGGGCCAAGGAAGAAGTCCCTACAAGGTCTTCTCCACTTGGCTCTTGTGGAGCTATGGCCAGTGATTTCATGATCACCAACAAGGTTGTGACCTTGTCTGAGGATTTAAACATGCACTTCACGGGAATGTCATGTGCTACCTCAATGAGCGAGGGAGGCAGCGCCCAAGATTCATTGCTAGGCTCGTCGAATGACTCGAGAGCAATGAAAAACTCAAGGGAAGTCGAGACTTGCTATGTCACTAGGACGACACAAGCTAGCATAGGATCACCCTCTAAGGAAGGTGGGCTCCTCTTACACCCCCCATTGCTAGAAGGTCCAACCTCCACATTCTACTTCGTCGGAGGATGTGAACTCCCCACAAATGAGGTGAGAGGCATGGAGGAGGAGGAGAAGACCACAATAGACACCATCGAGGTGTTTGGAATGTCCGCGATTTTTGGGAATGGTGAGATGTTTGGAAGCGACAACAAAAGAGGTGGCTCGATCGAAGGAGCAATAAACACCTACACCCTTTTAGGGTCTAAGGCGCTCATGCTTATAGCAATAATCAGAAGAGAGACTGAATTTGATTGAACCAAACGAGAGGTGATGGGAGAGGGGGACAAAGTAGGAGGCCCTGAAATAGGTGTGTTCGCCTCCCCTTCCTTCCTCAACAAAGCGATATACTCAGTTGCCAAAGCCTTTTTCCAATGCTTGCGCTCATGCGTAAGATGGTTTCTACAACTCTTAGAGCTAGAGGTCGGGAGCTGTGATGGGACAGAAGGCTCCTACTTAGCCACAGGGGTATGCATCATAACCGTCTCTAGTAGAGGGATAAAATCCTAAGTGGGAGAAGGAGGAAGAAGTTGAGAGACAACAAGGGGAGAGGTCTCTAGCCCCTCGGTGGTGGGCCCCTTCCCATTCACTACTTTAGGAGTAGGAGTGATAGGAGGCCATGGAGGCCAAGAAAAAAGGATTCCCCACGAGGACCCTATCTTCTACTGTATAGGTAGGGGTAAGGTCCAAGAGGCACACTAGGAAGGTTTGATATCCTAATCTTGGCTTTGTGCCAAGCAAGCACCATCAGACTTCTAATGTGGAATCTAGGAGTAGACATCCAAAATTCTTCTTCAAAGAGGGGAGCAGAAGAGGTGCCCCGAGGACGAGGAGACCTCTCTTTTCCCTTTTGAGAAGAGGAGGTATCTTGTTGCTACACTATCAGAGGGGTCACTTTCAGTTGTCCTTTACCCCCAATCTTATACTTCACATAGTTTTGGTAAAGTAATTATATTCTCGGGGGAAGCGGACTGACCGGGGTGGGCCAAAAATGATCTAATGAATAACCCCCATGGGATACCAATGGTCGATATCTGGAATCATGCACAATGTGTATGAAACCTTTATGGGGGAATTTTATACATTTATGAATGATGGAAGTGATTTAGTTCATGGAAGCTAGCCATGGGATTCCTAACTTCACCCTGAACAAATCAGATTATGAAATAACATCAAAGGTAGTATCCATAGCCCTACGTCCAACTAGGACGGAAAGATTTATTGAGCCATACAGTTTGAGAGATAGGTCATCATGCATACGAATGGTACATTTTATTTCCTCATACTCCTTTTGCAATGAATTTAACCACAGTGTCTCCTCTGTAATAACATTCACTTGGTTCATAGGATCAACTAGGACCCCCGTCACAATGTTTCCATTGAGGAAAGCAATAATGTAGAGGGGAGAGGGCTTTCTATTCAAGGGAATATCTTGCAAGCTGAAATTCACATCTGGCTAACCAATCATAGGATACGAGGACGGATTAATTGTGACCATATTAACATACACCGAGGGTTGAGTAGAGGAACTAGAGGGGTCAATAACCAAGTTAGCAGAGTGAGAAAGAAACGGGTTCGTGTATATCTGTAACTCACTATTAACCTTCACCACCAATTTATTTTCATTTTTTTTGTCCCATCGACATGAATGGTATCGTCATCGATGCAATCATGTATCTCATGGTGCAATTTCACACAATGTTCGGTATCATGGTCGTTAAATTGATGGTACTGGAAAAAAAATTGCATCATACCAATCAAGATAAGGCTCCTTGAGAGGTCGGGAGTTTTCCAGGGTTCTGATCTTATCCTTCAACAACTTTTGCAAGATGAAAGAATAATATTCCGCTAACTTTATAAGCTTCCTATTGCATCTGAGGCCATTATCATTTGTCACAGCGAAAACATTCGCAACATATTTACCCTTTCCTAAGATAGATACAATAGATCTTCCATCCAAACGAGAGCACAAGGAAGATCCCTCAAACTGAACTACCATTTTTTGATATTCCCATAACATAGCACATAGATGCGCAAAAGAAGGGTATTTCCTTAGGGAAAAATTTTCCTACCAATCTCTCTGCAGGTTACCTATGAACACCTTTTGCAAATTGGATTCAGGCAACGGGTACAAGATATGTGAGAAGAGTGCTTGGTATTGTGCTATGAAAACAGTTATCTTCTCGTTATCCCCCTACTTACATCGGACGAGATCTGAGAAGTTCATCTTCAGACCAATGTTAGCTTGTAACTAACGCAGGAATTGATTTACAAGTTGATCAAATGAAAATATAGAATTATTGGGCAAGGAACAATACCACTTGAGTGTTGTATCCTTGAGAGATCAGGGAAATAATTTTTCCACCAAGGTGTCATGATGAAAGAATTTTGTACACATGGCATTACAAGAAAAAACATGTGTTTTTCGGGTCCCCTTTACCACCATACTTCTCAAATTTGGGAATCTCCATTCCTTGTGAGAAGGGAGTACTCAAGATTGCTACCGAAAATGGGCTATGTCGGAAGAAATGTTGAAAGATAGGTTGGTTAGAGGCCTGGGAAAGGCTCGCCAACTGGTTTTTCATTCGACACATGTTCTAGAGAAGGGAATTCAAAATTGGGTCAGAGGATGACAATGGACCAATGGAACCTCCAGAGCCACCTCTAGAACCACCTCTAGAGCCACCAATGTGACCAACACCGGAGCTACCACCACTAGTAGGGTCTCCACCGAAGCCACCTCCACTACCAAAACCACCACTATGGCCTCCACCAAAGCCACCTCTGCCAATACCACCCCCACTACCAAAACCACCACTGCTCATTCCACTAGAACCCCCACCACTAGAGGCAATAGGAGGGGTGAAACTAAACCTAAGGGGTATTCTACTCACCTTGAGAGCAGGGAGCTTCAGAGAAGCTAAGGAGATGTTGATTAAAGGGCCTATCTCATCCATGCATGCAGATGTGGTGGGAATTTAAACACTTATTTTTCTTTCAATGTATAAAGAACTTCTCCTCGAGTAGTGCATGATCTAGGCTTATATGAGGTTATATAATCTTTGGTTAGATCAGCAAGGCCATGTAGAAATTTTACGCATGTTCGATCTTTGCCTAGAAAATGTCTCAACTCACTAGTAAGCCTAGTGGCTCTTTCCATGCTCAGTGCTTTTTCTAAATGATTCACAAGGTCTAGCAATCTATTATCTAATGCCAAAAGGTTTTCCATAGGGATATGCATAGCCTCATCCTCATCTATGGAAAAATTCGTAGGGGATGTTGAAGGGGTAGGAACATGAGTGGTCTCTTCTATGAAACCCATCTCGTTGGCATCATTTATAGGAAAATTGATAGTACAATTAGTAGCTAGACCAGTGGAGAAATTGGAGGCAAAACTAGTAGTGACCTTCATCTTTTCCATCAGTAGGTGTCACACACTTCTCCTACCAATGTAATCAGAAGTCATGGAGTGGGTTGTGATGCTCATAAACTTTCACAACACTTAGGGTTACAATGATCTCCATGTGCAGGGGAAATGTCTCAACATAGGCGAGTGGATAAACGTTCACATCGGGTTCACCAAAAATGTAAGAGAGGGGGACCAACTACGTCAAGTCTCCAAGTCATGAAGATTTGATATCAAAGGGCTTCCCTAACTTACCTCACTCTAACAGATGTTTTGGAATCAAGATCGAGAATGAAAAGCACTCTCAAGTGCTTTTGTCACTCTATAGACCCAAAAATCTAGTTGGAGCTAGACAAGTCGATTTCTAGAGCCTGAACTACACCTTAGATAACTCTCTATCTGAGGATGACAGACTGGCGCGTTGGTGTCTCTCTAGAGCGCTAGCATCTGTACGACCAAAAAATGCAAAGTACAATAAGAAAACTACAAGAAACCTACTGACAGCCTAGTTAACTAATTTTAATGAAATAAATAAAATAATAAAGTACGAAAAGTAAATGTGGAAATGAAAAAGTAAGTAGATGAAAACTAGGGTGACGAACATTAACTCACTAATGCGCTATTTTGCCAACAAGCTCCACACACATGTTCACCTACACACAAGAAAGAAGGGAAAATTGTTGGGGTACTATAAGGGTTTTCCTCAGTCAAACCCTTGCTTTGGTGTTTCTACCTCCATGGACAGCCAGGAGAACAACGAAGTAGAAAGTATGATAAAGGAAATGGAAGAGAAAGAGAGATTGTGGAACACTACAAAACAATACTATGCTACTCAATCAAACCATAGAAGAAAAAGTGAAGCGTTACCACCTCCACCCAAAGGCTCTCAAGGCCAATGAAGGGAGAATGCAAGCAATGAACTTGGAAAAGTCACCACAACCACATCGGTGATGAAGGGAGGTCTCACAGTACTCCAAGCTTGCAACTTCTATGGTGACCTCACACATACAAAAGTGAAGTTGATGGAATATTAAGTTGTTGCAATGCTCAAAGAAGTTGTGTAGATTGTTGGAATTATGAGGGAATGGAATGAAAATGCTCAAGAATGTGAAGAAGATTGAATGAATTGCTAAGATATGAAGTGAGTGTGAAAATAATGTCTTTGAAGGCCAAAATGAGAGGGAATGAAGTCATTTTTGGTTCGACTGGTCGCATAGAGGCATTAAAAATTGTCCCCAATGAGGAGTGTAATGTCCCTATGGACTCGAGGACAAGAATCTATCAGGGATGACAGTGCGCCTTGCAAATGTTTGTGCATCGCACTCGTGTCCCTGACGAAAATTCCCCCACCGACACACAAAAAATGCACCAAGTGGATGGAAGGAAGGTGGGTGATGTGGAATTTCACCTTCGGATTTGATTTTCGAAGGTGAGGGTATGCAAAAGGGGAATTTACACAAGAGGTACAAATTCGCTCATATACAATTGGAAACTTAATTTCTTGAGTTTTATAAAGGATGGAGAAAAAATTCTTTGGAGGGGAAGAATCTTAATGAAGTATTCACATCTTGACAAATTTTCAAACGAATATGAGCTTTTGGGTAAGAATTTTGCAAAAAGTCAGTTTTCGGCACCCCTTGTGCAGTGTCAAAGTCACATGATTGAAATTTTATTTCCAAATTTTCTATGTAGCATCAAAGTGTAATTTTTATGGAGTTTATTTATCTCATGTTCATATTTTTAAGAAAATTCAAAATTCAAAATAGGTAGTCTCCAAAGATTCTATATTCTTTCCATAATTCCACCTTTTCTCCATGTAATCACTCTGAGCTATTTTGGGGTATTTCCACATGTCATTTTAAGAATTTTTAAATATGAAAATTTAGAACCACTAAGGGTAGGATTGTAATGCCTCCTTCAAGGAAATTTATTTATGGAAGAAAGGGTCCAATACATGGCAAAGTGCCACGACCAACTTGGGAGGAAAGGCGTGGGAGATAAGGAGGTGGCCAGCAACCTGTTGGGACTTTATTTTCAAACAAAAGAAAAAACCTGTTGAGGGTTGTGTGGGAGAAAAGGGGGATTTGAGTGAAGGTTGGAGGAGAACATGGAGGTGAAGGAGAGAAGGAAGAAGGAAAGGATGAGAGGAGTTATAGATGGAGTTGGACAACAAATTTGTGAAGGGTCATTGAGAGTAAAGAGTCACTGAGAGCTAAGCACTACAAAATTTATGCTGATTTTAATCTTCCATAAATTTTGTAATTATTACAACATGGTTCAATGTGATTTTCATATTTAAATTTTGTATTTTTTATCTATTCAATCATTGTGATCTTGTGAGTTTGTGGATGGATTGTTTGTGATTGCATCACTACCTTTGTATTCTTAAATATCTAGTTGATATTCAGGGTTGACTAACTATAAGTACCACACTAGTACATGTTTCTATTAGTTATAACCATGTTTGGTCATTAAATCTAGGAACCCCTAATGTATTGGGCACCTATACTTGGGAAGTTATCAAAATATAATGGAATAAGGATTTAAACTCAAATCGTAATCACACAAGGGTACAATTTAAGTAGCTTTGGATGACCAATTGATAGCTAAATGTGAAATCAATTGTGTAAACTTGAATTTGACACTTAATGCTAACCTAAAATTATGAAAAAGGAATTAACCACATATTTATTGACCTTGGCCATGAAAGAGTTACTACAATTAACTATTTTATTTAAACTAGGAAAGAAAAATAAATAGATAATAAATAAACTCACAAACCTATCTTTTTGGTAAGAATTTGAGAAGGGGGGGACATATTAAATGTGAGACAATGGGTGCCATGGGAATTGAGTTTCCTACAATGCCTTTATGAAGGTATTCCCAAAACCAAGAAATTATCCCAATAACATCTCCTAAACTCCTCATAATGACATCATAAATCAAACTCAAATGAAAAAAGAGATAAACATGTCAAATAATCCTCAAATGAATCCTCTAGAACTAAAAGGAATAAAAAAATGTCCATATCCATGACAAAACAATTGAAATAAAGTGGGTAACACATGTCAGATTATTATCTACCGAGTAGACCAAGAGTGGGGAATGAGATTCCTCCAACAAGATACACCAAGAAGCAATGGATCTCTCCCAAAACAATCTCCTCTCAAGTCCATCATAAACTCACGTCCATATTCAACTGAAAGCTTCTCAATATTCTTATAGATATACATTCCTTCTTGATTGTACATCTATATTTACTCATATATTTGCACATATATACATATAATTAGTTGTGTATGTGTGTGTATATAATCCTCCTCTTCACTCATATGCATTTACAAACATCGTCTACTTTTACTCATATTTTTATATTCATATGCATACATTTATCTACATTTATATTTTCTCATTTTCGTTATCGTTTCTTTACGTCTATTTACATTATTTTATATAAACTAGTTCTCATATATATATAATCCCATATATAAATATTGGCATACACATATACTTGCACATATTTTTTCATATATTTATAGATTATTAATATATGTTTTCTTTCTTTTATTTTTTTATGTTGTATACTTATTTTTCCTCTCCATTTTTTACCCCTCCCCCTCTTGTCCTATTCCTCATTTTTTGTTTCTCTTGTCTATTCCCACTCTTCCCCCCTTCCCTCCACACTTCTTTTCAAGGCTTTGTATTCAATTTAATCCTTCACTTTTCTCTTCATGATGATGGATCATAGAATATAATTTGAAATGTCAAATGAAATATATACATAGATAAATCCATAAACTATCATGTTACAACATTATATGATTCTCAAACATTTATGAACAATACACATTATTCGTTGCTACACCACTTTCTTATAACATTACTCAAACCAAACATAACTAGATAAACCATGGAAGATTTATCACCTAGAAATTACATATAACAACAAAAGAGAATTCATACTTACTAGGAATATGGTGATAAAATGCCTACTTATCCTAGAATTTCTTACAATTTTAAAAACTTATAGTAAACTTTTACATAAAAGACAACAAACGAACCAATGAAATAGGATATTGTTGACTTCATGGAGAAGATCAGATCAATCATGGATTAAGAAGGCCACCAAATATTGTTGACCTCATAATCTCACAATGCTATCAAAAATAACCCTTCAAATGCTGTCAAAAATCTACCATCAATGTTGTGCATCATTCTTCCCTCTACATCAAACAAAACCAACTTATTTCGAAGAAGATTTAATGAAAGCCACCCACAACTATTAACCACTATCTTTTGATAATTGTACCTATTAACTATTCTACTAGGAACTCTTGGGCCATTAAAATCATTATTAATGTTTCGACTATGCAATGCTTCTTCACATTGGCTCCTTGGAATTGGCTGCAATTCTGACCATCTACATTTTATTTTCCCCTCATCTTCATCTTCAATAAACTTCCATAATGAGAGCTCCTTCTTGTCCACCAAAAAAACATTTCCATCACACCTACCTATCTCCCAATTACCAAAATAGTCAATGTTTGGTCCCTCTTGTCCTTGTAGCTGTCTAATGACATCCCAAATTCTCTCTTCAACATTAATGCCACAACAACAAACCTAATCCTCCACCTGATCCTACCCACAGTCTTCTTATTAATCCAATAAAACTTTCCTCTAGAGTACACCCCCTCACCAGAGGGAAAAATTGATATGGGTGGATTAGTTATCTCCAAGTTGACCAATCCATTAGTCTTTGAATCATATATCTTCATCACCATATTGTTGTTACCTTTGTGTGTTCCTATGACCAAGGTGCAGACCCTTGTGCAGGTATTAAAAGCCAATCCAATGAAATCTGTCCCATCCCATAAGTTGGGTAGGAGAGGGCAAGATTATCCATGTTTTGGTAATAGGGTTGCAAATGAAAAATGAAATAGAAGTTTTGTCCTTATAACAACAAAGGAGGCTCTTATAGACAAACACTATATTGACCCGCCCCTATTCCAAAATCTCTAATGAAAATTTGTACACAGGGAAAGTGGGTTCTGATTGAAGTAGATACAAATCTTCATGTATAGGTTTGGTCAAGGATGAGCACCTGAAGCAACCAGAGAGGAAAGAAAGAGAGGAGAAAGTAGGGACAGTTGCTGAAATTGATTGGATTAAGGTATTTCCTGGTGAAAGAAGATGCTTCCATTGTTTACAAACGGTCCTCAATCTTCCACTGTTCAGAGTAGACAGATTAGCTAAAATCAGCATTAATAATTCTTCTAGGAGGCTACACCATATCTTACCATTCATCTCAATATTTTATGCTCTTGCAATGCCCATTTTCAGACCTGTAGCTAACTCTAATTTTGTTTCTTCTTACATACATTATATATCTAAAAGAGCTCTAGATTGAGGAGTTTCAGCTCACATCCAATGTATCTTGCTAGATTGACAGCGCCTCTTTATGGGGCACATCTTGACACAAAAAGAGAGCTTCCAAAGGATTCAATACTCAACACCAGGGTTTCTTTGTGATATGATCTTAAACCAGTGGGTACAAGAGAAACATAGAGATCTTCAATTGTAGATCGTAGAGTATAGGATACTCCCGAAAGTGTTGAATTGTGTTACCATCAACATATGCAAGCCATGACCTATCCTAGAAAAAATCACCAGATTATTTTTCATAAACTATGAAAAGTTGGGACATTTTTAATTTTGGTATTGTAAATTAATGATAGTTCCTAGGTTCTCATTTTCAACAGTAGGGCTCACCAATCTAACTTGGTATTCGTGTCAATTTTTTCCAGAGGAGATCTGATTAGTCCTTGTCGAAGGGAGGAATATTAATGTATCCTTTTGGCTTTATTGTAACTATTAGTTTGTAACAAACAAAATAATGAGATAACATAATTAAAATGTTTTGATTATATATATTTGTAATACCCCTCAGTTTTAGCTTCTTGTTCAGACAACGTTCCTTGCTTTGTTTTAGTTTCAGTTACTATGATACTTTGCATACTTTATCATGTGTTTTATTTGATCGCTATTTATAGAGCGACATACTATTGGTGTGATGTGGTGTATCTTATCTAATGCTTTATTTGATATGCTTTAATTGGTGTAAAATACTTGTTGCTTTAACATGTTTATTGTACATAAGATATTTGGGTATTATGGAATTGTCAGTTTATGATGAGTGTATTGGTGAAGGGAACGAGATCACATCACTCGCTTGCAAGCGCCCTACGATTCCGTGATTTCCTCTTCACGGTGTGTATTTTATGTTGCTTATATATATGTGATCCTTTTTATCTCTTTATAGGTTCGCAGGTACATGACATCGACTCCACCTGGCTTCACAGGTTTGATCGTGTCGACCCAACGGTTAAGTTGAACGCGAGATAGTAGCTAGGTAACATGTGTCAGGTCTACACCCTAGCCACAGTGTGTCGTCAGTCATAGTTTTTGTGTCATCGTTTGCCTTGTTTAATATTGTTTAATTTTGAAGGATTCTTGTTATGGAAATAAATGTTAAAATTATGTATTAAATAATGTTGATTTCT
This sequence comes from Sequoiadendron giganteum, assembly GCA_007115665.2. Lineage (NCBI taxonomy): Eukaryota > Viridiplantae > Streptophyta > Pinopsida > Cupressales > Cupressaceae > Sequoiadendron > Sequoiadendron giganteum. The sequence goes on along the minus strand of CM021104.1, from coordinate 678,898,719 downwards.
ATTTAATTAATTTTAAAAAATTTGATTGAAGCTATTTATTTAAATTAATTAATTTAATTTAATTTATTTAGTAAATTAAATTTAATCCATTGGGTTAAATTTATTTATTAAGTAATTAAAATTGATTAATTAAATATATTTATTTAGAAAGTTGAAAAAAAAGGGAATTTAATTTAATCTAGGAATTAAATTTGAATTAGAAGTAATTAAATTCAATTTGGAATTAAATTGGAAATTGAAATTATTAAATTATTTTGTGATATTAAATTTGGTTGTTAAAAGATATTTAATAATTGCTACATGTGTGAGTGAATTAATTAAGAAGTTGTTGGAAATTTATTCACAGAGGAAAATTTGGGTTTTTGGTTGAAAGAAGAGGAAAGCTTCTTCACAGGAGTGGGAGGATATTTTTGGAGGAAGATAGTTTTGGAGAGGAATGAAAAAATGAAAAAAAGCAAAAAAGATTGTAGAGGTTTCTTGGCTGTAGGAAATTTACAAGAATTGTTTTATTATATTTGATGTGAATTTGGATACGATTTTGGTGTTGGAAATATTGTGTTGTTGGGAGGAAGCTGTGAAAGCTTTGGAAGAGGCTCGGCATCAAAACTTCAATTCTTCAAAAGCTTCTCGATACAGGTTCTTTTCATGTGAATTTAGATTTGTTTAGAAACTTGTATTGAAATTGTATTGTTGCAGCTAATTGTTGTGCTAGATCTATTAAGGATAGTTAATTATTTTAGATAAAGGAAATTTAAAGCTTTTTTATTACTGTGAAGAAATTTAGAAAATATTAGTTACTTTAAAAACCAGAGAATATGAATTATGATATTTGAGAAATTTATTAGATCTAAACTGTGAAACAAATTTAGATTTTTAGAAAATTAAACCTCTATAGAAAAAGAAAATTTTGAAACCTTTGTGTTTGGAAATTTTGCCATGGAAAAATCCAGAGGAAATGTAGAAAATTATTGAAAGCTTTTGGAAGAAATTAGAAGATTCTTGTAGCTTGTCTATTCTTTTTTTTATCTTGGATTTGAGAAAACTATTTGGAAGTTTAATTGTTGAATCCTCTATGAAATTTGGGTATCTTTTATAAATTTTATAATTTGTCTGTAGATGAATGTTTTTTGAAAATTTCTACAATTTATCTATTATGTTGAAATTCATTTTTAGATAAATATATATATAATATATATACATGTTTTATTTTAATAAAATATTGATTTAAATATGTTATCGTCATTCGTACGGCGGAAGGAATGCTTGTGGAATCCGCAAGAAATAAAGCTTAGCGAATTTATTTATTTTTATTCGCAGGTTTGTGATTTTGTGGGTATACTGCATGGGGGATTAAGTCCCCACCGCACCCACAAAGGGGAGGGTGTGTTGCCTCATGAGCAGCACCCTCCACATAGTGGAGGGAGCGCTGCTTTGTGAGCAGCGTAGCCCCTCCCAATTGTTGCAGGCCACACCAAGGGAAGGAAGGGGGGGTTCAGCTACAACCGACCCCTACCCAAACAAATAAATTTATTATATTAAAAAAAAATTGCGTACAAAGAATTTCGTTTGCCCTGCGTTTGACCTCGGCTTTCGATGCTCTGTCTTTGCATAAAATTAAATATTATATATAAAAATATTATATATATGTGTGTATATATATTATATATATATATATATATAATATTTATATTTTGGAAAATTGTTAATTAAGTTTTATTTTATTTTGAATCAAACAATTTGGTATTTTGTAAAATATTAGTAGATATATTATATATATATAGTTAAATATATTAATATATATTTAATGTATATATAGTATGAGCATATATATTTAAGTGTATATTTAATATTCTATCTTATTTTAATTTGTTGCATGCACTTAAATACTATTGAAGATTTAAAGCAAATGATTTGTATGCATACTTTATATTGATAGAAAAGGGGAATTTTAAATAAATTGAAGAAATTATATGTTTTAGTTGGGAAATTGAAGGGATTTACTTGCATGGATTTATGTTGATTTTAAAAGTAATCTAATGATTTGATTTTACTGAAGAGGCAATTAATTTTTTTAATCAATTATTTTGTTAGGGCAATTATTTTATTTACTGTGAAATGAATTTGAAAAGGGAAATGGATTTAGTATATCCAAATTAGTTTATTTCCTTGTAATTGCTTTTCATGATGATTTCCTTTGTGTTCATGTTTGGGAAATGGGTTAAGTGAGTCTTTAATTATGTAAGTCTTCCAGAGGATGGGGGTTGTCATTTTTGTGATGTCAACATTTGTATTTCCCTTGGGTAGTGCATAGTGTCTTATTAGTGACTTACCTGGTTTCCACGAACGGGGATGATTTGTGTCTCCTTTGAAAGGAGTGGATTATGTGTTTTTTTGCCTCCAATTGTTTGGAGTGAGTTTCATTTTATGTTGCCTCCTAGATTTGGAGTGGTTGTTTTTTCTAGTTTGTTTGCACTGGAGATTCCCTTGGTGATTGGTTTGTATGTGTGTTGTCAAGTAGAAGAGTGGCTTATGTTAGATGCCTAATCCCAAAGAGGTAAACTAGATAACCTTCGGAGGTAGTTTAATCAAGTGATAACTAAATTAATGTACTTAGATGATTATGAAGTATTTCACACTAATCAAGATATTTAGCCTCACTCATAAACACAAGTGCTCGTTTAGACTTGGGATGAGTGGGAAGGCCTGGAATGGCAAGGTCATCTACCTTGTCCTTACGAGAGGTATTTGATTCCGCATGATTGAGTATGGGGAGTGAGATTCAGTTGAGGTCACCAGGATTACTGAAGCCTATGAAGATTCCTAGAGGAGATCTCATGACGAGTTGTGCGATGACACTCTGTCTAGGACAACAGTTGTTATTTGTTTTTATAAGTATGGTGTTCTTAACATAGTTGATCTATTTTACATCTAGAAGCAATGTAACCATGTTAGAGTTGGACTTGTATAGTGCATTTGATTGGTTGTGTTAGTATGAGTCAACTTGTGGTTAGTGGTTATAGAATTTATCCATGTTATGTTATTACTATCTCCTAGCATGGGGGGTGAGCCTTTGGGTACCACTTGGTTGGGTGGAACATGTACCATACACCGTTGGGTCCCCCTTTGATCTTCAGTACTTGGGGGCGAGATATCCAATTGGAGAGCTCGCGATTCCTATTTATAATTCAAGCAATGTATTTATTTCAATTTGAATCATGTTATTTTACACCTCATTTGTATTCGAGGTCGATTTCTATAAATTGTAACACATTTGTATTATTGCCGAATTTTGGAAATGAGTGATGTAACCTTTTGATTAAGTTAATGAATATGGAGCTTGGTTGTATATCTCTATATGTTATGTTGTGTCTTTATGTAGTTTAAATACTCTTTTCATATTGTCATAAAATGCTATGGATGTATATTGATGTATGTATGGGTTTAAGTAATCTCGATTACATAGCCTTAGAGGTTGTTGTCAATTGTTGGTGAACATGTATGATAATTACACTTTAATAATAATAAAAAAATTGTACGCTTAAGTAGTGAATTGCAACTTCCTTTAGGGTTATGTGATGGGGCATAACAATATTAGAATATAAAAATTATTTTATTTGTCATTCAATTAGATAATAGATATGAACCATCTTACTATTTATTGTTTTCATATATTGACATAAGTTATTGGAATATTAATGTAATAGAGTATAAAAGTCTTACATTGATTCCTCTTAACAACAATAAAAAAAATTCTTTATTTGTTCTTCAATGTCCCCATTCAAACTTAATGGGAGGTCTTTTCCATAGTCCTTAATAAGAGGTATATCCCTTTTGATTACTCCTTTAACTTCATAACATTGTAGTGAGAGCTTCCTAATAATTTGTGCATTATTTCTTTCTTGTGATCTCTATCTTAATATGAAAAGACATTAAAATATAATTGATTATGTTGTTGGATTTATATGTAGACTTCATATCCTATATTGAATCTCAATCAATATGGAGAATCTAGGAGATAATATTTCCTCAAACTTTAAATCTACTTGTCATTCTTTTGGTAGTCGATAAGAAACACTTTCTAGATGCACATTTTATCTACAACTCATTAATTGCAAGGCTCTAAGTTCGTATGTCCTCACATCTCCTTTCTCTATAAATTTTGCTAATAACTATTCATTTAAATTCATGGAAAACATTTTAGTTGATAGGAACTAGCTTTTTATTATTTAAGGCATTGAGGATGCTTTAATACTCAACTTTTTCTATGAATTTGTTACCACTATTCACATTGTTCACTAGGTGATTGCTTTTGTGCAGTTGCATAAGTATTGTTGCCTTATCAAGTATTGGGTATGTCGGAACCTTAAATTCAATTGAATTTTAACCTATTACTACAAACTTCAACTTGTTGGGAAAACACATCTCCGTGTTTGGATTTTAGCTTGTTATTGTGTGAAATATTAGTCTTGTGGTTTTGCATTGCCATATTTACACACAAATATTAGATTTTCTTTATGTTTAAAGTTTGTGTGAAATATCAATCTCAAACTTTTATATTTTCGTCTTTACCAAAATAATTTCATTTCAATAAGATATTCCATGTCATGAGTTTTGAAAGACAAAAAGGCTTGGATGGTAATTTCTACAAATAAAAAATCATTGTTACATATTTTGGTTATGAATAAGTTAAATACATTACATGTCATAATAATTGTTAATACAAAGTAACTACATCATGCAGAGTTGTCCAATAAAGCTAGCTGAGTGTAATGTGAAGTGATTACTATGATGATAATATCTCCATAATAATAATAATGCATTCTAGTGGTATTAAGGGTAAAAATAATAATTCAAATATTTCTCTTGTCATGCTCCATTACATGTAGATGTTAATCCAATCTAGCCCATCTTTATTCACCACCAATAAGTAGATCTTTTGTATTCCATAAAAAAAAATCATAGTTTCTAGTCGATATAACTTCTTCTAATTTAGCTTTAATTTTGTTGTGTCTTGACAATTTCTCTTGTCCATTTTTGTCTCCAAATTGGTGTAACATTGATACATTTCTATGATTTCAATATTGACAAAAGAAACTAATAATATGTAACCACTTCTGTCAATATTTGAAGATTCTCCATAACATTTATCTTTCTTGTAAGCATAGCTTCTTTTTTGATAATTTTCATTGCCCCACAAAACTTCTAGTCCATCCACGGTTATAATTTATCCTTTCACATCAATAGCCTACTCATTTGTAAGTGTCGGTACACTAATATTCCCATAATTTTCATCATTGGAAATAGACTTGTTCTTGATGCTCCACTATATAGTAATGCTTGAATCTGGATTTATATTACAATCTTTGTACCCTTTTGTTGTAGGAGTTGAGAAAATACAACACCACAAACCCCGAAGATCACCTGCATGCAAATAACCTGTCACAAAAGAAGAGATGGAGACAAACAAGCAAGGGTTCTCTGAAAACTGAAAATGTATATATCAGAGAGAATGAGAGAATGAATTGATATGAAATACAATGGGATCAATCCTTATAAAAAGGAGATCATGCAAACCCTAATAAAACCCTAATAGAAGCCCTAATAGGATAACATTTAATAATTAATATAATTATTAAATGTTACTATATGCAAACTAACGTGAAATCTTAAGAAGGGAATAAAGGTAACTTAATCAACATAATTAAGTTAAGACCTTTACTCTAACACCCCCCCTTAAGATGAGCAATAGTGTAGCTACAAACAAGTGCAAGAAAGCAAAGGTAACTACAATGCAAGAAGGCAACATGGGTCCCGGCAACTAGGCCAGATCAGTTACCCAAATACAACCAAATCTCTGTAAAAAGGAGAAATAGAGAAAACCTCATGGGAAAAAGCTCTACTCCAAAAAGAGATGCAGAAAGCCAAGAAGAAGAATATCACTAAAGCAGAAGAAGCTGCAAACAACTGCCGAAAGATGACTCCTATGGTGCTGAAGAACCTCCGCTGAAGATAGGATGATCAAGAACAAGAAGACAATAATCTGCATAAGTGCCCATATGACACTACTCAAATCAGATGACAAACAAAGGAAAACACCTAGAATGAAGATACAGATGGCACAAGAACCAATAGTCTGAAACACTGATCAACTGAGAATGGAAGATTCCTTCCAACGTGAAACCAAGGAAGCATTAGCATGAACAGTATAATAACCCCCATAATGGTGAACTGGGAGCCTGATAGATCAACTGAAATGGTGTGCAACACCCTGTAGTGCATGAAGAATATACAAAATCTGAAAGTGCACAAGAAAGTACCTGCAACTGAAAAAGTGGTGTGCAAAACAAAGCACACATGCATGAGGCTGGAATCATATGTATCCATGGTCGTCGTGGAGGGACACTCATCGGACAAAGGTGTGATGGCAAACAAAGGCAAACTACACAAACCCCCATAGTATGGATTCAATGTCGTCGTGGAGGGATACTCACCGGACAAAAATGTGATGGCAAAACAAAGGCAAACTACACAACCCCTCATGGCACTTTATAATATCAGTGCGAGTACAAAATATGGCACAACCTTATATGCAAAATCCCCAAAAGATGCATGTACAATAGTGTGGCACTTTATCTCAGTGCATTTACATAAAAGATAGCTTACAAATGATGCTCAAAATGTCCTCAAAGGACAAAATGCTGGAAATATATGAAGAACAGCCAAAAATGAAGCATCCCATGCAAACAAAATGTTTCCAAGAGCAAATATGTCCAAGTAATCCACCAGAATGTGAAAACACAAATAACTAAATAAAAGACACCTGGAGTGAAATTTGGAAAAATGGCATGGCTGAAACTAAAGAGCTCAAAAATACGGTTCCAACGCCGCTGAGATTGCGAAAAACGGAGAAACTGATCAAAAGTTATGAGCTTGAGACTGAAAAAAGCCCATTTGTCTTCAATTGGCTATAGAATGCACCAATGGAAAAAAGATGTGATGAGACCCACACCACTGGAAAGATGAGAAAACCAGCTTTCCGACGATATCTCGTTTGCCAAAAAATGATATCGTATGCCCAAGTTACGGCCTCCGAAATAAATTAGCTCCAAAGAGGGAAAAAAACCAGTGCTGGGTTAAATTTGACGGTCATACGGGAGTCGCAGCAAAAAACACTATGTTAAATTTGACAGCCAAACGGCCATCACCATAAATGCACAACTAGGCTTATTTTCGAAAAAATTGTTTTTTAAAAAATAAAAAATAAAAAATTTTGTAAAGCCCGCCGACCGGCAGGCAAGAGGGCCCGCAGGCCTACAAGTGCAGGTACCTGCGGGTACCTGCTGGTACCGGGTCCGCAAGCCGAAAGTCTTTAAAAATATATTTTTTTTGCCCTTTTTAATTTTTGAATTTTTGAAAGATCAAAAATAAAAATTTTACAATAATCTCTTTTTTTTTGCAGAAATAAATTGATGATGAAAATTTTCGAAAAAGATATAGTCGGAAAAAAAATTCAAAAAATAAAATTTACCAGGCAGGGACGGCCGTACGGCCGTATTCGCAAAAAAAATTTGCCTCAGATTTCGACTTTGTCCAAAATGGACGAATGAATAGTCGATTTATGGGTTTTGGACCGCTGCGGATGCAATGGCGATGTTCGTTTGAGCTGAAAATGCTTCAAAATTGTAGGTATGCCCTAGATCAAGAAAACAAACCCCAAACCCTTGAAGCTCCGAAAATCTTCAAAACAAGAACAGGAAGCTGCAGGTGTGGAGCTCTGATACCATGTAGGAGTTGAGAAAATACAACACCACAAACCCCAAAGATCACCTGCATGCAAATAACCTGTCACAAAAGAAGAGATGGAGACAAACAAGCAAGGGTTCTCTGAAAATTGAAAATGTATATATCAGAGAGAATGACAGAATGAATTGATATGAAATACAATGGGATCAATCCTTATAAAAAGGAGATCATGCAAACCCTAATAAAACCCTAATAGGAAAAACATTTAATAGAAGCCCTAATAGGATAACATTTAATAATTAATATAATTATTAAATGTTACTATATGCAAACTAACATGAAATCTTAAGAAGGGAATAAAGGTAACTTAATCAACATAGTTAAGTTAAGACCTTTACTCTAACATTTGTAACGTGTGGACTCCTTAGATGAAGGTGAAATAAAAATAGTGATACATATTGTTTATTCAACTTCAAATCATGGACTCTCTAAAAGAATTGTATCTCTATGAATGTTTTTTGCAACCACTTTTCTCACACAAGGCATTTTATCCTCCCCTCACTCTCCAAAATAGCTAATATTACGTGAAGCTCAAAAACATAGACAATCTTAACAAAACGAATCATCATATATTTGATATGGCTTAAATAACCAAATGTAAATTCAAACATGGTTGTCCACTATTTTGTGGTCTCTTATTTGTCCTTATGTAAGTCTCCCAAGTGTTACACCAACAATGGTGGTTGTGCTCTAAGATACATTGATTGAAAGTGTGAATGTGGACGCTTGCTTTGTCAACATAACATTAGCATTTCTTGGATGATAAAATTGACAACATGGTCTCATATTAAATATTGATGATGATAATAATGAGGAAGAGGATGAATTTATAATTTTTTGGAAGATCAACTTGATGGTTGAGATTCAATGATAGATTAGGAGTTAGCTCCACTTATTGTGGAGTTACCTTGCAGATGTGTATCAGTTAACTAAAATTGGTTAAGAATGTTGTATTTTGCTGATGGAGAACTTATGAGAGGATAATTATGAATTTATTAAATTAATAATTGACTCATATTAATTAAATAGTAAAGAATTATTTAATTAAATGATAATAATTTAATAATTAATGAATAATAATGATAATAGAATAATTATTCAAGCCTACTTTAACAAAAGTGGATAACCCTTGTTGATATGATATTGGGGCTTTCTCCTTGTTCATTCTTATTGTTTCTTCATTATTTAGAATGTTGATATGATCCGTAGTAGATTATAAACATGTTTGATGTGATCTAGTCATTTATTTGATCATTTAAATGTGTCCAATTGAGAAGTGTATAATCTTGGGAAATAGAGGTTGTTGGATTATGGATGAGATCAACTTCAATTTTATGATCATGGATGGTATGGAGGTAGATGAGGCGATTGCGAATATAATTTCCCCAAGCTCCTTTCGGGTTATTTTATTTTTGCTAAGTACTATCCACGCCCATCTATTGAAAGCAACATCGGGTTCCTTTCGCAAGGCTTTATGCGAATGTTGCCACTAGTCAACCGGTTGCTCCTCACAGGGATCCTTTCCTTTGCTCTTCCAACGGCCCTGCCATGCTTCCACATGTCAATAGTTTGCACTCTTCACTACTTCTTCCCATCGCTTCCCTATCAAGCCCTAACCCCATGCCACATAGCATCAGTCTACACACATTCCATGGCGGCCCCCACCTACAACGCAGTATGTATGGAAGACCTCCACATGTCTTCACCAGGCAAGTTTTCATCGCAAGGAGGGAAGGATGAACCTCGAGCCCTGATCACTCACCACATGGATCTTCTAAAGGCTTCATCACGTTGGGGTATGAAGCAAGCAACAACCTCATAACAGTTGCCACGTATTATAATTGTTGACATGAGTTGGTGACACATATTGACACTCTGTTCTGATAGGACCACTACAATCATTCACAGGGGATGCATCTAGCGCTGAGGCGACCTCGTTCATGTCTCAAATAGTTGTATGTTGCAATGGACGGGGAAAATATTACTATATACATCATTCTCATGATCGGGGTATTTTTTTTGTTATTGGCTCACCAGGCAGAGGGATTTTTATTATAAATATTGCTTCTTCTTTCAAAGCAAGAGTGGGGATTTGGCAGATATTTTTGGAAGGACCGAGCCTTTTACTATTTTAGATTATTGCAAAAGGAATCACAAATTGTGCCATTGTTCATCCTTTCTGTTTTCTTAGGCTATTTGATAAACTTTATACTGTGCCATTATTGTACTGAATGATTTATTTGCAAAACTTCTATAATTTTAATGCAAATTTGTTGGTTTAGATCATGTCTTTGACTCCTCTTTTCAGTGAATGTGCATGAAGATTATTTAATTTCATTGCATGAATCATTCAAGCTTCTATCTTTAATTTTTATCATTCTAGGACATAGTAGACTACAAAACGAGCCCTTAAATCACATCCAAAAGATAGATTTATCGTGCCTTACATCTAAATCTTGGTGCATTGCCCTAGTTCGATCTTTTATTTTTATATATGATTCTTTTCCCATTCAAAACCCTAGTTACAGAAGAAGTCGACTTCTTTAAAATTTGGAGGTCACTCAGTTTAGCGCAACAGGTTCCCCTTTTAACTGAGTTTCCCATAAAGGTTGTTACCTTGTCAAATTTTTGCATCAAGAGTTTCTTTTTTTTGGCACGCCTAGAGGGACCATTGTGCTAGAATATCTAAGGAAACTCTACCTGACAACATAATTAAAAAAAAAAAAAGATTTTAAAACTTATTAAAAAAGAAAATCTTAGTGTAGCTTTCAAGCAATAATATGGTCAAAAAAAATGTCTTGAAAGATCCTTGACTGAATGTACATAATTCTAGATCTTCATATAAAAAAATGTCCATGAATATAATGTTGATAATACACAACAATATATTTCCATTCATTGTATTTTACTATTTGTAATATTTTTAGCTATTGTAAAATATTATATTTAAATACATTCAATGATCTATTTGTAATGCCCCGTCGTGGAACCTAGGGAACGACATGTTAAATCAACTAAACAACTAAACAAAAAAAAAATAACATTTAATAACAACATGTGAACATCAACATATACATGAATGTTTTGGGTTCCACAACTACGCTACTAAAGTAATAACAAGAAGAACATTACATCAAGTACTATATACAAGAAACATATGAATATGTCATATCAAAATTCCATTACCAATAAGAGATTCATTACAAGTTCAATTACAACAAACAAGATTGTGACAAATCTTGATACATCCAAAGTCATAATACAATGAAGTCTCATATCATCATGAGTGATAGAATAAGGAAGACGAACAAGTACAACTGACAAACACATCCACGAGCACATCCAACAAACAACTCCGTGAAAGATGTGAATCCAAGAACCTGTCAAGAACAATCTCATCTTGAGCAACATCACCTACAAGGGGAAATGGAAGAAAAAACACGATCCTCCCAACCGTGTGGTACTTGAAAGCCCAACCCCCATGATAGGTGATAGAAACAGGTCCTCAAGTCAAACTGACATCAGAGAAGAGAAAACATACAACACATGGCTGACATACACATGACAACATGACGACATCAAAACCACATGACAACTGATATACTCACAGAGGCAACAACATAACCACAAGTGACTCTACACAAGAGACCCAACATATGTACAAGGATAGGCGTGTCATCACATAGTCGTAATATGTTACCCTGGAGAATCTTCCTAGATTATCGGCCCTCATCATGAGTTACCCTAGCAACCTCTAATGATTTTCGGCCCCTAAACGAACTTATGTGGTATCGATACACTTTTTGAGAAGACAAAGTGATCGATTAGCCATTCCAGGCCAACTCAACCTTCTCTTAACCTAAACGAGCATTAAGTAACAAGGTGAGGAAAAACATTATTTAAGTTATAAATGAATTCTATCCAACCCTTAATGCTTTAAGTTTAGTTATCACTGAATTATCCACTTTTGAAAGGTTACCCATGTAACCTCTTCAGGGTCCTGGCCCCTAACGAAAGCCACTCCTCCTAGGTACAACTCACTAACTGACAATGAAAACATAGCCAACATGCATGCAAAACATCCTTTCACATAGACCCATAATATTTCAGAATGTTACCATGACATTTCAAATACCTCGGTAAAACCATCCAACATGCATGGCTAATTCATACACGAATAAACACATCTCCATAGATGTAGGATTCAAGATGTCCAAAATAAAATCACATGGCAACACAACATGCATGGTCCATGCTTACATTCAAGTCTATGCAAAGAAGATCCATAATTAACAAACCATGCTTTCCAATTTAAGACTACTATTCTAAGCCTCTACAAGACTATAAAACATAATAACGTCACTAGTGCATTTATTAAACGAATTAGCAACATATACCTGGTTCCTACACTTTAAACATCTTTCAAAATCATTTATTCCTAAGTACTCATATAAGAATATATGTTTAAGTTGTTTTATTTATTGCTTCCATTTAACAAGTAAATCAAACTTCATAATATATCAAGCTAATAGAATTATCTTATTCCAAAGAGCAAACACTTTTAAGGTACCAATCTACCAAATGTAGAACTATCCAAATAATCACATTTCAATATATTACAACGTTAAATTGAAACCATAACAATATATTTAATCTATGGTTAACAACTAAATATAGACACCCAATATTCATTCATAAGAAAGAATGATAACAACTCAATTATTTAATACTATTTAAATAATTCAATGTATTTAAATAACATATATTCGGCATAGCACAATTTATAGACTTTCTATTATCATAGGATAATTAATAAAAGTCAACAAAGGAACAAACAAAATAAATAAATAAGTTATATAAAAAGAATACACACCAATGAGAGCCTTTAATACGAAATTCTAAGTTTTTTTTTCAAAATCACTACAGTGATAGATTAGACAGCATAATCCACTGTCAATTCCAAAGGACAAAAAGATGACACCTTAAACACCAGTTACAAATGCATTTATCATGCATTCACAAAACATGCATACCAAGGAAATGTCTTTCCCTTAATCTAGCAGATAACGTATGAACCTAAGAAAGACTAATCATAAACCAAGAGTAATAAGAAACTTACCCGACCAATGCATGCTTAAGCGCATATGAAGTTCCGCGCATGTATAGTCTAAATGATTAGCAATAGCCCAGACAATATATATCAGAATAACTTCCTAACATAAATGGATGGCAGAGGAAGAATAGCGAAAGAAAATGTATCAAATGAAGAATATTTCATTGATTAAAAAAATCTCTAATAATTCGCTAAGTTTCCATTAATAAAAGTACCTGTTTAAATATAGTAATACACAGCAATACAAATCCAACTACTAGTTCCTATCGAACTTAACCAGTGTGATGAGACAACATAACATTCACATAAGACAACAAATTAAGGAAGTTTTCCAGCTACGCACTACTCTTAGGAGATGGATATTTTATCAAAGCGCACATGCAATTGGGCATGCAATAAGAGCAGACAACAAAAAATCCCAAAGACACCGGAGAAACACAAAAGTTTAGTTAATAGAACACAGATGCAAGAAGATTGCAGATAGGATTGTTACGCAAGTAATGACCAAGGAAAGGCAAACATAAGATCCAGGCGCTATCAAGAGAAAACAAATTAAGCTCAAGAAAAAACCCGATCCCCACCATGACAAATTGGACTATGAGCAATCCAAGATTCTTGTGAAACAATTAAGAGCTACAGAAGATTAAAATATGATCGTAGCCTCAAACCTCACAATGGATCCACCAATAAATGTGATTAAAACGTGAAGGTGGCTGCTCGGTTGATACAAACAAAAAGAATAAGAACAAAGAATGTATACCAGTCTCGCACAACAGTGAAGGGGTAAATGAAATAGATGTAGTGTGGAATTATTGATCAGTTTAAAGCGGGCCAAAAAGAATGGAGAAACTGATTACCATGAATTCATGCATCAAGCAAAGGTGATTATTTACAGACGAAACATGCACCAAAAGGAATTCGGCTACTATCAACTGTACAGACATAAAGAGCATTTGCAGTCAGTTGCCTTGTCAATCACCACAGGTGGCTTAAGAAGGAAACCAATGGTAGTCCATACAAAAAGAAAGGCATGATTAAATTGAAGGAGCATGTCAGAACAATAAATACATAGAAGATTTAATCAATTCATCAAGGAACCGGAACAAATCTAAACAGGAATGCATAGAGGCAAAAAATTTTAATGCATAATTTCCTAGATAATACAAAGATTTGAAGCTAGACTTGCACGTTTCTTTTCTCTTTAATTAATTCTCTATGAAATAAAAACAATCTATGCATTCACATTTTCATTTTTTGTTGTTTGTACAGATTTCCAACAAAATTCAGCAACAGATCACAGCAATTGACATTTTTCCAATTAAAATTCCAGAACAACAATACTACGAGGGAAATCTGGTGATCTTCTTCGAAAACCAATGAGTGGCGAAGCCAAGAACAAGATCTCAAGCATGGTATCCTTTCCAACTCGAGAAAAAGCCTCCAAATTTACAATCTTCGAAATTTTTAACCAAAACCCAGAAAATATAGAGAAAAGCTTCCTCTCGAATATTATTGTGAAAACAAACTTTTTTCTTCCAAACCAAATTATGTGAAAAGAAAAATTGCATACCATGCTTTATCGTTAATTTTTAATTAAAATGCAATTCACATAGCTTAACTTCAATAGCTTGCATGTCCTCAATTTCAATCAATTAGTTAAAACTAATTAACTCAACAAGTTACAATTTCTAAATAACCAGTTCTAATTCAAGATATTTTGTAAATTCCTTTCACAACAACTTATTTAAATTTATCAATTTCGAAAACATCCAAGTTGCACATTCATAGCAATAACATTTAATTATCCTACCAAACAATATTATATTATAATATTCTTTTATAAATTAAATCTTCTAACATTTAAAATAAACTTTTAAATTTAAATAAATCAATCATAATCATTAATCTAATAATGCAATTAATCGCAATTAAATTTAATACATACAAATTAAACCATTTAATTAATTTAAGCAAATCAATACCAAACATGACGAACATAGAATGATATGACGGAACAACAGATGACACGATGGGATGGACGTCAATAAAAACAAATGGGTAATGAACGATACTCATTCTTTCTAGAATGATGGCTCATGACAAAGGACCAGATACTATCTCCCATCAACATGTTTCCATTGAGCCTTGGCACACTCAGACCTGATAAAGCAGGTGGAGTCGATGCATGTAATTGCAAGCTACAACAAATTGCATTGTCAATCATATCAACATATATATAGGAAAACACACCATGAAGAAGAGTCGCAGCGTAGTAGGCTACTCATGAGTGAGTAATGCTACATTGTCTCCTTCACCTGAATTGACATGAATCATTATATCAAAACATCAATTTCATCATAATAACATCATTAACATTCAAAAACTGCATATACCACAATACGCACATAACCATAATAATGTCATCATACAAAAATAACCAGATGATCATAAATTCAAGTGTATCATCTACAAAGAATAGCAACTAACGTAATATCAATGACATGTAGTGCAATAGTGTAATATAGTCTCAAAAGTATCTAAACGACTAACAACCAACCAAAAGCAACTGAAACAATAATGTCATCTGGAGGGACACTACACTATTACCATTCATTGTATTTCCATGTTTAATATATTTATACCTATTGCAAATAAACATCTACAATTGTAGGAGATTGAACATGTTGGCAAGTAGATGAACTATTATAGCATCAATAGATGTATGTAGTAGAACTCCATTGTATGCATGGAAGACTTTTTATAATTTGCACCCTAGATCTGTTTCCTACACAATCATGGAAAAAGGTTCAACTATGAGATATTTGGATAGCTACGTAAGCATTGAGAAGAAACCTTTGATTAGTATTAAGAAAACGGTTTTCACATCCCCCAAATAAACCCATTCTCTCTTATCTTGGATCAATGCACTAATTAATCTATGGATGATGAAGTGAAAGCATGCAAGGATACATGGATTGTATGGTTCTATTAGAAAGAGGGATTCCTAATGTTGGACCAATCCTACCTTTATATTCTTAAATGTCGAGTTGATATTCAAGGTTGACTAACTATAAGTACCACAATAGTACATGTGTCTATTAGTTACCACCATGTTTGGTCATTAAAGCTAGGAACCACTAATGTATTGGACACCTATTCTTGAGAAGCTGTCAAAAGGTAATGAAATAAGGAATTAAATCAAATCATAATCACAAAAGGGTATAATTTTTAAGTAGCTTCAGATGACCAATCGATAGCTAAATGTGAAATCAATTGTGTAAACTTGAATTTGACACTTAATGCTAACCTCCAATTATGAAAATTTAATTAACTACATATTTCTTGGCCTTGGCCATGAAAGAATTACTAAAATTAACTATTTTATTTAAACTAGGAAACTATAGGAAAAGTGATGTAAAGGAAAGAAAAATAAATAAATAAACTCACAAACCTATCTTTTTGGTAAGAATTCAAGAAGGGGGGACATATTAAATGAGAGAATGGGTGTCATGGGAAGTGAGTTGCCTACTATGCCTAAATATGAAGGTATTCCAAAAACCAAGAAATTATCCCAATAACATCTTCTAAACTCCTCATAAATAACATAATAAATTAAACTCAAATGAAAAAAGAGATGAAAATGACAAATGATCCTCAAACATGAATCCTCTAGAACTAAAAGGAATAAAACAAGATCCATATCCATGAGAAGACAATTGAAATAAAGGGGCAATAGATGTCAGATTATTATTTACTCAGTAGACCAAGAGTGGGGAATGAGATTGCTCCTCCGGGATACACAAGGAAACAATGACTCTCCCCTAGAAAAATCTCCTCTCAAGTCCATCAAGAACTCTTGTCCATAATCAACTGAAAGCTTCTCAATATTCTTATAGATCTGCATTCCTTCTTGATTGTATATCTATATTTTCCCACATATTTGCACACATATATACATATAATAAGTTGTGTGTGTGTGCATGCGTATATATTCCTCCTCTTCACTCATATGCATTTACAAAAATTTTCTACTTTTACTCATATTTTTATATTCATATGCATACATTTATCTGCATTTATATTTTCTCGTTTGTGTATTGTTTCATTTCATCCATTTACATTATTTATATAAACTTGTTCTCATATATATATAATCCCATATATAAATATACTTGCATATTCTTTCATATTTTTATATATTATTAATATATATTTACTTTCTTTTATTTTTGTATGTTGTATACTTTTTTTTCCTCTCCATTTTTACCCCCTCCTCCTCTTGTCCTATTCCTCATTTTTTGTTTCTCTTCTCTCTTCCCACTCGTCCCCTCTCCCTTGCCCTCCCCACTTCTTTTCAAGACTTTGTTTGCAATTTAATCTTTCACTTTCATCTTCATGATGATGGATCATTGAGTATAATTGGAAATGTCGAATGAAAAATATACATTACTAAATCCAAAAAGTATCTAATTACAATTTTATATAATTCTCAAATTTTTATCTTATAAATGTCATTTTGAAAATCAAGAATAATACACATAGTTCAGTGTTACACCACCTCCTTACGGACTTAATCCGTAACATGGGGCAAACCACAATAGCTAGATAAAACATGGAAGAGTTATCCCCTAGAAATTACATATAACTACTAAAGAGAATTCATAGTCACTAGGAATATGGTGATAAAATGCTACTTATTCCAGAATTATTGCAACACTTAGAAATTATGGAAAACTTTTACATAAAGCACAACAACAAACTAACCAATGAAACAGGCCATTGTTGACTTCATGTAGAAGATCAAATCAAGCATGGATTAAGAAGGCCACCAAATATTGTTGAGCTCATAAGCAAGCAATGGTATAAAAAATGACCCTTCAAATATTGTCAGCAATCTACCATCAATGTTGTGCATCATTCTTCCCTCTGCATCAAACAAAACCAACTTATTTCGGGGTAGATATATAGAAAGCCACCCACAACTGTTAACCTCTACCTGTGGATAATTGTACCTCTTAACTACTCTACTAGAAACTCTCAGGCCATTAAAATCATTACTAATGTTCTGACCATGCAATGCTTCTTCACATAGGCTCCTTGGAATTGTCTGTGATTCTGACCATCTGCATTTTATTTTCCCCTCATCTTCATCTTCATCTTCAATCAACTTCCAAAATGAGAGGTCCTTCTTGTACACCAAAACAACATTTCTATCACACCCACTTAATTCCCAATTAGGAAAATAGTCAATCTCTAGTCCCTCTTGTCTCTGTGGTCGTCTAATGACATCCCAACTTCTCTCTGCAACATTAAATGCCACAACATCAAACCTAAACCTCCACGTGATCCCATCCACACTGTTATTATTAATCCAATAAAACTTTCCTCTAGAATACACCCCTTCACCAGAAGGAAAAATTGATATGAGTGGATTAGTTATCTCCAATTTGGCCCATCTATTAGTCTCTGAATCATAGATCTCCATGACCATATTGTTGTTACCGTGCTTTGTTCCTATGACCAAGGTGCAGACCCTTGTGGAGGTATTAAAAGCCAATCCAATGAAATCCCATCTCTTAAGTTGGGTAGGAGGGGGCAGGATTATCCATGTTCTGGTAACAGGGTTGCAAATGAAAAATGAAACGGATGTTCTGTCGTTAGAACAACAAAGGAGGCTCTTGCATATAGTTACTATATTGACCCTCCCCTGTTCCAAAAACTCTAATGAAAATTTGTACATAGGGCAAGTGGGTTCTGATTGAAGTAGATACCAATCTTCATGTAGAGGATTGGTCAAGGATGAGGGCCTGAAGCAGCCAAAGAGGAAAGCAGGAGAGGAGCAAGTAGGGACAATTGCTGAAATTGATTGGATTAAGATCTTTCCTGGTGAAAGAAGATGTTTCCATTGTTTACAAACAGCCCTGAATCTTCCACTATTCAGAGTGGACAGATTAGCTAGAATTAGCATTACTAATTCTTCTGGGAGGCTACACCAGATCTCACTATTCATCTCAATATTTTCTGCTCTTGCAATTCCCATTTTCAGACCTGCAACTAACTCTAATTTTGTTTCTTCGGACATACGTTCTAAATCTGAAAGAGCTCCAAATGGAGGAGTTTCAGCTCGCATCCAATGTATGCTGCCAGATTGACAGCGCCTCCTTCTGGGGCACATCTTGACACAGAAAGAGAGCTTCCAAAGGATTCAATACTCAACACCAGGGCTTCTCTGTGATATGATCTTAAACCAGTGGGTACAAGAGAACATAGAGATCTTGAATTGTAGATCGCAGAGTATAGGATACTCCCAAAAGTGCCGAATTCTGTTCCCATCAACCTACGCAAGCCATGACCTATCCTAGAAAAAATCACCAGATTATTTTTCATAAACTACGAAAAGTTGGGACGTTTTTAATTTTGGTATTGTAAATTAATGATAGTTCCTAGGTGCTCGTTTTCAACATAGGGCTCACCAACCTAACTTGGTATTCGTGTCAGTTTTTTCCGGAGGAGATCTTATGAGTCCCTGTCGGAGGGAGGAATATTAATGTATCCTTTTGGTTTTATTGTAACTTTTATTAGTTTTAACAAACCAAATAATGAGATAACATAATTAAAATGTTTTGATTATATATATTAGAATATAAAAATTATTTTATTTGTCATTCAATTAGTAAATAGATATGAACGGTCTTATTGTTTATTGTTTTCATATATTGATGTAAGTTATTGGACTATTAATGTAATAGAGTATAAAAGTCTTGCATTGATGCCTCTTAACAATAATAAAACTTTTTCTTTACTTGTTCTTCAATGTCCCCATTTAAACTTAATGGGAGGTCTTTTCCGTAGTCCTTAATATAAGAGGTATATCCCTTTTGATTACTCCTTTAACTTCATAACGTTGTAGTGAGAGCTTCCTAATAACTTTGTGCATTATTTCCTTCTCATGATCTCTATCTTAATATGAAAAGACATTAATAGATAATTGATGTTGCAATTAGATCTATATGTAGACTTCATTTCCTATATTGAATCTCAATCAATATGGAGAATCTAGGAGATAATATTTTCCTCAAATTTTACATCTACTTGTCATTGTTTTGGTAATCGATAAGAAACACTTTCTAGATGCACATTTTATCTACAACCTATTAATTACAAGCCTCTAAGTTGGTGTGTCCTCATGTTTCCTTTCTCTATAACTTTTGCTAGTAACTATTCATGTAAATCCATGGCAAACATTTTAGTTGATAGGAACTAGCTTTCTATTATTTAAGGCATTGAGGATGCTTGAATACTCAACTTTTTTCTATGAATTTGTTACAACTATTCACATTGTTCACTAGGTGATTGCTTTTGTGCAGTTGCATAAGTATCGTTGCCTTATCAAGTATTGGGTATGTTGGAACTCTATTTTGGCTTTAAATGAGTTAAATTCGATTGAATTTTAACCTATTACTACAAATTTAAACTTGTTCGGAAAACACATCTTCGTGTTTGGATTTTAGCTTGTTATTGTGTGAAATATTAGTCTTGTGGTTTTGCATTGCCATATTTACACACAAATATTAGATTTTCTTTATGTTTAAAGTTTGTGTGAAATATCAATCTCAAACTTTTACATTTTCGTCTTTACCAAAATAATTTCATTTCAATAATATATTCCATGTCATGAGTTTTGAGAGACAAAAAGGCTTGGATGGTAATTTCTACAAATAAAAAATCATTGTTACATATTTTGGTTATGAATAAGTTAAATACATTATGTATGTCATAATAATTGTTAATACGAAGTAACTACATCATGTGGAGTTGTCCAACAAAGCTAGTTGAGTGTAATGTGAAGTGATTACTATGATGATAATATCTCCATAATAATAATAATGCATTCTAGTGGTATTAAGGGTTAAAAAACATATATATATATATATATATTTCTCTTGTCATGCTCCATTGCATGTAGATGATAAGCCAATATAACCCATCTTTATTCACCACCAATAAGTAGATATTTTATATTCCATTAAAAAAAAATCATAGTTTCTAGTTGGTATAACTTCTATTTTAGCTTCAACTTTGTTGTGTCTTGACAATTTCTCTTATCTCTTTTTGTCTCCAAATTGGTATAACATTGCTACATTTCTATGATTTCCATATTGACAAAAGAAACTAATAATGTGTAACCACTTCTCACAATATTTGAAGATTTTCCATAACATTTATCTTTCTTGTAAGCATAGCTTCTATTTTGATAATTTTTACTGCCCCACAAAACTTCTAGTCCATCCACTATAATTTATCCTTTGACATCAATAGCCTACTCATTTGTAAGTGTTGGTACACTATTATTCCCATAATTTTCATCATTGGAAATAGACTTTTTCTTGATGCTCCACTATATAGTAATGCTTGAATCTAGATTTGTATTACAATCTTTGTACCCTTTTGTAACGTGTGGACTCCTCAGATGAAGATGAAATAAAAATAGTGATACATATTGTTTATTCAACTTCAAATCATGGACTCTCTAAAAGAATTGTATCTCTATGAATGTTTTTTGCAACCACTTTTCTCACACAAGGCATTTTATCCTCCCCTCACTCTCCAAAATAGCTAATATTTCATGAAGCTCAAAAACATAGACAATCTTAACAAAACTATTCATCATAGATTTGATATGTCTTAAATAACCAAATGTAAATTCAAACATGGTTGTCCACTATTTTGTGGTCTCTTATTTGTCCTTATGTAAGTCTCCCTTGTTACACCAACAATGGTGGTTGTGCTCTAAGATACATTGATTGAAAGTGTGAATGTGGGTGCTTGCTTTGTCAACATAACATTAGCATTGCTTGGATGATAAATTGACAACATGGTCTCATATAAACTATTGATGATGATAATAATGAGGAAGAGGATGAATTTGTAATTTTTTGGAAGATCAACTTGATGTTTGAGATTCAATGATAGATTAGGAGTTAACTGCACTTATTGTGGAGTTAGCTTGGAGATGTGTATTAGTTAACTAAAATTGGTTAAGAATATTGTATTTTGATGATGGAGTTAACTTATGAGAGGATAATTATGAATTTATTAAATTAATAATAAACTCGTATTAATTAAATAGTAAAGAATTATTTAATCAAATGATAATAATTTTATAATTAATGAATAATAATGATAATAGAAGAATTATTCAAGCCTACTTTAACAAAAGTGATAATCCTTGTTGATATGATATTGGGGCTTTCTCCTTGTTCATTCTTATTGTTGCTTCATTATTTAGAATGTTGATATGATCCATAGTAGATTATAAACATGTTTGATGTGAACTAGTCATTTATTTGATCATTTAAATGTGTCCAATTGAGAAGTGTATAATCTTGGGAAATAGAGGTTGTTGGATTATGGATGAGATCAACTTTTATTTTATGATCATGGATGGTATGGAGGTAGATGAGGCGATTGTGAATATAATTTCCCCAAGCTCCCTTCGGGTTATTTTATTTTTGCTAAGTACCGGCCACACCCATCTATTGAAAGCAACATCGGGTTCCTTTCACAAGGCTTTATGCAAATGTTGCCACTAGTCATTAAGGCGCTCCTCACAGGGATCCTTTCCTTTGCTCTTCCAACAGCCCCACCATGCTTCCACGTGTTGGTAGTTTGCACTCTTCAGTGCTTCTTCCCATCACTTCCCTATCGGGCCCTAACCGCATGCCACGTAGCATCAGTCTACACACATTCCCTGGCAGGCCCCACCTACAGCACAGTATGTATGGGAGACCTCCACATGTCTTCACCGAGCAAGTTTTCATCGCAAGGAGGGAAGGATGAACCTCGGGCCCTGACTGCTCGCCACGTGGATCTTCTAAAGGCCTCATCACACTAGGGTATGAAGCAAGCAACAACTTCATAACAGTTGTCACGTATTATAACTACCGACATGAGTGGGTGACACATGTCGACACTCTATTCTAATAGGACCACTGCCATCATTCACAAGGGATGCATCTGGCGCTGAGGCGACCTCGTTCATGGCTCAAATATTTTTATGTTGCAACGGCTGGGGAAAATCATTACTATATACATCATTGCTCATGATCGAGGAATTTTTTTTTTAATTGGCTCACCAGGCAGAGGGATTTTTATTATAAATATTGCTTCTTCTTTCAAAGCAAGAATGGGGATTTGGCAGAGAAATTTGTGGAAGGACCGGGACTTTTACTATTTTAGATTATTGTGAAAGGAATCATAGACTATGCCATTATTCGGCCTTTCTGCTTTCTTTGGCTATTTGATAAACTTTATACTGTGTCATTATTGTATTGAATGGTTTATTCGTAGAACTTCTATAATTTTAATGTAAGTTTGTTGGTTTAGATCATATCTTTGACTTCTCTTTTCAGTGAATGTGCATGACGATTATTTTATGTCATTGGATGAATCATTCAGGCTTCTATCTTTAATTTTTATCATTCTAGGACATAGCAAACTACTAAACGGGCCCTTAAATCACATCCAAAAGATAGATGTATCGTGCCTTACATCTAAATCTTGGCACATCGCCCTAGTTAGATCTTTTATTTTTATATATGCTTCATTTTCCCATTCAAAACCCCAGTTACAGAAGAATTCGGCTTCTTTAAAATTTGGAGGTCACTTAGTTTAGTGCAACAGGTCCCCCTTTAACTGAGTTTCCCATAAAGGTTGTTACCTTGTCAAATTTTGGCATCAACAGTTTCTTTTTTTTTGGCACGCTTGGTGGGGCCACTTAAATATACCTGAATTAAAAGAGGGTGTATGAGCCATCGACCTATTACTAGGTCATAAAAAACAAATAATTTTGGCTTGTTAGTGCCTCTGCTGGTAACAGCATGAACCCGAACTCGCCCAGTAAAATTTTTTGATCCCTCCACTAGCCATGTTAAAGATCGCAAACCGAAATTATGTGGCTTGGGATGTCGGGATTCCCGTTGTAGCCCCAGTTGCACCCGTCGTTTGGGCCCCTATCCCGAGCTTTACTCTAAAATCTATTCCTAAGTTTACCGGAGATGGCTCAAGAACACCATCCTAACATTTGCAAGATGCGGCAGATGTGTGTTTGGTACACAAAGTTACAGATCCAAACATAGCGCTGAGGTTGCTCGCAGCTTCGTTTAAAGAAAAAACATTAGATTGGTATCGCACTTTGCCAGCTAATACTATCGATACTTGGGATCAACTCGGGGATCCTTTTTATGAAATATTCTTGAACGACGGAGACAGGTCTTCGCTATATCATCAACTAGCAACAATAAAGTGGTCCCCATCTGAAGCCATGACGGACTTCAATGCCAGGTTCCATACAACCTGGCAGAGAATCCAGATTGTTATCCGTCCATCAACCGAGTTGGCATTCATGTTCTACTTGAAATCCATCAACACCAATATCTCATTGATGATCCAGTCACTAGATGGTACCACATTACCGAATGCATACAATGTAGCAGTTAAGGCAGAGAATAATCTGATCGACGCCGAGAAGTTGCCACCTTGGCCCATTATGTCGATATTTCCCAAAGTATCAACTTCCACCCAGAAGATGTCATCTACTAACACACCCGCACCACCCCCATCTATGTACACATATCCAAGTGTGCCACAAAATGTTGTTTCTACATTTGATGCTTCGAAGGAAGAGATGAGCGACATAAAGGAAATGTTACGGAACTTAGCAAACGAAGTAACCACTATCAAGCACAACCAGGCCGCTCCTCCAAGACCAGCCTACCAAAGTTATCAAAACGAAAGACCCTCCTACCAACATAACCAATATCAAGGAGTCGCGTGTACAAATCCGCAGACTCAGACAACTAACCAAATAGTACCAATACCTACTCTGTTGGGAGCTGCTCAAACAAGTAAAAGCAAAGACAACTAACCAATTAAGCCCTATGAGTTGCAATAGATTTGTCCACATTACTTTTAGAAGGTTGATTTTTTTATTCAAAGATGATGTTGATTTAATCTTTAAAGTCTAAATGATGAAGAGAGAAAAACAATACGCATTTCTCATCCAAATTCACAAATTCTAGATTACAAAAGACTTAATGACGATTAAATCAAAATCAACAATAACTTGTGTCGATTTAATACCGATTGCACGATTACACATAACAACCTATTCAAATTTGAAAACCAAATCAAATACATTTATTTCCTCAGATTTCATGAAAAAGAAAATACACTATTACAATCTTTAGACAACTCCATCTATCTTTTTATTCTACCAACTCTTCACCTCACCCTCTTACTGCTCTAATTTCCATCCTCAAAGAAATCTTCAATACATTCACTGCTTGATCTACCCACTCTGACTGTTGCCTCCATACGGGTTTCATATCCTAGCACCCATTCCAAATAATGTAAACCCAATGTATTCTCTCCCACCTTTCATATAATCTGGTCATAACTTCATTCTACAATTACGTGGCTTATTTAATTGTTCTTTTCTCTGGCAAGCACATTATCTTCCTTGTGCAGCTTGTTTTCCTCCTTATTTAAAGCTGCATCCAAACTCTTTGCTCTTCTTTCCATCGTTTCACGAGTTAGGTGCCTCCCTCATATTAGGAATACGAAGAGTCCCATATACTGTAAGTCATCTGTAGACCCAAAAAAAGACCGCCTATATCATAAACTATAAAAAACAACCTTTCCTTTCCTTTCACCAAACTCTCTTTTGCTAAGTCCCACCGTCCACTCTTTTCTTGGTTGCGTGGTCCATTCGTTTTCCTGCTATGTCTGTCCTCCTTACGCGGTCTCTTGCTGACATACACCTCCAGGCGCGACTAAATGGAGATTCGGCTTAATTTGGGTGTTCCACACAATCCCGTCTCAAAAAGTGGCCTATGCCAATTGAAACGTATGCTACGCGACCTTCTATGCAGCTGTCGTTATTCACTTATATTCTTCGCCTCTGCCCGCGTATACTCTTTAACATCTGCTATGATATTCAATGGCAAGTGCGGCTTGATTTAGTTGGTTCTTCTTTGTATGTTGCCACCTTCAGGCTCTTCTCATCTGCCCCTCTGATGATGGCACCCATCCTTCTTTCAACCGCCACCTCCCCCTTAACTTATTCCATTCTTTTATATAATGTAACTTCTCCGTTTGATATGACCTTTGATCTCCCCTGTAATATCACACACACCAATTTGATGCTATCTTTTGATCTCCCCCCTTCGTTCTTGTGATGGACGTTGGAATACAAAAGGTTGCCAGCAGAGAGAACTTTAAAATCTCTAATGTTTTCAAATATTATCCATGTGGACCATCAAAATATATAATTATACCCGTTATAAATATTAAATATTCTCGGACAAAAAAGAGAAACTGTATCTGGAAGAACCCTTCAGAATGCTCACGATACAAAAATGATTGTAACATATCCAAATTTTCATGATGAAGTAAACTAACTCATAGCTGAGAGTATTTTCTGTCGGTGAATTGTTGGCAATGAATTTGTCGTATGCGCGATAAACCAATGGAATTAGACATTTGAATTGAAAACTAACTTTTTTTTGCTATCAAATCCAAAATAAAGTCTAAAGTCTGTCTGAAAAAAAGATTTCATGAAATCTTACCAAACTCTGAAACAACATTTTTTTGCTCGACGCAGGATTGCCTTTGGACCCGGATGATCTTGTATCACTAAAGAGTGAGACAAGCAACTATTGTTGTGAATAGATGATCTAATGAGAAAAACTGTGAACATACCATCTATAGTCTAGTTGCGCATTTATTTATTGCCTATTACTATAATATGGTAAATGATCCAATTCATATTTCCATTTTTTCTAACTAATACACTCGACAATTTTATTATTTAACAAAAATATCATGTACACATAATGGACAAGTGAGATGGAACTATAAAAGATGCACTACAATTGAGGGACAAAATGAAAAAATAATTAGAGAAGATTTCTACAAATATAGTAGAATACCATATACCATTGTGCTAGAATATCTAAGGAAACTCTACCTGACAACATAATTACAAAAAAAAAGATTTTAAAACTTATTAAAAAAGAAAATCTTAGTGTAGCTTTCAAGCAAAAATATGGTCAAAAAAATTGTCTTGAAAGATCCCTGACTGAATGTACATAATTCTAGATCTTCATATAAAAAAATGTCCATGAATATAATGTTGATAATACACAACAATATATTTCCATTCATTGTATTTTCCTATTTGTAATATTTTTATCTATTGTAAAAAATTATGTTTGAATACATTCAACGATCTATTTGTAATGCCCCATCGTGGAACCTAGGGAATGACATATTAAATCAACTAAACAACCGAACAAAAAAAAAAAATAACATTTAATAACAACGTGTGAACATCAACATATACATGAGCGTTCTCGAGTTCCACAACTACGCTACTAAAGTAATAACAAGAAGAACATTAAATCAAGTACTATATACAAGAAACATATGAATATGCCATATCAAAATTTCATTACCAATAAGAGATTCATTACAAGTTCAATTACAACAAACAAGATTGTGACAAATCTTGATACATCCAAAGTCATAGTACAATGAAGTCTCATGTCATCATCATGAGTGATACAATAAGGAAGATGAACAAGTACAACTGACAAACACATCCACGAGCATGTCCAATGAACAACTCCGTGAAAGATGTGAATCCAAGAACCTATCAAGAACAATATCGTCTTGAGCAACATCACCCGCAAGGGGACCCAATGGAAAAAAAAACATGGTCCTCCCAAGCGTGTGGTACTCGAAAGCCCAACCCTCGTGCCAAGAGGTAGAAACAGGTCCTCAAGTCAAACAGACATCAAAGAAGAGAAAACATACAACACATGGCCGACATACACATGACAACATGATGACATCAAAACCACATGACAACTGATATACTCCCAGAGGCAACGACATAACCACAAGAGACCCAACATATGTACAAGGATAGGAATGTCATCACATAGTCATAATAGGTTACCCTGGAGAATCTTCCTAGATTATAGACCCTCATCATGAGTTACCCTGGCAACCTCTAACAATTTTCGACCCCTAAACAAACTTATGTGGTATCGATACACTTTTCGAGAAGACAAAGTGATCGATTAGCCATTCCAAACCAACTCAACCTTCTCTTAACCTAAACGAGCATTAAGTAACAAGGCGAGGCAAAACATTATCTAAGTTATAAATGAATTCTACCCAACCCCTAATGCTTTAAGTTTAGTTATTACTGAATTATCCACTTTCGAAAGGTTGCCCATGCAACCTCTTCAGAGTCCCAACCCCTAACGAAAGCCACTCCTCCTAGGTACAAATCATTGACTAACAATGACAACATAGCCAACATGCATGCAAAACATCCTTTCACATAGACCCATAATAATCAGAATGTTACCATGACATTTCAAATACCTCAGTAAAACCATCCAACATGCATGGCTAAGTCATACACGAATAAACACATCTCCACAGACGTAGGACTCAAAACGTCCAAAATAACATCACATGGCAACACAACATGCATGGTCCATGCTTACATATGCAAAGAACATCCATAATCAACAAACCATGCTTTGCAATTTAAGACTACTATTATAAGCCTCTAGAAGACTATAAAACATAATAATGTCACTAGTGGATTTATTAAACCAATTAGCAACATATACTTGGTTCCTCAACTTTAAACATCTTTCAAAACTGTTTATTCCTAAGTACTCATATAAGAATATACGCTTAAGTTGTTTTATTTACTGGTTCCATTTAACAAGTAAATCAAACTTCATAATATATCAATTTAATAGAATTCTCTTATTCCAAAGAGAAAACACTTTTAAGGTACCAATCTACCAAACGTAGAACTATCCAAATAATCACATTTAAATATCTTACAATGTTAAATTGAAACCGTAACAATATATTTAATCTATTGTTAACAACTAAACATAGACACCCAATATTCATTCCTAAGAAAGAATGATAACAACTCAATTATTTAATACTATTTAAATAACATATATTCGGCATAGTGCAATTTATAGACTTTCTATTATCATAGGATAATTAATAAAATTCATGAAACAAAGGAACAAACAAAATAAAATAAATAATCTATATAAAAAGAATACACACCAATGAGAGCCTAATACGAAATTCTAAGTTTTTTTTCAAAATCGGTACAGTGATAGATTAGACATTATAATCCACTGTCAGTTCCAAAGGACAAAAAGATGACACCTTAAACACCAGTTACAAATGCATTTATCAAGCATTCACAAAACATGCATACCAGGAAAATGTCTTTCCCTTAATCTAGCAGATAACGTATGAACCTATGAAAGACTAATCATAAACCGAGAGTAATAAGAAACTTAGCCAACCAATGCATGCTTAAGTGCATATGAACTGCACATGCATAGTTTAAATGATTAACAATAGTCCAGGCAATCTATATCAGAATACCTTCCTAACATAAATGGATGACAGAGGAAGAATAATGAAAAAAAAATGTATCAAATGAAGAATATTTCATTGATTAAAAAAAATCTAATAATTCGCTAAGTTTTCATTAATAAAAGTACCAGTTTAAACATAGCAATACACAGTGATACAGAGCCAACTAGTAGTTCCTATCGGACTTAACCAGTGTGATGAGACAACATAACATTCGCATAAGACAACGAATTAAGGAAGTTTTCCAACCGCACACTACTCTTAGGAGATGGATAATTTATCAAGGTGTGCATGCAATTGGGCATGCAATAAGAGAAGACAACAGAAAACCCCAAAGACACTGGTGAAACGCAAAATTTTAGTTAATAGAACACATATGCAAGAAGATTGCAAATAGGATTGTTACACAGGTAATGACCAAGGAAAGGCAAACATAAGAAATCCATGCACTATCAAGAGAAAATGCATTAAGCTCAAGAAAAAACTCGATCCCCACCATGACAAATCGAACTATGAGAAATCCAAGATTCTTGCGAAATAGTTAAGAGCTACATAAGATCAAAATATAATCGTAGCCTCAGAGCTCACAATGGATCTTCCAACAAATGTGATCAAAATGTGAAGGTGGTTGCTCGGTTGATACAAACAAAAAGAATAAGAACAAAGAACGTATACCAATCTCGCACAATGGTGAAGGGGTAAATGAAATAGATGTAGCCTGGAATTATTGATCAGTTTAAAGTAGGCCAAAAAAATGGAGAAACTGATCACCAGGAATTCATGCATCCAAAAAAAGATTATTTACAAACGAAACATCCACCACAAGGAATTTGGCTACTATCTGTAGACATCCAAATTTGATCACTCTCATATGATCAAAATCGTCTACTTTATTCATCTATTTCATTAATAGTGATTAAATAATTTATTTAATCATTATTTCATTTTCTGCCTAAGGTTCCTAAAGTATCTAATTAAATAAATTAAATACTTTACCTTACCCCATTTTCTTCTCTAAATTAAATAAATATGACAAATTATTTGATTTAGTCTTTTAACCCATTTGAATTAAAACCAATTTTTAATTCATCTTTTTCTCTTTCCTTGTCACATTCTCCATAACCCCCTTTTAATCCAGATTAAATTAATTAATCTGTAATTAGGATGTGCACCACTTAATCTTGATTAAGTGTCTCATCCTCCATAATCTCCCACTTGCCTCCAATCTCTCATTAGTTACCTTAATCATGTGTTTGCACAACCTTAATCAGAATCATTAGCCACATTTGGCTTACCTTTTCTGGTCAACCTTCCCACTTACCATTTTTGGTATGGACTCCCTTCCCCATGTGAATTTTTAATTCACATTTATTCAACCAAGGTTCCCCTCTTCCCCATGTGAATTTTTAATTCACTTTTATCTTCCCAAGGTCTTCCCCATACCCCATGCAAGATTCTAGAAGCCTTGACTTGTCACTTCACATGTGCCAAGGGCTTCTAGAACCTTGGACTTGTCATATCACCCACATGTGACAAATCTCCAGCTTTTTGGAGACCCTCTCTTATCCACTAAATTCTTCCAATCATTGTGAATTTTTAATTCACTTTTATTCCTCCAAGGAATCTTCTCATCCCCCAAGATCCACCTCATTTCCACATCACTCCACCCTAAGACATCTCACCTTCCACATGTCAAGATGTGAGGGCTTGTGAGTCCTCAACTCACCATAGCCCTTCATCTTGATCTTTGTTGGATCAATCCCAACCGTTGAATTCTCTAGAGAATTCAATTTGGCCTATAAATACCCCTTCAATTCCTTCATTTTGGAGGATCAAGTCTTTTGCAAATAAACTCTTGCAAAATTGCCATTCAATCTCTCATCTATTTTAGCATCCATATTGCATCAATTCATCTTGCATCCACTTCATTTTCATTTCCATCCAAGGAGCACACAAGACTTCAACATCAAGGGCCAACCAAGGAAGCAACAACATGAAGGTATAACAGCAATTTACTTGTTCATCTTGCTTTCATATTGTTCATTTTCTTAGGCTAATCATTGAGGTTCCCTATTATCTTGTTGTTTCTCTTTATTGCACTATTAGTTTCTTATTTAACATCTCACATTTAGGAAGCAACATTTTATTAGGATCACACTATCAACTGTACATACATAGAGTATTTACAGTTGGTCGCCTTGTCAAACACCACAAGTGGATTAAGAGGGAAACCAACGGTAGTCCATACAAAAAGAAAGGCATAATGAAATCGAAGGAGCATGTCAGAACAATAAAGACATAGAAGATTTAATCTATTCATCAAGGAACCAGAACAGATCTAAACAGGAGCACATAGAGGCAAAAATATTTAATGCATAACTTCCTAGATAATAAAAAGATTCGAAGCTAGGCTTGTGCATTTCTTTTCTCTTTAATTAACTCTCTATGAAATTAAAAAAATCTATGCACTCAAGTTTTCATTTTTTGTTAATTGTATAAATTTCGAACAAAATATCACAAAATTCAGCAACAGATCACAACAATTGACATTTTTCCAATTAAAATTCCAGAACAACAATACTAAGAGGAAAACCCGGTGATCTTCATCAAAAACCAATGAGTGACGAAACCAAGCACAAGATCTCAAGTATGGTATCCTTTCTAGCTTGAGAAAAAGCCTCTAGATTTATAATCTTCAAAAAATTTAACCAAAACCCAAAAAATACAAAGAAAAGCTTCCTCCAGAATATATTGTCGTGAAAACAAACTTTTTTCTTCCAAACCAAATTCCGTGAAAATAAAAATTGCATATCATGCTTTATCGTTAATTTTTATTTAAAATGTAATTCACACAACCTAACTGATAGCTTGCATGTCCTCAATTCAATCAATCAGTTAAAACTAATTAACTCAACAAGCTACAATTTCTAAATGACCAGTTCTAATTCAACATATTTTGCAAATTCCTTTCACAACAACTTATTTAAATTTATCAATTTCGGAAACATCCAAGTTGCACATTCATAGCAATAACATTTAGTTATCCTTCCAAAATATATTATATTATAATAATCTTTAATAGATTAAATCTTCTAACATTTAAAATAAACTTTTAAATTTAAAAACTCAATCATAATCATTAATCTAATAATGCAATTAATCCTAGTTAAATTCAATACATACAAATTAAACCATTTAATTAATTTAAGCAAATCAATACCAAACATGATGAACATAGAACGATATGACGGAACAACAGATGATACGATAGGACAAACGTCAATAAAAACAAACGGGTAACGAACAATACTCGTTATTTCCAGAACGATGGCTCATGACAGAGGACCAGATACTGTCTCCCATCAACATATTCCCATTGAGCCTTGGCACGCTCAGACCTAATGAAGCAGGTGGAGTCGACGCATGTACTTCCAAGCTGCATCAAACTGCATTGTCAATCATATCAACATATATATGGGTGATCCCACAAAGCTAGTTTATAATTTCTGGGAGATTCGGATTTTTGCTGAAATCACATATTTTTAGAAAATATAATCATTTAAGCCTTTAAAAGTTCCATTTTAAGGATTCTAATTGAAGAGGGTTTGATCAAACCACCTTAGATCAAACCCCCTTGGATATAACCCTGCTAGTTTTAAACCATACCTACAACAAAGTCTCCTTTACACCTATCAAAATGGTGATAAAAAATCACTTTTGATTTACCTTTTGGGGGATCAAATGAAACAGTTTAAAATTTATTTGAAATGATCATGGTATTCCTTGGAATGAGCTATTCAATGAATATAATTTTAATATGTTCTGGTTTTATTATGTATTTAGTTTTTTAGTTTTATTAAACATAGGTTTTTCACCGAAGATCAAGCTCTCTATTATGCACATGTGGAAAAATAGTAGATTATCAAAAAAAAAAATTTAAAAATGTGTTTGGGCTGGGTACTGATGTCCTTGATCCATTAAAAAAATAATAATTGAATTTTGATACATACAAAAAAATTTATGTTGTATACAGTCCGCCTATGTCTAAAATTGTAATTAGTCTCACTTTGAAACTTGATTAAGGAAAAAAT
Source organism: Sequoiadendron giganteum (assembly GCA_007115665.2). Lineage (NCBI taxonomy): Eukaryota > Viridiplantae > Streptophyta > Pinopsida > Cupressales > Cupressaceae > Sequoiadendron > Sequoiadendron giganteum. Next base: position 678,865,218 of record CM021104.1, on the reverse strand, counting down.
ATTTAATAAAACACTATGAAACCAAATTAAAGTGCTAGGTATAATAGTAACAAATCTAAATTCAAAAAAAATACAATTTTATCCTTCATATAAAAAATGTTGTGTTGTATACAGTGAGTGTCACTTCTTAAAAATGCTGATTTTTTTAAAAAGCTAGTTTTCAAAGGAGATGGAAAAATAAGTGCAATCTGATTCCAAAAATTTTGAAAAAAATATATTTAGAATCTATAGACAAAACGTCATAAATCCCTAGTTTGCATCATCTTAAACTTCCTCACGGTTTAGCCGCTATAGGAGCCCAAAAGTGAAGATTTAGTTTTCAAAAATTAGTTTAGTGTCCACTTTGCCCAAAAATTGTAAACCAGTATTGTGGGATCACCCATATAGGAAAACACATCGTGAAGAAGAGTCGCAGCATAGCAGAGTTCTCACGAGTGAGTAATGCTACACTGTCTCCTTCACTTGAATTAACATGAATCATTATATCAAAACATCAATTTCATCATAATAACATCATTAACATTCAAAAACTACATATACCACAATACGCACATAACCATAATAATGTCATCATACAAAAATAATCAGATGATCATAAATTCAAGTGTATCATCTACAAAGAATAGCAACTAACATAATACCAAAGACATGTAGTGTAATAGTCTAATATAGTCTCAAAAGCATCTAAACGACTAACAACTAGCCAAAAGCAACTGAAACAATAATGTCATCTGGAGGGACACTACACTATTACAATTCATTGTATTTCCATGTTCAATGTATTTATACCTATTACAAATAAACATCTACAATTTTAGGAGTTTGAACATGTTGGCAAGTAGATGAACTATTATAGCATCAATAGATGTATATAGTAGAATTCCATTGTATGCATGGAAGACTTTGTATAATTTGCACCCTAGATTTGTTTCCTACACAATCATGGAAAAAGGTTCAACTATGAGATATTTGGATAGCTACATAAGCATTGAGAAGAAACCTTTGATTAGTATTAAGAAAACGAGATTCCTAATGTTGGACCAATCCTACCTTTGTATTCTAAAATGTCGAGTTGATATTCGAGGTTGACTAACTATGAGTACCACAATAGTACATGTGTCTATTAGTTACAACCATGTTTGGTCATTAAAGCTAGGAACCACTAATGTATTGGACACCTATTCTTGAGAAGCTATCAAAAGGTAATGAAATATGGAATAAAATCAAATCATAATCACAAAAGGGTATAATTTTTAAGTAGCTTCAAATGACTAATTGATAGCTAAATGTGAAATCAATTGTGTAAAATTAAATTTGACACTTAATGCTAACCTCCAATTATGAAAATTTAATTAACCACATATTTCTTAGCCTTGGCCATCAAAGAATTACTAAAATTAACTATTTTATTTAAACTAGGAAACTATAGGAAAAGTGATGTAAAGGAAAGAAAAATAAATAAATAAACTCACAAACCTATATTTTTGGTAAGAATTCAAGAAGGGGGGACATATTAATTGAGAGAATGGGTGTAATGGGAAGTGAGTTGCCTACTATTCCTAAATATGAAGGTATTCCAAAAACCAAGAAATTATCCCAATAAGATCTTCTAAACTCCTCATAAATAACATAATAAATCAAACTCAAATGAAAAAAGAGATGAAAATGTCAAATGATCCTCAAACGAATCCTCTAGAACTAAAAGGATAAAACAAGATCCATATCCATGAGAAGACAATTGAAATAAAGTGGGGAATACATGTCAGATTATTATTTACTCAGTAGACCAAGAGTGGGGAATGAGATTGCTCCTCCCATATACACAAAGAAACAATGACTTTCCCCTAGAAAAATATCCTCTCAAGTCCATCAAGAACTCATGTCCATAATCAACTCAAAGCTTCTCAATATTCTTATAGATATGCATTGCTTCTTGATTGTATATCTATATTTTTCCACATATTTGCACACATATATACATATAATTAGTTGTGTGTGTGTGCATGTGTATATATTCTTCCTCTTCACTCATATGCATTTACAAACTTTTTCTACTTTTACTCATATTTTTATATTCATATGCATACATTTATCTGCATTTATATTTTCTCGTTTGTGTATTGTTTAATTTCATCCATTTACATTATTTATATAAACTTGTTCTCATATATATAATCCCATATATAAATATACTTGCATATTCTTTCATATGTTCATATATTATTAATATGCATTTACTTTCTTTTATTTTTGTAGGTTGTATACTTATTTTTCCTCTCCATTTTTACCCCCTCCTCCTCTTGTCCTGTTCCTCATTTTTTGTTTCTCTTCTCTCTTCCCACTCTTCCCCCTTCCCCTCCCCATTTCTTCTCAAGACTTTGTTTGCAATTTAATCTTTCACTTTCATCTTCATGATGATGGATCATTGAGTACAATTTGGAATGTCGAATGAAAATATACATTACTAAATCTAGAAACTATCTAATTACAATTTTATATAATTTTCAATTTTTTATCTTATAAATATCATTTTGAAAATCAAGAATAATACACATAGTTCAGTGTTACACCAACTCCTTATGGACTTAATCCGTAACATGGGGAAAACTACAATAGCTAGATAAAACATGGAAGAGTTATCCCCTAGAAATTACATATAACTACTGAAGATAATTCATACTCACTAGGAATATGGTGATAAAATGCTACTTATTCCAGAATTCTTGCAACATTTAGAAATTATGGCAAAAATTTACATAAAGCACAACAACAAACTAACCAATGAAACAGGGCATTCTTGACTTCATGGAGAAGATCAAATCAAGCATGGATTAAGAAGGCCACCAAATATTGTTGAGCTCATAAGCACGCAATGGTATAAAAAATGACCCTTCAAATATTGTCAGCAATCTACCATCAATGTTGTGCATCATTCTTCCCTCCGCATCAAACAAAACCAACTTATTTTGGGGTAGATATATAGAAAGCCACCCACAACTGTTAACCACTACCCGTGGATAATTGTACCTATTAACTACTCTACTAGAAACTCTCGGGCCATTAGAATCATTATTAATGTTCTGACCATGCAATGCTTCTTCACATAGGCTCCTTGGAATTGGCTGCGATTCTGACCATCTGCATTTTATTTTCCCCTCATCTTCATCTTCATCTTCAATCAACTTCCAAAATGAGAGGTCCTTCTTATACACCAAAACAACATTTCCATCACACCCACTTAATTCCCAATTAGGAAAATAGTCAATCTCTGGTCCCTCTTGTCTCTGTGGTTGTCTAATGACATCCCAACTTCTCTCTGCAACATTAAATGCCACAACATCAAACCTAAACCTCCACCTGACCCCATCCACACTGTTCTTATTAATCCAATAAAACTTTCCTCTAGAGTACACCCCTTCACCAGAGGGAAAAATTGATATGAGTGGATTAGTTATTTCCAATTTGGCCCATCCATTAGTCTCTGAATCATAGATCTCCATAACCATATTGTTGTTACCGTGCTTCGTTCCTATGACCAAGGTGCAGACCCTTGTGGAGGTATTAAAAGCCAATCCAATGAAATCCCATCTCTTAAGTTGGGTCGGAGGGGGCAAGATTATCCATGTTCTCGTAACAGGGTTGCAAATGAAAAATGAAACGGATGTTCTGTCCTTAGAACAACAAAGGAGGCTCTTACATACAGTTACTATATTGACCCTCCCTTGTTCCAAAAACTCTAATGAAAATTTGTACATAGGGCAAATGGGTTCTGATTGAAGTAGATACCAATCTTCATGTAGAGGTTTGGTCAAGGATGAGGGCCTGAAGCAGCCAAAGAGGAAAGCAGGAGAGGAGCAAGTAGGGACAATTGCTGAAATTGATTGGATTAAGGTCTTTCCTGGTGAAAGAAGATGTTTCCATTGTTTACAAACAGCCCTGAATCTTCCACTATTCAGAGTGGACAGATTAGCTAGAATTAGCATTACTAATTCTTCTGGGAGGCTACACCAGATCTCACTATTCATCTCAATATTTTCTGCTCTTGCAATTCCCATTTTCAGACCTGCAACTAACTCTAATTTTGTTTCTTCGGACATACGTTCTAAATCTGAAAGAGCTCCAAATGGAGGAGTTTCAGCTCGCATCCAATGTATGCTGCCAGATTGACAGCGCCTCCTTCTGGGGCACATCTTGACACAGAAAGAGAGCTTCCAAAGGATTCAATACTCAACACCAGGGCTTCTCTGTGATATGATCTTAAACCAGTGGGTACAAGAGAACATAGAAATCTTCAATTGTAGATCGCAGAGTATAGGATACTCCCAAAAGTGCCGAATTCTGTTCCCATCAACATACGCAAGCCATGACCTATCCTAGAAAAAATCACCAGATTATTTTTCATAAACTATGAAAAGTTGGGACGTTTTTAATTTTGGTATTGTAAATTAATGATAGTTCCTAGGTGCTCGTTTTCAACATAGGGCTCACCAACCTAACTTGGTATTCGTGTCAGTTTTTTCCCGAGGAGATCTTATGAGTCCCTGTCGGAGGGAGGAATATTAATGTATCCTTTTGGTTTTATTGTAACTTTTATTAGTTTGTAACAAACCAAATAATGAGATAACATAATTAAAATGTTTTGATTATATATATTAGAATATAAAAATTATTTTATTTGTCATTCAATTAGAAAATAGATATGAACGGTCTTATTGTTTATTGTTTTCATATATTGATGTAAGTTATTGGACTATTAATGTAATAGAGTATAAAAGTCTTGCATTGATGCCTCTTAACAATAATAAAACTTTTTCTTTACTTGTTCTTCAATGTCCCCATTTAAACTTAATGGGAGGTCTTTTCCGTAGTCCTTAATATAAGAGGTATATCCCTTTTGATTACTCCTTTAACTTCATAACGTTGTAGTGAGAGCTTCCTAATAACTTTGTGCATTATTTCCTTCTCATGATCTCTATCTTAATATGAAAAGACATTAATAGATAATTGATGTTGCAATTGGATCTATATGTAGACTTCATTTCCTATATTGAATCTCAATCAATATGGAGTATCTAGGAGATAATATTTTCCTCAAATTTTACATCTGCTTGTCATTGTTTTGGTAATCGATAAGAAACACTTTCTAGATGCACATTTTATCTACAACCCATTAATTACAAGCCTCTAAGTTGGTATGTCCTCATGTTTCCTTTCTCTATAACTTTTGCTAGTAACTATTCATGTAAATTCATGACAAACATTTTAGTTGATTGGAACTAGCTTTCTATTATTTGAGGCACTAAGGATGCTTTAATACTCAACTTTTTTCTAAGAATTTGTTACCACTACTCACATTGTTCACTAGGTGATTGTTTTTATGCAATTGCATATGTATTGTTGCCCTATCTAGTATTAGGTATGTTTGAACTCTATTTTGGCTTTAAATGAGTTAAATTCAATTGAATTTCAATTTATTATTACAAATTTCAACTTGTTGGGAAAACACATCTTTGTGTTTGGATTTTAGCTTGTTATTATGTGAATTTTGTGTGAAATATTAGTCTTGTGGTTTTGCATTGCCATATTTACAAACAAATGTTAGATTGTCTTTATGTTTAAAGTTTGTGTGAAATTTCAATCTCAAACTTCTGCATTGTCATCTTTACCAAAATAATTTCATTTCAATAAGATATTCCATGTCATGTGTTTTGAGAGACAAAAGGGCTTGGAGAGTAATTTCTACAAATAAAAAATCTTTGTTACATATTTTGGTTATGAATAAGTTAAATACATTACATGTCATATAAATCGTTAGTATGAAGTAACTACATCATGTAGAGTTGTCTAACAAAGGTAGCTAAGTGTAATTTGTGAAATGATTACTATGATGATTATCTCTCCATAATAATAATACATTCCAATGGCATTAAGGGTAAGAAAAATAATTCAAATATTTCTCTTGTCTTACTCCATTACATGCAGATGATAAGCCAATCTAACCCATCTTTATTCACCACCAATAAGTAGATATTTTGTATTCCATAAATATTTTTTTCATAGTTCCTAGTTGATATAACTTCTTCTAATTTAGCTTCAACTTTGTTGTGTCTTGACAATTTCTCTTGTCTCTTTTTGTCTCTAAATTGGTGTAACATTGCTACATTTCTATGTTTTCCAGGTTGAAAAAATAAATTAAAAATATTTAACCACTTCTCTCAAACTTTGAAAATTCTCCACAACATTTATCTTTCTTGTAATCATGGGTTCTATTTTGATAATTTTCACTACCCCACAAAAATTCTAGTCCCTCCACTATAATTTATCCTTTCACATCAATAGCATACTCATTTGTAAGTGTCAATACACTCATATTCCCATGATTTCATCATTGGAAATAGAGTTGCTCTTGATGCTCCACTCTATAGTAATGGTTGAATCAGGATTTATATTACAATCTTTGCACCCTTTTGTAACTTGTGGACTCATTAGATGAAGATGAAATAACAATATTGATACATATTGTTTATGCAATTTTGAAGCATGGACTCTCTAAAAGAATTTTTTCTCTATGAATAGTTTTTGTAACCACTTTCTCACACAAGATATTTTATCCTCCCCTCGCCTCTCCAAAATAGCTAATATTTCATGAAGCTCAAAAACATAGAGGAATCTTAACAAAACTATTCATCATATATTTGAGATGGATTAAATAACTGAATGTAAATTCAAACATGGTTGCCCACTATTTTGTGGTCTCTTGTTTGTCACTTATGTAAGCCTCCCTTGTTGCACCAACAATTGTGGTTGTGCTCTAAGATACATTGGTTGAAAGTGTGAATGTGGGTGATTGCTTCAAAGTCAACATAACATTAGCATTTCTTGGATGATAAAATTGACAACATGATCTCATATAAAATATTGATGATGATAATAATGAGGAAGAGGATGAATTTATAATTTTTTGGAAGATCAACTTGATGGTTGAGATTCAATGATAGATTAAGAGTTAGCTGCACTTGTTGTGGAGTTAGCTTGGAGATGTGTATTAGTTAACTAAAATTGGTTAAGTATATTGTATTTTGATGATGGAGTTAATTATGAGAGGATAATTATGAATTTATTAAATTAATAATTAACTCATATTAATTAAATAGCAAAGAATTATTTAATTAAATGATAATAATTTAATAATTAATGAATAATAATAATAATAATAGAAGAATTATTCAAGCCTACTTTAACAAAAGTGGATAATCCTTGTTGATATGATATTGGGGCTTTCTCCTTGTTCATTCTTATTGTTGCTTCATTATTTCAAATGTTGATATGATCCATAGTAGATTATAAACATGTTTCATGTGATCTAGTCATTTACTTAATCATGTAAATGTGTCCAATTGAGACAAGTGTCTAATCTTGGGAAACAAAAGTTGTTAGATTATGGATGAGATCAACTTCAAATTTATGAACATGGATGGTATGGAGGTAGATGAGGCAATAATTTTGGGTTTCTTGATCAAAGATTGGATAAGCTTGGATGGCATGATCATAAATAAGATCTTGATCAAATATTGGATTTGCTAGGTTGGACTCAAGATTTGTCACGACAATAATGGATTTTTAGGAAGTTCTTGAGTGATCTTTATAAGTGATGGAGTGCATGATGGTGTTTGTTCTAAGATTTATTGATCATAGATAGGATTTTGATTTAGGATAGGGTATGTTTGGGCATGCTTTCAATCAATTTCTTCGCATATGCGATTCACTTGGATGAAATGAGGGAGGATTGGTATTTTGGGTTAGTAGAAATTAGTACATGGATGAATTATTTGAGTTGTGCACATGCATGGGATAAGGATATTTCATGCTTATGGATGTTAGAATTAATATATTTGAGGTATGTGAGGGATTTTGGGTTGAGGATTACATAGTTAATTAGATGTTTGGATGGTGTAGTATTAGAAATACAATGAGATGGAATAACTGTGTTTGTGCATTTGATCTTAAGATCCTTTATTATTAGTCCTTGGAAAAAATCCCTAAGTTTAATATCATTGGATGGGTTTTTGGATTGGGATGGACAAGATTGGAAAGGCATGGATTATAATTTTTTAGATAGTGAAGAATTAGGATAGGACATGGAGGCTATAAGACACTCTTGTGAAGGGGATATTTGGCATATAGACTGATTTTGAAAAAGGCATTGGAAGAAATATGGACTTCCCTTGTAAAAAGGTAGGAAAAGGATAAGCAATGGATATACATTGAGGATAGGTAGTATAGCTTATGCTATCTTATTCCTGGTATTGAGGATTAATGGATGGGTGACTAAACTTGTGGCAAAATTTCTCAAGGTAATCTCCTATAAGGATTGAGGAAATATGTATTGATCTAGACAAGAATTTAATTGTCATCATAAGGATTTTGGTTGATCGACAAGGGTAATGTCATCATCATCAAAAAAAAAATTATTATAGCATGGGTCATATTTTGGTTGATTGATAAGGCTAGGATCATTGTCATCATCAAAGAAAGGGCTTTCATTGTTATAAGGGTCATATTCTAGTTGATAAAAAAGGATAGCATCATATTCATCATCAAAGAAGGGATTTTAAGTTTGAAAAGGAGACATCAAATAAAAAGAGAAACATGATCTTACAAATTTAGATTAGGGTGGACAATGGGATGGTTTGAATTTTGAATGTAGGATTTGGTTGACATATTTTTTAGAGTTTATCATTTAGATGCAAATGATGGTTGTTCCTAATGGTTAAAAAGAGGATTTGTTGGGGTTGGTTTATTTGGTGTATTATGGTTAGTTTTTAAACCATAGCAAGAGGTGAAATCAAATAAAATATTTGTTGTTGTAGACTAAGTTATGAATCAAACAAATTTAAAAGAAAAAATGAAAGATCATAAGGCTCAAAAGTATAAGTTCCCCCTTTTGGCTTAAATCAGGGAGGGGTGATCTAATATTAACAAACATGCAATGCAAACAAAAAACATAAAAGTAATTATGTGGATGTGTTTTAATTCTTGTAGTCCCATCTATTGCATTTGCAATCTTAATTTACCTAATAAAATGACATTGTATCTATATTATTATTTTTAAATATTTCATAATATATACTTTTAGCTTTTAAAAATCTAATAAATATAGTTCTAAAATAAAGTCATACCAAATCCTAATAGAATTGTAAAATCTATTAGATATTTGTAACTTATTTATACATAATATGAGTTTAGACAAATAATATGAGTAAACTTCATATGTCACAATATCAATCTTATGATAATAAAAATAATAATTTTGTGTTGAAGAATGTGAAGAGTGATAACTAAATGAAAAAAATAACACCAACATTCTAGAGTTCCAATAGAAGGATGAATTTAATAATCATTCACTTCATATATATCATAGGTACAATTTACCCATATTATTTACTATTACAAAATTTATACTCATTTCACAAAAAAAAAATCTAAAGACATAAAAAACTAAGAGATAATAAATAAAAATATAAATTGAAAACCAATCTCAATTTTACAATGTTGATAATGCACTAAAATTCAAAGGATTGTTTAGAATTAACACATTTAAATAATTTTAGGGGACTCTCTCTTTGATGCATTAGAGAGCCTGTTATTTTTTAGATCAGAAATGCAATAAGAAGAAAATGAAACACATAACCAATGAACATAGTGATTACCCTGGGAAAACCCTCCTACTCGAGGGAGAAAAACCCAACAAATAATATTCTCATATATAAATCAGAAGAACAAGTGTAGAGGACTGCATGCAAAATTATTCCCTAGAATAGGTTGAGTCTTATACAATGAGATATGACACTTCTCCTTAAAGTGAACGATAACACTTCTTCTTGAAATGGATCTATTGTTGAAGAATGTGAACCTACTTCCGAATAGATGTGAATTGGACTGAATGAATTGACTGAATTAAATGAGAGGACTCTATCCTCTTTATATACCAAGCTAGGCACCCTCCTTTCTAGGGTCGTCCTAGAAATAAATATTTTTTTTTTATGAAACAAGAGGCCGACCTGTCTTGATTACATTTTATTTAAGAAAATAGCTCCTGAAGCTATAAAACACTAACACTTCCTCTTAGCTAGGGAGGTATTTTCAAATATCCTCATCATGGAGTCTCTCAACATGATGCCCACAATGGCTACACTCATATGTGGAAAAAATACATCTCAGTCTCAGAGATGTACAAGAGTTCATCATGGAGTCTCTCAACATGATGTCCACATTGGCTACACCCATTTGTGGAAAACATGTCTCAGTCTTAGAGATGTACAAGTGTTCATCATGGAGTCTCTCAACATGATGTCCACAATGGCTACACCCATTTGTGGAAAACACATATCAGTCTCAGAGATATACAAGTTCTCATCATGGAGTCTCTCAATATGATGTCCATAATGGCTACACCCATTTGTGGAAAACACATCTCACTCTCAAGGATGTACAAGGGTTCATTACAGAGTCTCTCAACGTGATGTCATCATGGAGTCTCTCAACATGATGTCCACAATGGCTACTCCCATGTGTGGAAAGAAACGCATCTCAGTCTCAGAGATATATAAGGGTTCATCACAGAGTCTCTCAATGTGATGTCATCATGGAGTCTCTCAACATGATTTCCACAATGGCTACTCCCATGTGTGGAAAGAAACACATCTCAATCTCAGAGATGTACAAGGGTTCATCACGGAGTCTCTCAATGTGATGTCGTTATGGAGTCTCTCAACATGACGTCTCATCTCAGTCTTAGAGATGAACAAGGGCTTGCACCTCATATTTCTTCATCTCAGATAAATATACATTACAACAAATCTTCATGATGATGTGACTCCCTCTGAAGATCCAAGTACTTGCATCAACCTCCTGACCTCCTTGTCCAAGATTGCCTACAATGCTTACTTTAGAGGAACGGTTTCCAATGCACACCTTTGGTACTATTGACTTGCGAGAGTCCAGGACTGTCCTTCTCAACCTCACCCCAGATCTCCTTATTCTAAATAGGTTTGCGGTGCTACTAATATCAAAACAAGGTTGACTGCCTTGTGCAATTCCATTCTTTGTAGCTAAAAAGGTCTTCCAAGGACTTAGCACCTGTCCTTGCAACACTGCAACCCACTTAGTTGACACCTTCACTTCTTCTCAGTGAGTCACTCTAGTTCCTCGAGACATATAACTCCATTTTCTTAACACAAAGATCCCTCTTGATCCTTGCCTCAATACAAATATTGCAAAGAAATCCTTTGGAAGTGAACAACTCAATGACTAATCTTAGAACCTTAATCCTCTTCCTAGACATGATCTCAAATCATGCCTTGAATTCTCAGAATTTAACTCCCTCTGAATGGCAAGAGTGTAATCGAGGGATGAATCCATATCCATTTTCTCATCGATGCATCTTATCTTGTGGAATCAAAATCTCCTTAAATGTTGCACTTAAATCCTCTTCAGGTCTGCTCTTATCTTTCCTTTAGATCTATTCATATGTAGCATTAATTCTCCTTCAATTTGTTTAAAGATTCACTTTAGATCTGCATCTAAATTCTACTTCAAAGCTGCTTCTGAGTGCTGACTCTGCTTAGTATAATCTTCAAAAACAACAGTTCCTTCTCTATAAAAAAAGAAATATTGAAGAACTTTTACAATATTGCTACAACACACATATCTCCTGTAGAGGAGTCTTGTGCCAGATATGGCTTCAGACTTTCACAAACTCCCATCATAGGCTCTTTTAGGCCATCCCCCTATAGAAATTCAAAGACACAGCTGCACAGACTGCAAGAATCATAATGGTCAATCACAGATTTTTCATTTCAAATAGCTACATAACCTCAAACATAGCAGTCACTTCCCTTAGCAGTAGTACCATCACAGTCATATCCATTCTGTGCATAATGATCAGATGCATAGCGATCACTGCCATATCTTAATCTTGATTTCAGAATCCTTAGAATAGAAGAACGCTTCAAACGGGTCTCCAAATAGTCTGCCAGCACAATGTCGATAGCAATCCTCCAAACAAGCTATCACCTTCATAGAATTCAGCATATAATTCCAATCATTCGGATGAGATGGTAATCAACTTGACTCAGACCAGCAGCTGCTTAGTAACTCCCGCATCACTCCACAACAATCTCCAATAGATGAACTCTGCCCCCCTCTCAAACGATCAACAAGAGTTGGAGCGATACAAAGAATGAAATATTTGTTACCTGAAAGTATCACGATTTGCTTGGGCAATAATTGTCTTGCTAATTCAAATTGATGCAAATGGTCTATCCACAACACCCACGTTAGTTTTCCATAATCTGCACAAATTCCCTTGCCTCTCAAAGACTCCATGTCTCTCTTTATTTACTCGACAACTCACTAAGCCTAGTCACCTCATGAATTATTCAAGCTCGGCGGTAAACTCATTCTACAAATTAAGTTGCTCCTGAAACATCTATAATGATTCTGTAGTTAACAAATTCTTAATTTCCTGTATTTGACTCCTTTGTTGTCCCGGTAAATAAATATTGATTCAATTTCCCGTTAATCGAAACCAATGAAGTTTTTCTTCCATTTTAAGTCTTTCTTATATTTCATTTACGTCTTTTTGGTATCGTATTCCATCGACAATTCAACACTATTGATGTGGCGGCACAAAGAAAGTCTCCTTCAGTTTGTAAAATGAGTCAAAGATCCTCTAGACGACCACGACTTCAAATCTAAACCATATTTAAATGAAATACAGTGGATTCTAAAGTCTGGCGTTACAAATAAATCGCTTCCTTCGCCTTTAATCATAAACTGCTCCTGATAGTGTTATCTTCCATGATTCCTCCAATCTTCTTCTAGACAGGTCCCGATAACTATATGGTCTCCAATCCTTTTAATACTTGGGAATTCACGGTAATAATTATCGGCTTTTTTCAATTTTTGACTTCTCTCAACAACATTAATGATGGCTCCCCGGAACACAAATTTTCTGCTCTTAACACCTGACTATGGTAGTGATAGCTACAGACTTAGCGCCCCAACAAGAATATCCAATTTCCTCTTATGATAGCCACATAATACTTAGAAGATTGGCGTCTCTTCTTCGATTCTCATAAAATATGCTAATAAAGCCATTACATTTGCTATCCCCTTTAAAATGTTGAAAACCCGATAAAGATAAATTGACACCCCAAAATAATTTTAAGATAGAGTTAATGCTTTGTCTTCTTGACTAATGAAATTCTCCATTACCTCCACATCTCACACAAGAGTTTCTGATATATGGCCTTTCAGAGGTGTCACGACTCAGATGGTGGAAATAACAGTAAACTCTGAAGTCGTCTGCTTTAATGAAAATGGCTCCTAGAAATGGCAAACACCATAGTCACCTCCACGATATCCTTGTGGCATTCTTGGAAACGAGCTATATTTGAAAGTGTTACCATTCATTGACCTTTGATCCACGTTAGACTCTTTAATTTTATACTCTATTGATAAGCGATGGAACCAATTTTTCTATTGTTCTATAGCAACTCATTAACTTTGTTGATTTATTTCTTTCCAATGAAATTTAGGAAGGGTTACAAAGCCCGAGGGCTTCTTCAGGGGCGGCAATAACACATTTGACTTTAATTAATTTTTATTCTTCTCCTCACCACAGTTCCTGATAATGTCTTTGATGCTCTCCTCTTCCTTGGACAAAGTTATTCTCCTTTATCCTCAAAACTTTTAAAGCCTCTTCTGCAGATTATACATCATTATAATTATCATCATTGTGATATCAATTTTTCACAAGATACATTGGAACAAATATATTCTCTTTTGAATGATAAATTTATGTTCGTGAGAGGCTTCTTAATCAACATAGATGTCTAAGTCATAAGAATAAGTTATCTGCTAGCCTCTTGCACACCGATTCTGATTCTCCTAGAATAAGATAACGTTGAGGAGAATACTGTTGCCAAATCAACTATTCTTCAATCTTAATTTGACTCGATTCTTCTGGTATTGCTTTCTGCCATATTTGATCATGTATTTTCTAAACCTGCTCTGATACCATGTTATTTTTTTAGATCAGAAAATGCAATAAGTAGAAAATGCAACACATAACCAATTAACATAGTGATTACCCTGGGAAAACCCTCCTACTCAAGGGAGAAAAACTCAGCAAATAATATTCTCATATAAATCAGAAGAATAAGTGCAGAATAAGTGCAGAGGACTGCATACAAAATCAGGCCCTAGAATAGGCCGAGTCTTATACAATGAGATATGACACTTCTCCTTGAAGTGAATGATAACCCTTCTTCTTGAAATGGATCTGCTGCTAAAGAATGATAACCTGCTTCTGAATAGATGTGAATTGGAGTGAATGAATTGATTGAATTAAATGAGAGGACTCTATCCTCTTTATATACCAAGCTAGGCACCCTCCTTTCTAGGGCTGACCTAGAAATAAATATTATTTTTTTTATGAAACAAGAGGTTGACCTACCTTGATTACATTTTATTTAAGAAAATAGTGAGCTTGGAGCTACAAAACACTAACAGAGTCTACTTCATAATTTCTACACATCAATTCAATTACACAATTGGACTATTGATTACTTCTTGGATTTCCTTACTCAAGGCAATGCAAAATTAATTACTTCTTATAACCATGATTTGCAAAGAATTCACGGTGTTGAAACATATCTATATAGAATGTGAATTCTTACAATATCAACTACAAACAGAAAATATTTTGGATTATGGTAAGACATAATTTTTATCATTTTTCTATCCAAATTTATTGGCATATAACTATGTGTTTGGTCATTAAAAAGAGGGAAAACGTATTTATAATGCAGGAGCATCCAGGTCCACGGGCGATCCTGCATCGCCCAAAAATATTTTAATTTTAATTTTTCAATTTTGGATTATTTTGGTGGTTTCAAGCATCTCTTAGCATCAAGAAGTCTCTTGTGTGTTTTTTAGGAAAAACAAAGCTTCCAAAAAAAAATTACATCAAAATTCACTTTCCAACATCCAACTACACACTTCCAAAGCCTCAACTTGATCAAATTATTTTGGCATGATAGTATAGATTTCGTGGCAATTAAATCATTAGGTTCTATTAATTTATGTTTTATTTTTTCATTGCATAAAAAAAAAGTTGGGGCATTTGAATTTGAAAAAGAAAAAAAATTATTTGGGAGCCCAAAAAGGTGTTTAATCACACTAATTTTCACTTTGCCGGAGGCATCTTTTCATAGTAGAAATTAAAGAAAAATGAAAAAAGAAAAGAAAATAATAAAATTTAAAGAGATTGCAAGGAGGAAGGAGAGAATTCATGAAGGGAGAAGAGAGTGTGGAAGATATCAGTCCAATCTTGAAGGCTATTAAAAACAATAAAAATTAGTCATTTTAGATCAGCAAAAGAGGCTTGCAAATGGGGCAGCCTTGAAGTTAGAGAGGAGAGAATGGTAGAAGAAGAAAGAGAGATAGTGAGCAGCCATGAGTGAATGGTGATTGTGAAGATTTTTATTTGTAAGGTAGAAGCTTTGTTTCTAGTTTGAAAAAAATTGAATAAAATCAACATGTGTTTGTTTGCATATTTTGCACTCTATGTGTATTTTTAAATTTTGTGTTGTGTAGTAGAAAGTCTCTTCATCAATTTACATTACAGTTAATTATCCTATTGACAATAATACTCTATCCTATTCTATAATTTATATATTCTTCATGGATATTTTGAACCAATTTTACCTTACCAAATACAAATAATCAATAGCTAGTCAAATATATGATTTCATAAAATTACACAATTCATTAGAAACAATAAAGAATGTCACATAATTTCTTCCATCCAAAGTGAAAAGATTGGAGATAATAAGCCCAAAGCAGTTCAAAATATTATGAAAAAATGTGTATAAAACATATAATGATATTGACAACCTTCAAAAAAAACTTCAATATCACCAATATAATCATTCAAAAAAGAGTTCAAGACACACCTGGATATGTATGTTGAATTTATGAAGCGTTACATTTCAATCAATGCAATAATACACAAAAAGTATACATATTAAAAATTAGTAAAAATACATGCATTATATCCGTTACAAATGCATAAATTAGAATAACAACTAGTCTCACAAGTATAATTTTATTTAAGCAAATAAGGAAACTAGGATTAAAAAAACATATAAATATGTTTGACTATATTTATTATCGATGTATTAGTTAACATAAACAATATGCAAAGAGTGTTACCACACTCTAGTAATGACACGCCAATAATTGTTATTTCTCTTAATAAATAACTAGAATATATAAATATATACCAAATTGGAATAGTACATATATCTATGATTAAGAAATACTTGAATCAATTACATGAAAAATAATATAAAAATATAAATATTTAATTAAATAAAGATTGGAAACAAGAACTTTTATTCAATCACAAAATTGAAAAAATCAACGAGCATACTATAAGAAGTGATGTATAAAATAAAAACCCTTGCAAGACTTAGATACATGGATTCACTAAATCTAAATATATACATTAAATACAATACAAGATAACAAAAATTGCACTAGTATAAGTGTTGAATGCACAAGACAACTGAGAGGGGGGTTAATCAGTTGCATATATTAAAACATCAAACCCTCATTAACATTTCAATCTGCATTAACCTTATTAGCCTTTAATTCTTTTACAATGATTTAACATGTAAGAAAATAACAAAAACTTAAACACAACAACACCATACATAGAAGAACACTAGATTTATGTGGAAAACCCAAGAAGGTTAAAACCACAGTGAGGATTAGCTCACAATATAAATTAATTGTAACACTTAATACAATAGGCTCACTACCAGAGGGTTCACTACCCAAAAGAAAAGAAATGCTCACTACCAAATTACAGAAAAGAAGAAAGAATAATGTTACGATGAGAAATCCATTTCAAAGCAACAGAAAGATCCACCACAACATCATGAACACATTTGCAGTATATCTAAAGAATGTAGACACCTTCTACTCACTGCTTCTAGTAGTCTAACACATTAAAGCTCACACTACACTTCACATTATACTCGTAATACCTTAATTCTCCATCAACTCAACACTTATTTATACCATCCTCAACCTTGAAAATAGTTGATAAGGTCGGCTATGCACCTCAACCATGCAAATTCAAATTAGGTCGGTATTAAGCATTCCCACAATGGAAGGGAATGAAAGTAGACCACACCACACCTTAACTCAGACCTAAAAACATACATGCATGCCATACCACACTTTCAAAAACACCAAACCATATCCATAATTAGTTTAAATATTCAAGGTGAGTCAAACCTATGTAAACACCATTAAACAATTAAGTACATGCTTCCTTTGATCCAAAGATGACTCGCAAAAAAAATACATCACTTGAACAAAATCTAGAATATTCCATAAACATCCTGAGACTTAACAAATTCCTTCGCAACAACTTTCACCTAAAGAACATACTCATCTTGCACACCTAGTCAACTTTCCACATATTGTAACTGGTGAATCCAACCTTTCAGAGCACCAAACTTCAAACAACTCAAACTGAAGATAGATATGAGCAATGTAATCACACCCTCATATCCACAAGAATAGAGACCACACTGTAGATAAATATGGAGCAAAACCATTTCTCCCAAATACCATTGCAAAACACAATTCACACACTAGTGAACACAAATTTCTCTGCACAACGATCCAAAATTGGAAACTTTGGATATAACACCTCTTATCAACATATCTAAACCACACACACATATCTTCAACATAGAAGAAATGTAGAGAAAAACCAGAACACTACTCTATCACACAAAACATCTTTCCAACACATTGTTTCTTCTTTTATTCAAATTTTCTCAAAAGCACTTGGAAACCAAGCACCACAAACACATTCTCATCACCTACAACACTTCCTCACTACAACCAAACCAACTGTAACATAACATCTCAACCATACACATGCTTATCAAAGAAATACTAGAGGTTGACACCAGTGATACTACTAATGGCAACATAATGCAGCTAATCAAGGCATCACCAAGGTTGAAATCAATGCAACATTAACATAGATCTATTGACATCAATGACAACACAAATTGTACATACTTTCAACAATAAGAACATATTCATATTATGATCTTTAAATATAAATATGTTGAAGAAATGAATTTTCTTACAATATTTGCAATCCACACGATGAAGACGTTACCAAATCTTTCTCATACCAAAAAGTTACATAGTGAGAACTACAACACTCAAATATAAATTCTTCTTATCATACAACAAACCAATTTTTTTAAAACCATTAGGATTTGGATAAGACTACATAAAGGTCAACTAAAAGGAAAGATAATATCAAAATATGTGAAAATTATATCTACTTTAGAAAAGATACTTAAGTTTGATATTGACTATGTTGGTTTTAAAAGATTGCGAATATCTACAAATTATTTGTACCAATTAAAAAATATCTTCATAATGATACAATGACTTGGGCCACCCACTTTATTACATTTACTAGTGCTAAATAGTATTTGGAACCACTATCAAAAACACTTGAAGAGGCAACTAATGTATATCAAACAACATCAAATTAATAACAAAATAACATAATAAATAAAACTAATATATTTCATCATAGAAGAAAAGATCTTTAGACAATTACATGTTATTATATGTATATAACCAATGCAATCAATAACTTAATATTGATAGATAATTCCTTATTTGGGAACAAATTGGATTATTTATCTATAACAAAATTTTATAATTGTAGAGAATGAACATGATCATTTCCTCTTATGGATTAGAAAGACATCAATTTAGGGAAGAGATAGTGATACACATATTAAAGTACATTACTTGTAACACTGAACACCTACATAGCGACATAACTATCATACAAAAATATCACCACATAAAAAAATGTAAAAAATAAATAAACAATCATTGATATAATTTCTAGCTCCCATAATAAAAAAACTAAAATTCTTAAACTATCTAAAGATAATGATCAAACTACAATTTCCATGACAACAAATATTCTTTCTACTTTACAACAAACAAATTAAGATGATTCATTTCTCTCTTAAAATATCTCTAAGATAAATGAATATGAATGAAGATTAATACATAACGACCTTCAAATCAAAAAAACCATGACTTACAACATTTTTAAGAAGAAAACTATCGCACATCTATAGAGTAATAGCTTCACAAAGGCATTACCAAAAACATGGAAAGAAAATATAAATGCCCAATTTGTTTTGAATTCTTATGCAACAATAATGTATTGCAACTCCTATGTGAAAAAAAAATAAAAAAATTAGAGATCATGAAAAACTAAAGCTTTGTTCTTTTTTCGCCACCTCTTACAAGTCACCGAATTTTATCATTTGGAAAACACAACCAACTCTAAGTCGTGTTATTGTATTGGAGGAAAATTGCTAGAATTCTGCTAGCTACATTGCTTTCATTAGGACAAACCTCCATTTCTTTTTTTAAATATCATTAATCATTAATAGTTCTATTTTACTTTCTTTCTTAATAAAGATTAATCTATCTTATGGAATAAGGATTATGAAGTTTAATAAGTTGAATAGTATTGGTTAAATGGAACAAATAGTATAGTGGAGGTTATCATGAGTTATAAGATGTGTGTGATCATATATTTGTCTTTAGGTAGTGAATGAGTCTTGAGAGTCATGAGGAACTTGATAATAATTTTCATTTTTAAATAATCACTTATGTTTAAACTAGTCTTTATTTACATGGAATGCTATGAATATTATTGTGGATTCTATTGAACATTGATAAAATTATAGTAAGTTTTGGTATTAATAAATGATAAATTATAACTAACTTAAAACTTATTGTTTTTTATGATATATTATCTCAAAAGATAAGATTATAATGTATAATGATAGTATTTATAATTTGATGACTAATAATCTTTTTTGTTCGAAAAGAACTAGCCAAATAGACTTTAAGAGTTTTGTAGTTTAATGTTAACATAATGAAAATACACTAGAAATGTATGGTTAATGTAAATAGGTTTAGTTATTACTTGTTAGGTCACACTTGGTTAAACCGATATCAATTTGACAATGTAAATTATTTTGAAGTTAAGTTTTGAAGTTAAGTTTTTATTAACTCCACATCAATAATTAGATTATCTTTTTAGTATTATTTGATAATCTTGATTATGGTTTTGTATATAGTTATCTCTTTAGTTAATTGATAGGTTCTAGTGTTGAACAAGAAAACTAAGAGGGGGGTGAATTAGTTGTAACAAATTTTTTAACCTTTAAAGAACTTCCACCAAAAAATTAGATCAACACAAATCCTTTACTCTGCTAATGTGATTAATCATTAAGTGCAAAAGCAGAAACTGAAAAGCATCACACATACACAATAACACCAGATTTACGTGGGAAACCCAATAAGGGAAAAACCACGGTGAGGATTAGCTCACAATATAGAGAATATCAAAACTGATTACAAAGGCTCGCTACCAACTGTCCAAATCAGGACTCATTGTCCAAATAGGGCTAACCACCCGGAGGGCTCACTGCCATAGAATTACAAAGAAGATAGAAGAGATGCATTATAGAGAGAGAAAAATCTCAATGCAACATATATTTCCACCACAATTCAGTCACACACTTGTACACATGCATGAATGATAGAGTACACCTTCAGCTCACTACATATGAAAACTTAGCAATTAGATTTTGCACTGATCTACACTACTTTGTATCACATACACACTGATTCTCATCTATCTCACAACTATCTTGCTTGCAACCTCTATCTCATCTTTCACACAAACATCTCACCTTATATTTATACCATCTTCAACTTTGAAACATATCCAAAGTTGGTCACACACCATTTGCATTTACAAATTCAAATTAGGTCAACGAAAAAATATTCTAGGGTGGAATTAGAATGAGGGTGACACAACCACACGCTTCAGTGCGCTTCCATAAGCCTCAAAAGTAGTGTTAAACACAAGGTCGATCAAACCAGTGTAAAACATATAAATCAATTAAGCACACACAAGCTTAACAGGATCCAAAATTTCCAAATAACAAAATTAACTTGAAAACATTCCTAGTAGCTTATCCTCAAAAATTGTAAGTCATAAGACTCGAAGAAGAAGAAATCTAGAGAAACTACATTTCTCTCGGACCTCAGCTAAATACAATTCACAACTAGTGAACACAACTCGCACTGAACAACGATCCAAAAATCTAAAATCTAGAATATAGAAACTTCCAACAACCATGATTAACATATCTAAACCACACAAACATAGGAGAAAATCCCAAAGTAAAACCTAGAGTAACCACTAAATACCTGCAACCTTTTTTCATTACAATTTTCTCAATATCCTTGACATAAACAACCAATAACCATTATCTGTAACATCAATGACAGCAACAATCGATGAAAAACTAGTTAACCAGTTGACATTAATGACAACACCTTCATACTTGCAACAATCTCCTCCTTTGTCATTGATGGCAACACATGATGTGAAAAACCAACAAAGACAACACACCAACTTTCAACATACTTCCTCATGATTTTACAATTTTGTTTCTCCCCCTTAGTAGATAATATTTTTCACATGATACTTTCTCTCACACAAATTTCTCTCCCCCTTTGACTGTTATCAATCAGATATGAACCCTATGCTAAATTTGCAGAATTTAACTATATGTTGACACATGGAAACCTTCTTCAAATGTGGGTAATTTGATCGAAGAAGGAATCTCCAGAGTGAGTTGGTTCTCTGAATGATATATTATATCCTAAATGATTTTATGAGGTAAAGAGTTAAAAAGATGACTGAAATGAAATTATAATTTAAATTGATTTAAAGATGACTTAATGATGACTCTGACTTTTACCCACAAACAACTTTCAGAAAATAATAGTACTTCACAATCTCTCATGAACACTTAACACATCATTAATTTGTATGAAGATTCAGGCTTAAATACAACATGCAACCTATATTTTATGAACTTTGTGCATCAAACTCCAATTTCAGGACATAAAAAGGATTTAGTAAATAGAAATCACAATGTAACATCAAACTCAAACTGCAAAAGACACAAAAATTGGGAAATAGGAATGTTGTTTTTATTAATTGAAGGAGTATCAAAGTCTGAGTACAAATTTCTAACTACAAACTCTCTGTTTCAGTATGAGAGAAAGAATCAATAATCTGAACTAAAAAAACTCTAATTTTTTCTTCAAGATATATCTCAAAACCCTAATCTGAGCTCAAGAAGAAAGCTCAAGGAAAAGCATCTAAAACTACTCCAAAACGTGGCATAAAAGTGGAAAACTCGCACTTTTTACATGTGCATGCCATAAGGCTTCTAAAAATAGATGAAATCCGCTTTAAAAGCAAATAAAACACATCATCTCCTCTCCATGCAGCTCAAATCCGACCAAGGAAAAGTCAACCTTATTTTTGCCTTACAAACTGCTAAAAATAGCAAGAAAGAAAAAACTATTTATAAGATATTGCTTTAACTTCTACTTTACACGCATGTAGTTTTTACAACTTGATTTATTTTTGTAATTAAAGATTAAAATCTTTTGCAAAATAATACCTTATTTCTCCATTACAAATTTGATTTTTCTTTAAAAAATCATAAAAACGAGATCATCTCTATCAATGAATACTTTAATTGATTTCTTTTAAAATCAATTGAAATTAAATGCCTAAGGTATGAATTTTAATCTAAGGCAATAGTATCATTCAACCTTTATATTTAATTGATTTTCCTCCAAAATCAATGAAAAAACCTAAGGCATTAATATTTATTTAAATCTCCATTAAGGCAAAGGCATAAGTATTGATATTTAAATCAAAACCTTTAGGTATTAATCAAAACCTAAAATCATTAAAAAAACTAAGACTTATGAAGTCTTGCGAAATTCTCAAGAGGCTCGACCTAGGCATGAGAAATGGCCACCAAAAGTATTAACCTAAATTTCACCTTTCTAAAGTTATGCATTTTCTCCATGGGTCGAATTAGGGCAACTAGAACAAAATGAAGGAAAACCCTAATCTCCATTCATTTCGCACTTTTCTTTGAGAGTGAACTCTATTTGGGAGGAGATTTCATCGCCATGAGAGCTTGATTCTCAGCTTGAAATGCTCATGATTCTTTAGATTCTTGGTCGACTCTTCTTCTGTAGTTCATGGTAAGCTCCTCCTTGACAACTCGTGGTTCTTCCATCTGCTTTTCTAAGGAAAAATGGCCTTCAAATTCGCAACATGTATGAGTTTATTTGTCTGATTTCTCTTGTTCATTTATCTTTGCTCTGTTTATACTCTCCTTGGCCACCTTGAGTGAGCTCGAACCCATCATCTAGAAGCTCATATGAGGCTTGGTCGCGGCTTAGTGTTCTCCTCCTCTACAGCCATGAATGGTAAGTTTTATCTTCATATTTCTTTTGTATTTCTGTCAAAATGAAAGCTCTTAAAAGCTTATGATTCTAAAAGAATGATTGTTATTTTCAAAAAATCATCACAGACCCATTGCAGATCGCTCCATGCACACTTTGATAATATATTCTTTCAAAGAACCTTTGCATTGTGATCATTGTTTATTTCGGATTTGAGATTCAGATGGTAACTTGAAATGGGTTTTTGACTTTAGAGATATTTGTGAATCAAAAAAAATCCTCCAGGTCGCGGCCAATTCATGCTTGTTTTGATTATTCTAAAATCATTGTATTACTCCTTAACATGGACTCAAAAGAACCTCTAATTTTAAAGAAGAAACTCTTATTACATTCCTAGAATTTCTTCCATGTATTGGGCTCGACCCATAATGCATTACATGTATTTTTTGCATCTTTTGTAAAAACCCTTACGCGGGTATGCTAAGAATAGTGAGAAATTTATGTATTTAATGTCAAAATTCAATATGGGTATGTTAAAACCAAGAGAAATCTCTGCATTTTTGTAATGAAAAATTCACCCTATGCTGAATGAAACACCTAGAAAATCTTCACTTTCCTACAACAAGTTAATATTATGACTAATTTTTGGATCTCTTATAGTTATTCTTGTATTGAATGATTTGAGATACCTCTTGAAAGCTCTTTTAGCTTATTCACTCATAATATGATAAATTGCTTATTTTCTTACCATTGTTGCTACTCATATGATATTTGCAATATGTACCAAGATATGGTTATGCACTCATACATACCTATTATAGTTATCATTCATTGGCTCCTTCATTCACTATCATTATGACACCTTTGGATAACTCACAAATGATATAACACCTCTGACAGGAAACAACACTAACTGTTCTATTGTTGTTCCAGAACTTTAATGAAACCATTACTCTCCTTTATAATACCATTCCTATAGCAATATACACATGCATTTTGAGCTCAGCACTCTCATAAAATCAAAACTCACTATGTGTTGTTATCCTTTGTTAGAAGCTTATTAATGAGGCATTATGTATCCCTGTTCACTATCACCATCATGACACGAAACACTTGCTGCTCTAGAACAGAAAAATATGAAACAACATAACTAAATGTGAACAGAACCCAAGGCAGTAAAAGGCAATTAATATGGCAACATTTAAAACTTTCCAGAATGAGATTGATGCATTTCAGCTGAATTGATCCGTTAAGTTTATTGTCCACCTGTAATCTTCATTTCATTACTCAAACTTGACTGTTATGAATGAACAATAAACTTGATGCTTTGATGACTGAAATTTTGTTTTATTCCTTCATGAATAGCTTAGATAAGCATGATAATTGTACTATTTTACTTGGCCCACTTGTAAGTTTAAGGGGCAGCATGTCGAGATCTACCCTTGTGGGAGCCCGTTTTACTCCACATGCTTTAATGTCTTCATAAGATGGTCAGCTACATGACTTTTCCTATACCTGCACAGGAAACAAACAATGTTAGAAAAAACCAATATATTATTATGATGTTTCCCTATTTGCTTCTATCCATCTCTCGTTTTCTCAATTGTTTCAATGTATTGTCAGCAACATTTCACATTATTGCTGGTGGTTCATGTAGGGATGTTCATAATCGGAGCTCTAACAACCCTTTTCTTCTCTTATAGGTCGATCGAAGCTGAAGGACAAAGGATGGTGCACCACTTTTGCATTGACCAAAAGCATAGGGAATGATGATTATGTCCATTCTTATGTGTTTTATTTTCCTACATCTTCAATAGTGTAGGATGTTCCTTATGATGCATTGTAACAATTACCTCCATGGCTTGTGTGGATTCTTTAATTCCTCTTTCTGCTTTTCTTATTCTAAAAAGAAAATGCATCTCAAATGCAAATTTGTATAATCAGTTGTATTTTTGCAATCAAATGAAATATTGTAATATAACAATATTGTGAAATGAATGAAAGAAATTTGTTATGCTTAATCACTTGTACATTCAGTCTTGTATTCCATTTGACTTGTAAAGCACCGAACAATAACTTCTAGAACTCAATTCTCTCAAACAATTCATAACTGACACTTAATGAATGTAGTGCAAAACTCACTTAATGCATAAGCAGAATAACTAAACTTCCACTTTAAGATATAAAAAAATTAATTAGCTCTACCAATCGAGCTGCAGTAAAAATTGGTAACATTTTGGCAATTTCCACTAAATGCTTGCCAGCTAAGCATTAGATTAGTTTCCTTTTAAAACTCCATTGGGCGTGGAGTCAAAACTACCCCTTTTATGAAACTCATAAATTTGAACAACAATACTCCAAACAACATCAAAACAAAAACAAACAATGCTGAAAGAAAACTAACAGGCCCTGATGGCCAACTGAAACATGCGCAACAGTGCTTAGGGAAAGCAGAAAAACTGAAAAGAAATGTGTGTAAAGTACTTAGTTGCAACAACTACTCTAACCTACTCTAACCAGCCAAAGAAGTTGGTCAAATGAAACCATTCATTGACTGGGTGAAATAGTTGCCTCTTCTACAAAAATTTTGATGTTGTACATGATTTTGGAGAGCTACATGAAAAATAACAATGGATGAAAGGCCATGAGATAGTTGTACCACACCTTGAAGAACGTATACAAGCTTACTAACCTCCTCATATGGAATATAACCACTACTACCCCGAGGTGGCAAAGTGACTTGAATTTGTTCTCCTTCAATTGTGCTTCAATGCTTGGGTTCAATCATGATGGGAAAATTTTTGTTGGCCTCCATTTTAGCAATGTATCTAATTGGACATCCTGTCGAGAAGACAGAGTTGGAACTGTTTCTTCTAATTTCACTCTTGTCAACTGCCTTACCAACCACAACTGCTTCCTGCCTTGGTTGACTCATGCATTCAACCTCGCACTCCTCCACAATCGAGTTGCCCTCATTTATTTGCTCATGGACCAGTATTTTGTTTGAAGGACCTTCATCATTTTGCTGCTCAAAACTGGGCATTTGATCGCTACAAGAATTCAGTAGAGCAGCAAGCTCTCTATAGGCTGAATAGTCAGGATCTTGACAATTGAGCATAAATTTATCTTGAAAAGGTCGATCATCTTCAACTGGTAAGTTGGCGACCTCCATGCTGTCTTCAACAAAAAATGGCAATTCATCAAATAAATCAATCACAACTTGTGAACTATCGACCATTCCTTGATCTGGAATTTGTAGCTCTTCAACCATGGCTTCCTCCTTTTCTATCAGTTGTTCCTGATTTTTGAGCTCCTCATCATCACTGTACTAGTTGGATACCTCAAAATAATCATCAATATTCTATTGTTCAAACCCTTTTGTACATGCGACACTCATATGATTGACTGATAAAGGGGAACAATCATCAGCAACCATTTGTTGTGAATCGGCCTCTTGCACCAGTTGATTTTCTGAAATTTTATCATCCTTTACAAAAGAAGGAAGCTCTTTAGTGCAAACATCTATAGATTCATCACGAGAAGTCTTTTCTTGTTCGATCTTCTCCTTCTCTAACCGATATTCCTCCATAGATATATGCAATAAATTTACACTTCTAGCTTCTTCCATGGTGTGGAGGGAAGAAGATCCTTTAGGTGGCTGGTTTTGAATCATAACAAGCTCATAATGTCCCAAACTAGGTTCTTGTAAGGGTAAAAGATCTCTAAAACCATGAATTTTGATCTTAGGAGGGTTAGGAGGCTCATTTTTCATAAAACTTGGAAACTTAAATTCATGAACCTCTTCTCGAATAGGATGTTCTGGAATGGCAGGAGTTGCCTAGGCTTCATGCCTTTGAAACCGAGCAAGTAGAAGCTTCATTTGTGCGGTTGTCTCCCTCTCCAAATTCTCCTCAAACTTTATCCTTCATGTCTCAGACTCTTGATCAGAACTAAAGATCTGACAGGGTTGTTGTTCCCATTGTTGGAAACAAACTTGATGATCTAACTCCTACAGTTGTGCTTTTTGGGCTTCCAACTCTTGGTCATGAAGATAGGCTTGATAAGCCGGCTCCTCCTAGTGTTGATTATACTCATGTTGCTTCTTGATCTCATCCAATTGCCTCATGTAGTCAAGCAGCGTACACTTTATGCTTGCAATCTCCCCCTGGTGTTGATTATACTGCTTTCGATTTTCTATTTCACTCATTTGCTCCCCATAGTTCAGTCGTATGTCTTTGAAGCTCAAGTCTTGAATATTTTGGGGTTGATTTTGAGCATATGAAGGATGAGGTGGAAATTGTGTAGGGATGGGTGGGTGGTAATTATATTGGGCATGCTGGTTTTGAAAGGCCATGATATTGAAACTAGCAGCATCATCATGGTATGGTGGATGATATGACACACTATCATGAAAATTTGACATATTTATTCATTCATAAGCTAGAAAGCAGTAAAAGTTGGGCTTTTTAAAACAAACCAACACTTGATTTGTATGCAAAAACTGAGAATGGAGTTGCTAGCTATATTGAGAAAGGCCTCCAAAGGCAGAAAACCTGCTGCATACACCAAACAACAACTTTAAAAAACTAAAACTTCTTTGAAATTGATTTTACTAATTGAATATGAACCCTAACCATAACCCTAATGAAATCCTAACTGAATATTAACCCTTATAATAATTGTAAGCCTAACCCTAACCCAAAACTTTATCCTAAAACTCTTACCCTTGTTGAACATCAATTGAACCCTAACCCTAATTTTGATTGAATCTTAACCCAAATTAGACCCCAACCCTAACACTAATCAATCCCCAAACTGAACCTTGACCCTTACTCTATCCCAAACCCTAATCTTATCTTGGAATTCCTAACCCTAACCCTAATAGATATGTAGCCTTAATTGAACGTAAACCCTAACCTTAAGATCTATCTTAGAATCCTAGCCTTAACCATAACCCTAATCTTGCTAAAATTCAACCTTAATTAAAATTGATCCCTAATCCTAACCCATTGAATATCAACCCTAATTGAACATAAACACTAACACTAACCTTAATCCTAACTATAACCTTAATAAAACCCTAAACTTAATCCTAAATGAACCCTAAACCTAATTGAATATAAAGCATAACCATAACCCTGATTAATTCCTAATTAAATCTTAATTGTTATCATAATTGTAACCATAACTCTAATCCTAATTGAATTCTAACCCCAAAGCTAAGCCTAACCCCAAATCTTATCTTAAAACCCTTACCCTAATTGAACCCTACTATAAGTCTAACCCTAATTAAACACTACCCTAATGCTAACCCTAACCCTAGCATAACCTCACCCTAATTGATCTCTAATTAAATCATAATTGAAGCTTAATCCCAATTGATCCATAACCCTAACCCTATCCCTAATTCAACCTTAATCTAGCCTCAATCACCTAAACCCCAACTTCAAGCTTTATCTTAGAATTCTTATTAAGCCCTAACCCTAATTTGATCCTAATCCTAATCATAACCAGATTCTAAATAATAAAAAACAAATAATAATGTTATATGAATTATTTTTAAATTATATGATAAAGATAAGTGAAAACATAATTCTTACTTACATTATTTTTTTAAAGATAGATAAGCTAGTTTTAAACATATTATTTTAAAAATTTATTTTTATATGTAATAATAAATTTGTTATATTTTCTTTGTATTTAATTTTATAATTTTAAATTGATTTTAGATGGGCACTTATAATGGAAGACTTTTATATTATATGTATAGTTAAGTTGTTATATTTTTGTACTATTAAATCTTTAGTAAAGCCTTACCTTTATAATATTTCTATACGCATATATATTAATTTTGAATAAAATAGAATATTAATGATTTTTCCTTTGAAACATTTCCATTTTTTTGTATTACGTATAGAAGATAAAAAAAATTACAACTTCCCATCCAACATATTTTGGCTACTTACAACATATAGTTTGATATAACTACATACGATAGATAGTCTGATTTGGTTACTTACAACCTATACATCACAAAAAACCAGCTTACGAAGTAGCTTTTCAGTGAGCCAAAGCATTACAAAGAACATTGACTGTCAAAATCAACATGTACAATCAAAATCAACATGTACAGAGTTGTTGTCCCAAATAGGATCATGGTAAGCCTATATAGTAGGGAAATAGTTGTCACCATCAACCCCTTCAGAATCCCTTCCTCTCTCAATTGACAATATATTAGACCTAACTTCTTCATAATCCTAAGAATCTAGAATGGGAGGGGCCCTAGTATTTCTTGCAACATTGAATGCCTGACAAAGCTCATTCATAGCCCCCATGAAATTCTTGGCCCCTCTTTGGTTGCAATTATGAGCGTGCGAACATTGTATTTCCTCTTTGCGAACTTCCACCAAGCCTTCCCTGATTAGTTCTAAAAAAAATCCATGGAGATTTCCAGGTGTAGATGAACCTATGATACAACAAAAAGGAGTGTGAGTCACTTTTCAGACCCAGTAAGTACCCTTTTACATCCCTGAAATTTATCTACATTTCTTGCCTTCCAAACATGCCATAAAATTTCAGTAGTTAAACACATCCAAAAATTTAGAAGATCTTTTTTGAGCTTTCCATTGTTAAATAAACGTTCTACCACACTACATTGTCATTATTGTCCCAAATCATCAAATCATTACAAAAAATTCTCCAAATTTATTTTGTGTATAAAAAACCAAACAAAATATGATTTATAAGTTTTGTGGAAATTTAACTATCTGTTGACACATGGAAACCTTCTTCATAGGTGGGTAATCTGATCGAAGAAGGAATCTCTAGAGTGAGTTGGTTCTCTGAATGATATATTCTATCCTAAATGATTTTCTGAGGTAAAGAGTTAGAAAGATGACTGAAATGAAATTATAACTTAAATTGATTTAAAGATGACTTAATGATGACTTTGATTTTTACTCACAAATAGCTTTCAGAAAACAACAGTACTTCACAATCTCTCATGAACACTTAACACATCATTAATTTGCATGAAGATTCAGGCTTAAATACAACATGCAACCTGTATTTTATGAACTTTGTGCATCAAACTCCAATTTCAGGACATAAAAAGGATTTTGTAAACATAAATCACAATGTAACATCAAACTCAAATTGCAAAAGACACAAAAATTGGGAAATAGGAATGTTGTTTTTATTAATTGAAGGAGTATCAAAGTCTAAGTACAAATTTCTACTTACAAACTCTTTGTTTTAGCATGAGAGCAAGAATAAATAATCTGAACTAAAAAAACTAAGTTTTTCTTCAAGATATATCTCAAAACCCTAATCCGAGCTCAAGAAGAAAGCTCAAGGAAAAGCATCTAAAACTACTCCAAAAGGTGGCATAAAAGTGGAAAACTCGCACTTTTTGCATGTGCATGCCATAAGGCTTCTAAAAATAGGTGAAATCTGATTTAAAAGAAAATAAAACACTTCATCTCCTCTCCATGCAGCTCAAATCTGACCAAGGAAAAGTCAACCTTATTTTTGCCTTACAAACTGCTAAAAATAGTAAGAA
The DNA here is from genome assembly GCA_007115665.2 of Sequoiadendron giganteum. NCBI lineage: Eukaryota > Viridiplantae > Streptophyta > Pinopsida > Cupressales > Cupressaceae > Sequoiadendron > Sequoiadendron giganteum. Next base: position 678,834,155 of record CM021104.1, on the reverse strand, counting down.
AGAAAAAACAATTTATAAGATATTGTTTTAACTTTTGCTTTACACACATGCAGTTTTTACAACTTGATTTATTTTTGCAATTAAAGATTAAAAATATTTTACAAAATAATACCTTATTTCTCCATTACAAATTTGATTTTTCTTTAAAAAATCATAAAAATGAGGCCATCTCTATCAATGAATACTTTAATTGATTTCTTTTAAAATCAATTGAAATTAAATGCCTAAGCTATGAATTTTAATCTAAGGAAATAGTATCATTCAACCTTTATATTTAATTGATTTTCCTCCAAAATCAATGAAAAAACCTAAGGCATTAATATTTATTTCAATCTCCACTAAGGCAAAGGCATAAGTATTGATATTTAAATCAAAAGCCTTAGGTATTAATCAAAACCTAAAATCATTAAAAAAAACTAAGACTTATGAAGTCTTATAAAATTCTCAAGAGGCTCGACCTAGGCATGAGAAATGGCCACCAAAAGTATTAACCTAAATTTCATCTTTCTAAAGTTATGCATTTTCTCCATGGGTTGAATTAGGGCGACTAGAACAAAATGAAGGCAAACCCTAATCTCCATTCATTTTGCACTTTTCTTTAAGAGTGAACTCTGTTTGGGAGGAGATGTCGCCACCATGAGAGCTTGATTCTCAGCTTGAAATGCTCATGATTCTTTAGATTCTTGGTTGACTCTTCTTCTACAGTTCATGGTAAGCTCCTTCTTGACAACTCGTGGTTCTTCCATCTCCTTTTTTAAGGAAAAATGGCCTTTAAGGCCGCGGCATGTATGATTTTATTTGTCTGATTTCTCTTGTTCATTTATCTCTTCTTTGTTTATACTCTCCTTGGTCACCATGAGTGAGCTCGAACCCATCATCTAGAAGCTCCTATGAGGCTTGGTCGTGGCTTAGTGTTCTCCTCCTCTACAGCCACGAATGGTAAGTATTATCTTCATATTTCTTTTGTATTTCTATCAAAACAAAAGCTCTTAAAAGCTTATGATTATAAAAGAATGATTGTTATTTTCAAAAACTCATCACAGACCCATTGCAGTCCGCATCATGTACACTTTGATAATACATTCTTTCAAAGAACCTTTCCATTGTGATCATTGTTTATTTCAGATTTGAGATTCAGATGGCAACTTGAAATGGGTTTTTGACTTTAGAGATATTTGTGAATCAAAAACACTCCTCTAGGCCGCGACCAATTCATGCTTGTTTTGATTATTCTAAAATTATTGTATTACTCCTTAGCATGGACTCAAAAGAACCTATGCTTTTAAAGAAGAAACTCTTATTACATTCTTGCAATTTCTTCCATGTACTGGGCTCGACCCATAATGCATTACATGTATTTTTTGCATCTTTTGTAAAAACCCTTACATGGGTATGCTGAGAATAGTGAGAAATTTATGTATTTCATGTAAAAACTCAATATGGGTATGTTGAAACCAGGAGAAATCTCCACATTTTTGTAATGAAAACTTCACCCTATGTTGAATGAAACCCATAAACTCTTCACTTTCCTGCAACAAGTTAATATTATGACTACTTTTTGGATCTCTTATGGTTTTTCCTATATTGAATGATTTGAGATACCTCTTGAAAGCTCTTTTAGCTTATTCAATCATAATATGATAAAATGCTTATTTTCTTACCATTGCTACTACTAATACGATATCTGCAATATGTAGCAAGATATGGTTATGCTCTCATACATACCTATTATAGTTGTCATTCATTGGTGCATTCATTCACTGTCATTATGACACCTCTAGATAATTCACAAATGATATAACACCTCTGATAGGAAACAACACTAACTATTCTATTGCTATTCCAGAACTTGAATGAAACCATTACTCTCCTTTATAATACCACTCCTGTAGCAATATACACATGCATTTTCAGCTCAACACTCTCATAAAATGAAAACTCACTATGTGTTGTTATCCTTTGTTAGAAGCTTATTGATGAGGCATTATGTATGCATGTTCACTATCACCATCATGACACGAAACACTTGCTGCTCCAGAACAGAAAAATATGAAACAACATAAATAAATGTGAACAAAACCCAAGACAGCAAAAGGTAATTAATATGGCAACATTTAAAACTTTCCAAAATGAGATTGATGCATTTCAATTGAATTGATCCGTTAAGTTTATTGTCCACCTATAATCTTCATTTCATTACTCAGACTTGATTGTTATGAATGAACAATAACCTTGATGATTTGATGACTGAATTTTTTTTTTACTCCTTCATGAATAGCTCAGATGAGCATGATAATTGTATTGTTTTACTTGGCCAACTTGTAAGTTTAAGGGGCAGCATGTCGATCTCTACCCTTGTGGGAGCCTGTTTTACTCCACATGCTTTTATGTCTTCATAAGATGGTCAGCTACATGGCTTTTCCTATACCTGCACAGGAAACAAACATTGTTAGAAAAAACCAATATATTATTATGATGTTTCCTTCTTTGCTTCTATCCATCTCCCATTTTCTCGATTGTTTCAATGTATTATCAGCAACATTTCACATTATTATTGGTGGCTCATGTAGGGATGTTCATAAATGGAGCTCTAACAACCCTTTTCTTCTCTTACAGGTCGATATGAGCTCGAGGACGAAGGATGGTGCACCACTTCTACATCGACCAAAAGCATAGACAATGATGATTATGGCCATGCTTATGTGTTTTCTTTTCCTGCATCTTCAGTAGTGTAGGATGTTCCTTATGATGCATTGTAACAGTTACCTCCACGGCTTGTGTGGATTCTTTAATTCCTCTTTCTGCTTTTCTTATTCTAAAAAGAAAATGCATCTCAAATGCAAATTTGTATAATCATTTGTATTCTTGCAATCAAATGAAATATTGTAATATAACAATATTGTGAAATGAATGAAAGAAATTTGCTATGTTTAATCACTTGTACATTCAGTCTTGTATTCCATTTGACTTGTAAAACACTGAACAATAACTCTTGGAACTCAATTCTCTCAAACAATGCATAACTGACACTTGATGAATGTAGTGCAAAAAGCACTTAATGCATAAGCAGAATAACTGAACTTCCACTTTAAGATATAACAAAATTAATCAACTCTACCAATCGAGCTGTAGATAAAATTGGTAACATTGACATCAATGGCAAAGGCAAAAAATATTTTACATTGATTTCCCCTTTGACATTAAGAACACAATACTCTTTCAATGACAATACATGACACTACCTACTCCCCCTAAGAGGTAGCCACCAAAACATCAATCTAGAAGAAAGATAGATCCATAAACCCACCAAACTGATGCATCTCCATATGCTTCTAGTTTAAGAAAGGAGGGGCAGTGACCCCTAACTTCCCTCAGAGATACTCAAAAGTATCTTTAGGAAGAACCTTCATAAATATGTCAGCAAATTGATCCTTCATAGGTACATAGTCAAGTTTTACTTTATTTTCCACAACCTTCTCTCTCATAAAGTGATACATAATAGATATATGCTTTTTCCTCGAGTGCATCACTAGATTCTTTGAAATGTTAACTGCACTTGTATTATCACAGAAGATAGAAATAGGATCACTATACATTACTCTGATATCTTTCAATGTATGTCTCATCCATAAATCTTGTGTACATCAAGATGTTGTGGCAATATACCCAGCTTCAACAATGGATAAGAAAACTGAATCTTTATTTTTACTTAACCAAGCCACCAATCTGCAACCAAGAAAGAATGCACCACCACTTGTAATTTTTCTATCATCTACGCAACTAGCCCAATCTGCATCTGTATAAGCACTTAGTGTAAAATTAGTATCCCTAGGATACCATAAGCCATAATTCAGAGTGTCATTCAAATATCTAAAAATTATCTTAACAACAGCAACATGTGTTTCTTTAGGATCTTCTTGAAATCTAGCCACAAGACAAATTTCATGCATGATATTCAATCTAGTAGCAGTTAAATACAACAATCCTCCAATCATAGATCTGTATTTGCTCTTATCAGCCTTAGGTGAATCATCATCTTTACTCAATTTGCAACCAATCACCATAGGAGTGCATATTGGTTTGGAACCATCCATTCCAAACTTCTTAAACATTTCTCTTACATACTTTGATTGTGAAATAAAAATCCCTTTCTCTGTCTAATTGATTTGTAGCCCAAGAGAAAAAATCATCTCACCAAGCATAGACATCTCAAATTCTTTTTGCATCTCTCCAACAAAAAATTTGTACATAGTTTCATTCCCTCCAAAGATGATGCCATCAACATATACAGCCACTATCAAGATCTTGTCATTTTCAATTTTAAAATACACATTATTATCTGCCATACCTTTGTTGAAACCTTGTTGAATCAAATATTTTTCTAACCTTGCATACCAAGCTCTAGGATCTTGCTTCAATCCATATAAATCCTTCTTCAGTATGCAAACCATATCCGGTTGATCTGACAACTGAAATCCTTCTAGTTGTTCCATGTAGACCTCTTCTTCTAATTCACCATTCAAGAATGCAAACTTAACATCCATTTGATAAAATTTGAAATCTTTATGAGCAACAAATGCTAGAAACATCTTGATAGCTTCCATTCTTTCCACTAGAGAAAAACTCTCCTAAAAATCTATACCTTCTACTTGTGAGTAACCCTTACACACAAGCCTTGTTTTATTTATAACTACTTCTCTATTCTCATTCAACTTTTTTTTGAATACCCATTTTGATCCAATTATGTTTTTGTCTGTCGTTCTAGGGACCAATTTCCAAGTTTGATTCTTCTCAATTTGCATGAGTTCTTCTTCCATAGCTTTCATCTAATTTTCATCATTACATGCTTCACTCACAGTCTTTAGTTCAGACTTAGAAAGTAAACACAGATTTATCTCACCAATAGCAACGACTCTACTTCTTGTCAATACTCCTTTCCTCTTGTCTCCAATGATTTGATCTTCTGAATAATTTTTCTACACATATTTAGGTGTCTTTGGGGACACCACCAGAGCTTCTTCTTCTTCTCAATTTTTCTTCTTCTATTCTTCCACGACTTCTTCAACTCTTACACAATTAGGTTCATCAAATACATATCCATCAACTTCAATTGAATTCTTCATTGCGTCATCAACCTTGACATTTATGCTTTCTACAATCATCCTCGATCTTTTATTGAAACATTTGTAAGCTTTGCTCTTAGTAGAATATCCAAGAAAAATACCTTCATCACTTCTAGCATCAAACTTCCCTAAATTTTCCTCATCCTATCTGATATAAAATTTGCTTCCAAATACCTTGAAATACTTAACAGTAGGAATTCTTCCACACCATAGCTCATATGGAGTTTTAGTATTGTTTTCTTTCGCTTGAACTTGATTGAATACATAAACAACAGTGTGTATAGCTTCTCTCCAATAAACTTATGGTAGACTAGCTTCAGTAATCATTGATCTTGCAGCCTCTTGAATCATTTTGTTCTTTCTTTCAACAATTCCATTCTGTTGAGGAGTTCTTGGAGCAGATAATTGTCCTTTTATTCTATGTACTTCACAAAACATATTAAACTCATGGGAGGTGAATTCACCACCTCTGTGAAACCTCAAGCACTTTATTGTCAAATTTACTTCATTCTCTACCATAGCTTTGAATGTCTTAAATCTATCTCATGCATCATATTTTTCTCTAAGAAAGGTAACCCATTTATACCTAGAGTAATCATCAATCAAAAGCATAAATTACCTTTCACCTTGTAGATTTCTCACTCTTGTAGGACCACAGAGATTTGTATGAATCAAATCCAGTAGTCTGGTAGTAGATTGTTCCTTTGATCTGAAGTTGTTTCTTGATTGCTTTCCAAATTGACAATTCCTACACACAGCATTAATAGGCTTTGTAATCCTTGGTAAATCTCTTATGTCTTGTACTGCACTGATCCTTGCCAATTTATCAAAATTCATATGACACATTCTCTAGTGCCATAGCCAACTATCATTAATTTGAGTCATAAAGCAACATCCATTAGCACCCTTAAGTTGATATATATTTCCTTCAGACTTCTTTCCTGTAAAAAATATTGTTTTGGATCCTTTCTTGATTTCACATCTCTCATCCTCAAATACAAGATTATATCCTTTACTACACATTTTCCCAACACTTAAGAGATTATGTCTTAAACCCTTAACATAATAAGGATAATTAGTATTATGCTTGCCATCAAAATTTATTGAACCTATCCCACAAATCTTAGCACCAGTATCATCTCCAAACATAACTAAGCCTCCATCATATTTTTCAAGTTTAACAAACTTACTCTTATCACCGGTCATTTGATGTGAACAACCATTGTCAACAACTCGATAGTTTGTTTCTTGTTTAGCATGTAGGGAAGATATCATAGTATCTTCATCTTTCTTCGAAGGACATTCCTTCACCTATCTTTTAGTATTAGCAGAACTAGATTCATCTTTTATAGCCAAGAACAAGCATTTGTTGTCATCAAAATCTCTATAATCAAATTCTTCATTAGAAATACTAACATCCTCATTCACATAATATGCTCTACTAATCTTCTTACCTTTGTTTTCTTTGTTAAATCTTTCTTTGTTCTTCCTAACTCTTTTTGGACATCTCGAAGCATAATGACCTATTCCTCCACAACTAAAGCATTTAAAGGGTATTTTACCTTCATACTTACCAGAGCCTTTCCTCATCCTTCTCACAAAGTTAGCTTCTACTTCATTGAGGTTTTCTTCATCCAGATCTTCAACTCTTGTAGCCTTGAAAGCAGTTTCTAATTTGGATCCATTTCTCAAATTTGGTTTTCTCATCTCAAAAGATGTTAGAGTTCCCAATAATTGATCTCTAGTATAAGTCTTGTAATCCACATATTCTTCAATAGCAGATACCTTTTCACTGTATGCATTAGGAAGAGTTATAATAATCTTCTTCACAATCCTGGGTTCATCTACTATAGCACCAAGTCCTCACATTCCACCTACCAACTCATCCACTCTCTGTTCATAGGATTTAATGTTCTCATCTTCAGACATATGCAAGATCTCAAACTGTGCCTCCAAATTCTGCAACTTTGCTTCTTTAACCTTTTCATCACCTTCATGTGTCTTCTCTAAAGCATCCTAGACTTCTTTAGTAGTCTTCAGATTCTAAACTTTAATCAACTCAAAATGTGAAAAACTGTTCTTTAGAATGAACTTCACCTTATTATTTGCTTCATGTGCCTAAATTTCATCAGATGTACTCAAACCATTAGCCAGAGGAGTGTAAGCAATCTTATAAGCTTTCTCAACACCATATCCACAATACTCCAAATATTCTTCCATTTGTATTTTCTAGATTGCATAATTAGTTCCATCGAACCTAGGATACTCAAAAGTGATCTTGCTTGCCATCCTAGATCTTCCTTAAGCAGTTAAGCTCCTCTCCAAGGAACCAAGCTTTGATACCGATTGTTGAACAAGACAACTGAGAGGGGGGGTGAATCAGTTGTAACCAAATTTTAACCTTTAGGAAATTCCACTAGAAAATTAGATCAACACAAATCCTTTACTCTACTAATGTGATTAATCATTAAGTGCAAAAATAGAAATTGAAAAGCATCACACATACACAATAACACCAAATTTACTTGAAAAACCCAATAAGGGAAAAACCACGGTGAGGATTAGCTCACAATATAGAGAATATCAAAACTGATTACAAAGGCTCACTACCAAAAATAGGTCTTACTATCCAGATCAAGACTCACTATCCAACAAGGGTTAACCACCTGAAGGGTTCACTGCCATATAATTACAAAGAAGATAAAAGAGATACATTACAAATAGAAAACAATCTCAATGCAACAAAGATTTCCACCACAATTCACTCACACACTTGCAGACATGCGTGAATGATAGAGTACACCTTCAACTCACTGCATCTGAAAACTCAACAATTAGATTTTGCACTGATCTGCACCACTTCATATCACATACATTTTGATTCACATATATCTCACAACTATATTTCTTGTAACCTCTATCTCATCTTTCACACAAACATCTCACCTTATATTTATACCGTCTTCAACTTTGAAACATATCCAAAGTTGGCCACACACTATTTGCATTTACAAATTCAAATTAGGTTGGTGCCAAAACATTTTAGGGTGGAATTAGAATGGGGGTGACACAACCACATGCTTTAGCATGCTTCCATAAGCCTCAAAAGTAGTTTTAAACACAAGGTCGACCAAACCAGTGTAAAACACATAAATCAATAAATCACACACAACCTTAACTCAATCCAAGATTTCCAGATAACAAAATTAACTTGAAAACATTCCCAACAACATCCTCAAAACCGCAAGTCATAAGACTTGAACAAGAATAAATCTGGAGCAACTACATTTCTCCCGAACCTCAACTAGATACACTGAAAAACATAGTTCACAATTGGTGAATACAACTCGCACTGAACAACGATCCAAAAACCCAAAATTTGGATATAACAACTTCTAACAACCATGATTAACATATCTAATCCACATGAACATAGGATCAAATCCCAAAGTAAAACTTGGAGCAACCATTGAATACCTGCAACCTTTCTTCATTACAATTTTCTCAATATCCTTGACATAAACAACTAATAACCATTATCTGTAACATCAATGACAATAGCAACCAGTGAAAAACCAGTTAGCCTATTGACATCAATGACAACATCTTCATACTTGCTTCATGCTTGCAACATCTAGATCAATCTAAATAATCTTCTTCGTACTTGATCAATATTTTTCATATTATCATTTCTCATATACCAAGTTAGCAATTGAGGATAATCATTGATTATTTTCTTATTAATGTTATATCATGATCTTTGTATCATTTGGATTAATACATGACTATAATTTTATGTATTCATCTATTTAAGTTATTATCATCAATTTTAAAGTCATCTTAGATAAAACTTAAAGTTACCATATTTGTTGAGTGGATTTCACCTTGCATTAGTGTTGTCATTTTGATATTTAAATTATCATATATCTATATGTAGTTGTTATTGTTTGCACAATTATCAATAATTTATTTTAGTTGTCAAATTGATATTTAAATATATTTGACTCATTTGTCATTTGATATTATTAAGTTTTACATAAAAGACTATGGAGTGGAGTAGTATCCTAGATTTTGAATAATTAATAAAGGTACCTATACCTGGATTTCTATATAGGATTTTATATTTTAAAAATTAGAATTGGTCTTAACAATCTGTTAACCTAAGTGTAAGTTCAATCCTTGGAAAGTATTAAATCATTGGAAATATACATATTGAGATTGAAAACTAGCATTTTGTGAAAATAAAAGATTAAACAAGTGAGAAAGGGAAGCTCAAGTAAGTCAAGTGTCATATGTATGAAAATATCTTTAATCAATATATATCATTAAAGATGTGAAATACTCAAGGAACACATGTGAAGTATATTCAAACCTAACACACAAAGTGAATTGGCATCTAAAAATGCACTTCTTTATCCATTATCTTCTAATGTGATTCGGTGAAGTAGTTGCATATTTTATGTTTTTCTTCCTTCACTTATTGCAAGTGCATTATTTTATTATTATAATGATTATTGTTATAGCCATTAAGTTAAAAAGAATGTTGAAAACCTTGAGAGATTCTATGTAAATATATTAGCCTTTGTTAATATCTCATGTAGTAAACGAGTAGATTGTGGACACTTATAATTATAAAATTAAATGAGAAATTATGGTGATTAGTAGTTATGATATTATTTTCTTGTTTTCCTTGCATTTAGGAAGACATTTTATTTAAATTCCACTACATAAGCTTATTTGAAAAATACTTATCTTTTAATAATTCTTTAAATATTTTACAATTAACAAAATTTAGTGATAACATTTCTTTTAATCTTGGTAAAATCCTTCTATATCAATATCAAATTTTTCGTGTATAATTTTGTAGATTACTTTAACTAGATAGTTATTAAAGGAATAAATATGAAGGAGTTATTGATCTAGATATAATAGGAACTACTAATTATGTGCATTTGTGTTGGCCAATTATTTAGCAAAAAGGTGAGTACATAATGTTCGTTTTAGTCAATTATTTAGATAGAGTTACCATTTAAGTTAATGTAGTTATCATGAGAATTCCATGCAATTATTGTTTTGCATAGCTATTAGGATATCTTCATATCATTGTGCATAGTTAGCAAGTGGAACCATTTGTAGTCATGGATTTTTAATTTAGTTTAGTTGTTAAATTGTCAATAATAATCCTAGTTAACACCTTGAATAAGACATGCATAAGGTCTTTTATTTAACTTAATTTATTTGATTATAAATTAGTATGAATTAAGCCATAAATTAAAGATAACTTTAAGAAGATTCCTTGAATATGAATGGAGTATATTTCTAACAATCTTGAATTTCTAGTAGAACGCTTCCAACTAATGGTAAAATGTTACCATAGTCAAATTACTTCAATTGAATAATCAAGGTTACAATTTATTGATTTGTTGATCATATAGTTATCATGGTTGAATGAACTAGTTATAGTTAGACATGTTAACCTATTACAATTGTGAGTCATAAAATAGGTCACCTGGAAACAATGTGATGAACATAAAATAGGTCACTTGGCAACAATACATGAAATGCAACTAAGGAATTTTGTAAGAATGCATTTATTATTGGTATGAAAAAAAATTTGAGTTGAAAAAACTGAGAGGCGTTATCTCAAAGAAACTCCAAATCTAGCTATAGGTCAAGAAAAAATATTGGTAGGCCCCACAAACTCTAAGAACTACTCCATCAAAGTTTGGTATTTTTCTCTTAGGTTTCTTATGAGACTTTTATAGAAGCCTAGAGCTTATAAGGATGTGGGCATCGAGGGAATGAAATGATGCCTCCCCTAGTATTCACTTTTCTACCCTAATGTGTTGGAAAATTCAATTTGATCTTATGATGTGATGAACTTAAAATAGGTCACCTGACAACAATATGCTTAATGTAAGTAAGTCATTTTGCAAGAGCACATTTATTGTTGGCACAATCAAATGATTTTGAGTTGATGAAAATTGAGAGAGCTTATTTTGGAAGGATCCCACATCCAACTGTAGGTCGAGACAAAACATTGGTACACCCCATGAACTCTAAGAATTCCTTCATCAAAGTTTGGCATTGTTTTCTCTTAGGTTTCTCAAGAGACTTTGTTGGAAGCTTGTAGCCTAGAAGGATGAGGAAATTTGGGGGATAAAATGAGGCCTCCCCTAGTGTTCACCTTCATACTTCAACATGTTGGTGTATCTAGTTTTGTCCTACTATGTGGTGAACATAAAATAAGTTGCTTGGCAATAATACACTAAACACAACTAAGTAATTTTGCAAGAATGTATTCGTTGTTGGTATGGTAAAAAAATTAAGTTAATTAAAATCAAGTGATGTTATTTTTGAGGGACCTAACATCCAAATATATGTCATGATGAAATATTGGTAGGCCCCATGAACTTCGAGAACTCCTCCATCAAAGTTTGATAAAAAAATTCTTAAGGGACTAAGAGAATTTATCAAAAGTCTATAACATGGAAGGATGGGGATAGATGGTGAATGAAACATGGCCTCCCCTATCATTCACCCACCCACCTTGACATGTTGGCATAGCTAGTTTGGCCCTATGATATGACAAACATAAAATAAGTCACTTGGTAACAATACACTAAATACAACTAAGGGATTTTGCAATAATGCATTCATTATTGGCATTTTCAAATGATTTTGAGTTGAAAAATCTAAGAGGGGTTATTTTTGAGGGACCCCACATGCATTTGTAGGTCAAGATAGAACATTGTTAGGCCCTACAAGCTCTAAGAACTCCTCTATCAAAGTTTGACATTTTTTTCTCTTAGTCTCTTAAGAGACTTTGCCAAAATTTTGTAGCCCAAGAAGTTGGGGACCCTTGGAAAATAAAATGGGGCCTCCCCTAGTATTCACCTACCCACTGTGATATTTTTGCATAGTCAATTTGGTCCCATGATGTGATGAACATAAAATAGGTCACTTGACAATAATACATTGTATGCAACTAAGGCATTTTGTAAGAATGCATTCATTATTGGCTAGAACAACACTACATTTCTCTATATAAATTTCACTATTGAAAAACTTACCTTACAATTTTTCATGATTTACATTATATTTCAAAGGGCCATCACTATATGGATTTATTTTAAGTAATTATAATAAATAAATAAATTGAATTAAATCAAATTATATATATATAGATATAGATATAGATATATATAATATCAATGTGTTTGTAGCACTAGATCGATGGTAGAGACACCTTGTCAAAGGAGGAATTTGAGCATGCATGAGATAGTTATTTCTTAGAAAGCGCTCTGTCAGCAAGACTCACTCATGAAAAGGTCATTATAATGGTGGGAAGGACAAGGATCTGAGCGACACAATTTATTTGGTATTATCATTGCAAACTCATTATCTAATAATATCATAGTGTTTTGTATTACAATGGAATTTTAGTTTATACCTTAATGCCTTTAATTTTATCCTCATTCATGCAATGTTAATTAGTAAACCTACTTAGATTTCATTACAATTATATTTATTTAGCTTATTAGAGGAGAATTATGAGTTACCTTTATAGGTTCTTGAGAACTATTTTCTTGTTTCATTTTCAGGGTAGCTCTCCAGAATGCTGCTTGGAGTTACAAACTATTTTGTTACTAATGATTTCTTTTTTTGTTCTAAGATTCTATTTTGGAATTCTCCACTAATCCTTTCTTCATGGGCTCTGTATTATTGTCAATGAAAAAATGTTCAGAGACTTGCATTTTATGCAATGATAAGCTGATGTGATAGTTTGCTTTAATGCATA